>CALZFC010000056.1:2532500-2650000 GCA_945643635.1 Allodiplogaster sudhausi
AAATCTTCGCTTAACTAGCACAATCTGTCATAAAAGTAACTGAATGTCTTAACTGCTTCTAGAATACCGATTGCAAAAATAATAATAATGCGATAGTTTACAATTGCAATCTTACACTGCAAGTGACGAATGAATAGATGATTCTCGAAGAGACAGCGAGAGAGAGAGAGAGAGAGAGAGGAAGAGAGAGAGAGAGAGGAAGAGAGAGAGAGAGAGAGAGAGAGAGAGAGAGAGAAGAGCCATAGGCTCAGCTCAATGCAATGCAGATTGCACAAGTACATCAACGGAATGAAACATTACTTTCCACTACGATAAGCCAAGCGGAAAATTACCACTTCGAGAGCTTCAATTATTTTCGAGACTTCAAGAGTGAAAACAAGGCAAAGACATGCGATGAACAGCATTGAGATTCTTTCTAGAAAACGACGGTGAACGACATCGGAACAAAGAGGGGTACGGTAGATGAAACACTAGAATGATATCTCCTCTCTGGCCTCAACTTCTTCTCTGAGCGAGCATGACTCGGTTGATAAAGTTGACGACTGCCGATGCAGGCTGCTCGGGCTCCAGCTCAGCAAACACATGGCAAGTGTTCTCTGCTCTCTCAAACTGGAACAGAGAAAGAGTATGGAGAGAATTGGGAGATTGGAGAAGAGGGAGAGGGGAGAAGAGGGAGAGGGGAGAAGAGGGAGAGGGGAGAAGAGGGAGAGGGGAGAAGAGGGAGAGGGGAGAAGAGGGAGAGGGGAGAAGAGGGAGAGGGGAGAAGAGGGAGAGGGGAGAAGAGGGAGAGTGGAGAAGAGCGAGAGGGGAGAAGAGGGAGAGGGGAGAAGAGGGAGAGGGGAGAAGAGCGAGAGGGGAGAAGAGGGAGAGGGGAGAAGAGGGAGAGTGGAGAAGAGCGAGAGGGGAGAAGAGGGAGAGGGGAGAAGAGGGAGAATGGAGAAGAGGGAGAGTGGAGAAGAGCGAGGGGGGAGAAGAGGGAGAGGGGAGAAGAGGGAGAGTGGAGAAGAGGGAGAGGGGAGAAGATGGAGATGGGAGAAGAGAGAAAGAGAGGACAGCGAGATATAGTGAGAGAGTGAGAGAGAGAGAAAGAGAAAAAGAGGAGAGACAGAGAGAAAAGAGGAGAGACAGAGAGAAAAGAGGAGAGACTCGAGAATTAGAATTGCAGAGCAAATTAATTAGTGGAAATAAAACTTTTAAGATGTAAAAGTAGAACCTTGCGAGCTACAAATGCGAATATTCTGGCAGCCGTGACGTAGCCACTTTGGAAGGCAAAGATCCGCGTGTTATCCCACCTGAAGGAAGAGCTACTCTTCACAAGCCGGTCATTCTTTTACTCTTCACCCCCCTGAGACGCTTCCGTTCTCTCTTTCAGTGCTCTCCCTATTTTCTCTCTTACTCTGCTGTTTCCCTGCTCTCTCACTCTCTCGTCTTCTCTCCCTCTTCTCTCTCACTCTGCCCTTCCCTGCTCTCTCACTCTCTCGTATTCTCTCCGTCTTCTCTCTCACTTTGCCCTTTCCCTGCTCTCTCACTCTTCTCGCTCTCTCACTCCGCACTTTCCCTGCTCTCTCACTCTCTCACCTTCTCTCCCTCTTCTCTCTCACTGTGCCCTTTCCCTGCTCTGACACTCTCTCACCTGCTCTCTCACTCTCTCACCTCCTCTCCCTCTTCTCGCTCACTCTCCCTTTCCCTGCTCTCTCAATCTCTCACCTCCTCTCCGAAGGGTCTATGCCTGCAAAGATGACGCTGTTCACTGGGTAGTGCCGTCTAAAGAAGACTCGGCGGGAGTTATCCGTGAGGGTGATTCCTTGTGAAGAAACCTGCGGGGATATTGAAACACTCGCAAGGAGTAAAAACAAGAGCCAATTTGGATAATGCGTATAACAGGTTTCCAGAATTCTGCATTCCAACACATTTTGGAATCCAAATTATGAAATACCGAAAAGGTAATTTTTCGGAATATTTTTTATCCCGAAATATTCCTATATTTCTTGAAAAAAGGTAATTATTACTTCCATAACTATGTACATACATGTGTAAAAAATTTTCGAATTTCGAAATAAGTATGGGCTTTCCGGATAAAAAAATTTCTGATGTATTCCTGGTGTTGTACTATAAATATATAATATGGAAGTGAGAAGCGACGCAAACCTTGAAGTGGACGGAGACGGGAGGATTGGAATCGGCGGCGGAAATCTCATCGAGGAGGCGACCCGTGGCTCGTCTCACGCATTCAACCCCCGTCAAGGACTCCACGTCCACCGAACCGAGATATGCCACGTTGCAAGCTGAAGAAGGCAACTCTGAATGACGAAAGGGGAGAGAGGACAGACCTGCGCCCTGCTCAAGAAGTGCTTGGTGGGCAGAGACGGACTCGGCAGTAGTGGTGGGATCGTACTCGGGCAGGAGTAGTTTCGTGGGCAGTGCCAGGGGGGTCATCGAGTGTTGGTACACCAGAGCGGACAGTGTTCCGAACACTGGCTCGTTGTTGCATCCTCAACAACGAGCTCATTATTAATAGACAACAGTATTCTTGCATTTTCATTCTGTATTGAAGGAATGAAACAAGAAAATCCTTGTGATGGTGACTGGTATCAAATCAAGTGCCCTCTTCTCCCATCTTCCCTGCTGTGAACGTTCAATAATCTGTGACTCTTAATTCTGTTTTGATAAGAAGTGTAGAGAAACAAATTCCACAAACAGCGTACCTTTGAGTTTGACTCCCTTAGGAGAGGGTTCGATGAGGAAGTGGCGAACCAGTTCAGTTCCGTCTCCTTCAACCACATTCTATTAGGGCCTATCACGCAAAATGCTGATAAACGAAAGAGAGAGAGAGAGAGAGAGAGAGAGAGAGAGAGAGAGAGAGCGAGAGAGAGGGAGAGAAAGAGAGCGAGAGAGAGAGAGAGAGGAAGAGCGAGAGAGAGAGAGAGAGAGAAAGAGAGAGAGAGAGAATATGAGAAGAAGAGGAGATGTTGAAATTGGAAAGGAATAATGGGCTAAGCAGAGAAAGAAGAGATACAGAGAGGGTAGAACAAAGCGTTTACGAAGGTAGCCTAAAGAAGCAGGTCTCAAAAAACGTTGCATCAAAAGAACAAGTGGTAGAACACATTGAAGCTATCAAATGAATTTAAGAAAGCCAATCAAGTTTATTATATTGGTGACTACTAAGATTAAAACCGACATCTGCCAACTCAAAATGTTTATGCTAGGAACATCAAGAAAGGAAGGGAAGGACTTTTAAGTGGTCCAAGAAATCGAAGGGGAAAAGCGGGATTGTTGAGCCGCAAGACTTTCTCTCCGACTAGGGCGAATTCAATCAACTCTCTCGCAGAAGCATTTCTTTCCAAATTGGAAGGAGGAAGGAAGGGGATTCAAAGAATGAAACGAATTCAACTCGAGAACGATAGCAAACTGCCAAAGGGAAAAGCCACGTGATAATAAGGGCCAAGTTGAAAGGTCGAAGAATGCTTCTCCCAAGGGAGCATTCACTACACATCGCTCAGCCTCACTCGATGCCATCTGGTAACTATTCTTAGGACGAGACAGGGGAAGAGACAGCGAGAGTGAGATAAAGAGAGACAGAAGGAGAGAGAGAGAGAGAGAGAGAGAGAGAGAGAGAGCTCATGAATAGAAACAACCTCAAGGAGCGCGGCAAGCTAAGAGGTCTGGTAAAGCAGAATTCCGCATTCCGCAAAGAGTGCTAAAGCCGATTCGGTCTCATTAATCATCTCGCGGGGGGAGGAGGGAGCATAGAGAGAAGAAAAGGTAAGAGGCAGAAGAATGAAAGCTTGCCTGGAGGGACGCCCGGGGGTGGCTGGGCGACTTTGAGAGCCAGACCAAATGCTCCCGGGAAGGAGTTGCTGTCTCGGATGACGAAGGTGCCTGGGGGTTTGTCCCGTAGAATGCTAATCGCTGCAAACATCTCACTCATCTGTACCACTAACGAATTCTTGTTTTAGATCATTACGAAACATTTTCAGCTTTTATTTAGAATTTCGAAAAATAAATTTCTTAAAAAATATTTTTCACTTTTGTAATGATTTGTGTGATGAACGAAAAAAGAAAGAGATGGTACCTTGCTCTCTTGAGATGCGTGGCTTATACCAATACTTGGAGGTGTCCTTCACGAAGACAGGGTGGTGGCTGACGACGTCGGATTGATCTCAAACATACGAAGATTCTTTTCTCAGTCTTCACTCTGTTTTTGTTACGAGTTTAATCAGGATATTTTCATATTTACCAAGACTAATTCCAGCCATTTACTGCTAGAGGAATCCGTAAAATACGACCCGGGCACCCGAACATGGGTCGGGCGCCACTATTAGGAAGAAAAAGAAAGAGGAAGAGAGAAAGAGAAAGGAAGGGCAACCAGGTCAGCCGCCTTCTCTCTTTCTTACCTCTTTGTAACATAAGAAGGAGAGGGCGCTAGCCAGCCGAGTGCTCCACTGCTTTGCTATGCACTGGCACTAGGCACAGAAAAGACAACGCTATGCAGAGAGGGAGCAGGCAAAAACAGACGGAAAGGAGAGAAAGAAGGAGAGAGACAGAGAGAAGAGAGAGACAGAGACAGAGGAAACCGACGGGCGAAAGATGAAAGATACAGCCCATTCCCTATCGTTCGTCTTCGCCCTTCAAGTGATGGGAAGGTGATGGCATAAAACAGAAGCTATCGATAGTGAGAAGCGAAGGAATACTGCCCTTCTCATTTCACCGATAAAATGGAAAGATTGAAGCAAATGGAAAGGAACGTAGGAGAAGATTAGAAACGAACTCTTATTTGTTGTCTTCTTCATGATACCGGTCTTGGGCGCGGCAGAATCAACAAGAATTCCCTTCCTTCTCCCCATTTCTACTTTCTCTTCTTTTCTCACTTCAATCTTCGCTTCTTTCCAATCATCTCCGTTTCTTGGAATCCTTGAATCCGTAGCCACTGCGACGTCCTTCGAAGAGGAATCGGAAGAAGAGGAAGATGAGGCCGATGAAGAGGCCGAAGTGGATGAGGAAGTGCCGCAATTGGAACTGCGGGAAACAGCAGAAATGAGAGAGGGAAAAGCAGAGGTGGTGGAGAGGGGCTGGGCGGGTTCGACTCCTCCCTTCTCTTCTCCATTCTTCACTCCAAGTACAGGACTACGGACAATGGAATGGTGGGAAGAGGCACGAGAGGAACACGTGGAAGAACTCTCCGAGGACGCCAGCGAACAATCCTTCACTGAATCTGCCTTCGAGGATGCACGCCAAGTCGCAGACATCGAGAGGAGAGAGAGGGAGAGAGAGCGAAAGACAGAGAGAGAGAGGGAGAGAGAGAGAGAAGGAAACTCTCCTGTATGGAGAAGTGTAAGAGAAGAGCAGGCAGCTGACGGCCAACTGGAAGAAGACCACACGCCTCAGTGCACCCCCCCCCCCTTCCAACCAGCAGATGACTCCGCCCAGAGAGCAGGGAACAAGGGAGGAGCAAGGCAGCAGGGAAAGTTGAACCACACAAATACAAGGGCCACCTCCCTCGGGGGGGGGGGCTGCCTCCAGAAAAGACAAGAGTGGAACAGGAAAGAGGAGAGAGAGGAAGGAATGAGAGAGAACAGAGGAGAAGTGAGAGACGGAGGAAGGAGAGAGAACAGAGGAGAAGTGAGAGACGGAGGAGGGAGAGAGAACACGTGAGATGGAGAGAACGGGACGGCAATGGTACCGACAGCAACAGCCAGCCCTTTCCCCGTTCCTTTCTGGCAATGGTCAGCCAGCGAAGGCGTCACTCGACCTGCATCACATTTCAGAGAAAGTATCAGGGTTCCTTCCCAAAGTGATGGAGACGAAATGAGTCATTTCTCTCGCTCCACTTGGACTTTCTCACCTCCATCACAACATCATTCCTAGTTCTCAGCATAATATGAGAACAGAAGAGAGATGAGAGTCAACTGGTAAATTAGACTGACTACTCAGTGGTCGGATAATCAGTTAATCAGTGTTGAAGAGATAACCAGTGGAAGGATAGCAGAGTGATTAAGTAAGTGTGTACTTTGTAGAAATCGATAGAACAAGAATAAAGTAATCAGGTTTGAGGGAATCTTGAAATCACGGAGAAAGGATCTTCAAACCATCTTAATGGGTACTGAAAGAATGGAAAATGCGGAAGTGTGAGTGGAAAGAGAATGCGGAATCCCTCAGGCAAACAATGGCAAGAGCTGTGGGGGTTCCTTCAATTCGTTCTGATATTAGAAAAAAAACTGATAGTAAACTTCTGAGTCTTTCACAATAGCTTCCCTGCTGTTTGCTAATCTTTCCACAATTTCTAATATCCTTCCGGCGAGACTCAGTAATTCAAGATATTATACAAATGGTTTTGCCTTATGATTATATTTTCTCCGAGTGCATTCTCCACAGGAACCATTGAGTCAGTCATTATTTACAACATCGTCGTCACAAATCACACAAAATGGGAAACAAAGTGTTAAATGGAACGATGAGAGGCAAACGAACCAATTGAAGTGAGAGAGGAGCGGCGGCTGAGCTGGCCATAGTAGGCAGAGCGAGGAGAAGCCGATCTGCAATTATCAGAGAATGAGGAGACATTATAATCTCAGAGATAGAGAGAGAAGGAGACAGAGAGAGGGACAGAGAAAGAGATAGAGAAAGGGACAGAGAGAGAGAGAGAGAGAGAGAGCGAGTGAGAGAGAGAAAGGGAGCGAGTGAAAGATAGAGAGAGCCTAGTACTCGGGAGACATCCCAAAAAGAATGGAACACTCTTCAATATTTTTTTTTCAAATAAGATCATCGTTGAAAGAGAATCTAACCTATTGTTGAGAGTGTGCGAATAGTTGTTCGCAGCAGGAAGATTGTGATTGCTGCTGTAGAGTAGAGGATGGTAAGGAAGGGGAGTCTCTCTACTCATTGCCAAGGGGAACGCGGGCGTCTCCGAGCGATCCTCAATTCACATATGAAATTACAACAGATTCAACCAGCAGATGCTGAGTGAGAGGAGAAAGGAGACGCATGAGGAAGAAGGAGCTGACAGAGTGGGGAAGGAGTGAGCATTCGGAGTCTCAGCACGCGCAATTGCATTTGCCACTCTTTCCTGGAACAACACAAGGAAATTTTACCCCTCCAACACCTCGTTTAGAACGGAAAAAAACGAAAGAAGTCGATTAATCTGACGAGAATTCCGGAGAGGAATAACCTGGCCAGAGAAGAAATGAGTCGGGGTCTTCGATCTCCGACCGCTCAAGTCAGTTGTGGAATAGAACGCCGCCCTAGCAGTAGAATTGCGACCCATCGTGTTGCTCTGGATAGGGAACCAGAATGAGGGATGGAGAAAGCATGGAGGAAGAGAGAGGACGAAGGGACGAGGGAAAGGAAGGAGACCAAAGAGAAAGAGAGAAGGGAGGAAGAGGGAGAGAATAGAAAGAAGACCTGGTCGAGAGTGCGCATGCTGTCGCCGTGGTGGTTGTCTCGGTGGCCGTTG
Organism: Allodiplogaster sudhausi; assembly: GCA_945643635.1. Classification (NCBI taxonomy): domain Eukaryota; kingdom Metazoa; phylum Nematoda; class Chromadorea; order Rhabditida; family Diplogasteridae; genus Allodiplogaster; species Allodiplogaster sudhausi. Next base: position 2,539,951 of record CALZFC010000056.1, read on the forward strand.
AATGAGGGTCTCGAGGGAGCAAAGGAAGAAGCAAAGCTCAGGTCATCCATCCCATTCTCCAGGTCAGCTCGAGAGTGCTGCTGAAGGTCAAATCTTTTCCGTTCATGTCATAGAAATGTGCTGGCTCCATGCTTTTAGAGAAAAATTAAATCTGCCAAAGGAGAATATGATTTCTTCTCTACTAAATATCACTGACGTCGATGCTGGGAGTGTGCAAGCGGCTGAGAGACTCGGCCCGGCCAGGGGGAGAACGGCTCCGTTGTCTAGAAAAGACCAGGAAACATCACTAATCAACTATCATATGCTCATTGCCAGTCATTATTAGACTATGAATGATAAATAAAAGCAGGAACTGCGTGTACTACACACCTAAACAGTCTCGTTCTAAATAAAAATGAAGAAAAGAAGTTGGTGCGTGCCTGGGAGGGGGAGTGGGCGGCTTGTTTCTCAGGGCACTGCGAGTGGAGCCACGGGTATCCTCATCACAAGGACTGCGCATGTTAAGAAGTCTCTCCTCTTCCCGCCGGAACTCTGCCAGCGGATCGAAGCTCTCCTTCCGGTGACCCATCCCTGGCATCAAATGACAGCGATAAGAGAACGAGAGAGAGAGAGAGAGAGAGAGAGAGAGAGAGAGTGAGAGAGAGAGTTAGTGAGAGGGAGGGAGAAGAGAGAGAAAGGAGAGAGAGAGGAGAGAGGATAGATCATAGAGAGATAAGAAAGAGAGACAGAGACAGCGAGAGAGAAAGAGAAAGAGAAAGAGAAAGAGAAAGAGAAAGAGAAAGAGAGGGAGAGAGAGAGAGAAAGGAGGAGAGAGGAAAGAAAGACAGGCAGACAGAGACAGCGAGCGAGACAGAGAAAGAGATAGAGCCGAAGAGAGAGAAGGGAAACAGAGAGAGAGAGACACTGAGAGAGGGAGACAAAGAGAGAGAGAGAGACCGGGAGAGAGAGAGAGACACTGAGAGAGGGAGACAAAGAGAGAGAGAGAGAGAGAGACCGGGAGAGAGAGAGAGAGGCTAATATGGTAATGCCGAGAAACGCATTAAAAGTAAAAGAGAGCAAAGGAATAAGAATGTACCCTCGACGGTGTACTCCGCCTCTCTTCTCCCTCGGTCTTCCTCTTTCCGGTCGTGAGCATTTTTGAGCTCCTACAAAAAGAATGGTTTCTATTTCATGGAACTCTAGAAAGGGGAGGACCTCCAAGAGCATCTTCTCTTGATTCTTCCGCTTGACCAAGTCTGGGTCAGCAGAACGCTTGGAGCGAAGAGAGTTCAGTTTGCCACTGAGCCAGTCGTCGGAGTCATCCGCGGACTCCAGGGCATCGTACTTCTCGGAGAAGAGACGGCGGTCCCTGGCAAGCAAAGCGAGGAATTCAGGAAGACATCGAAATGATATCCAGCTAGCTGGCTGAGTTATTCAGCATGAGAAAAGCCTGCATTCCATGCGGAGAAACTCCACGCAAGAGGACACAGCAAATGAATCAAAATAAGAAGAGACAAAAATGAGAAATTGAGAGGAAGCAAAAGAAATGCAGAAGAATCAATGCTTGGTTGCGTTCGACAATCTCACCGGAAGAATGGAGAATTCTTCTGTTCAATGTAGGACCTGAGTAGTTTTATAAAGAAAAAATGGTACGAGAACCCCCTTTTAAGGTGAAACCTAAAATAGTTGACAACTACAGTACCGACCACGAGAATGGAATGTCAGATCGAGCCACGATCAGTCAAGATCATTTTAAAACGGCGAAAATTATTCAAAGGTTATTGTACTTACAGTCCCGCCCAGGATCTTGGTACCAAGGAGGGGTCGGAGGGGTCGGAGGGGTCCAAATGCATCCTCGGTAATAACTATTTTATTAGGAAAGAGTAAAATATTTTAAATGGTACGTTGGTTTGCTTATAGAGAACGGATGTTACTGTTAAAAAATCGATTAGAAATTTCACCATTAGAAATTTCATTGAAAAATATAAGAAATTAAATTTTTTATAAGCGAAAACTGATAACTTCTTATCAAGTGATAAGAAATTATCGATTTTTTAACAGTAACATCCGTTCTCTATAAGCAAACCAACGTACCATTTAAAATATTTTACTCTTTCCTAATAAAATAGTTATAACCGAGGATGCATTTGGACCCCTCCGACCCCTCCTTGGTACCAAGATCCTGGGCGGGACTGTATTTTTGGTTTTTGCATACTCTCGCGCGCCCATAGAGTTCAATTACGCACATTTATAGAACTATTACATAAATATCTCGAAAAAAACGCGGTGGCTCATAACTGCTCTAGCGACTCCGAGTGGTCCGAGCCACGTTATTGAAAGTCAATTTCTCCAGACGTTGATAACACCGCAAAGATGCCGTATTTATGTACATATGGCGAGCATTTTTTTTAACTCAACGGACACGAGAGTGTGATGCAGTCAAATGTACTTCCGAAATTCACTGAAAATTTTTCTCAGATTTTTAATCTAACTTGGCTCGTGCCGCTCCAGCTGTCACCCTGGCTCGTGGACGGTGATATAAAAAAAGGAGTGAACATACTTGGAAGAAGGGACAGCCGTAACATTGGAGACCGAGCGGCAGTTGCGAGAGCGGAAGGCATCCCTGTTACCAGTGACATTTAGAAGAGAAGCAGCGACTCTCGGGGTCTCTCCCCCCAATGAGTCAGCCATCAAGAAGTCCTCTTCGTTATCACTTCAAGCAACAACACACTCAGCCATGCATTGCCCTGATTCCAGCTGATACGTAATGGCGAGATATCGAATGCAGAGACCAAGCAGAACTGACTTGGGAAGCATAGATCTGTAGCCAAAACGTTTTCTCGGCAGTTCAACACTCTTCGCCCCCGCAGAGGGAATTGTTGACTGTGAACGGAATGGAACCTAAAAGCAGGGAGGGAAAAGCACTACGCATTGTGGCTAAATGTCAGCTCGGCCATTTCCCTCTCTCCCCTACTCTCTTTCTCTGCCTCACGCAGCCTCTCTCCCTCTCTCTGTCTCTCACTCTGTGTCTCTCAGTTTCCTACTACTTACTCTACTTTCATAGACCCACAAGCTTACATACCTTTTCGATATGCCGCCTTGGTACCATTGTCGTTTCTGTTCCTCCGCTGAAGTTGAGATAGAAATCCGGATCGCAGAGGCTATCCATATCACTCCTTACAATAGAAGGATGTTCTCAGATAATGGAAACATGAATCGTCGAAGAATGGGAAAAGTAAACGATGAAGTACATATAAGATAATTGCATGATATACTAAACGAACGCGTAGGGTTCATGATTGAGTGCTCGATATGACCCGAACTTCTGCTTCCTTAGAAGAGAACCGGTGCTCGCCTTCTGCGCTTGGTCGAGAATCTGAAACAGAAAGGGGAGAGGCGCCTCTAAGACAGCAAGGATGGCAAAAGCGATGCGATATGCAGAATAAGGGACCAGCCTCAGGCATTTCAGTTCGTTCATAATTGTCAGAGCTATGGTCGTCTCTTGAGTAAGAAGGAAGCGGATGACGCGCTAGCTCTTCTCTTAGAGCTTCCTTTAAGGAAAGCAATTAAGAACATTTAAGTAGTGAAGCAAAAAAATGAATGAAAAAGAAATAAAGCGAGCAATAACTATTCAGTAGAAGATTTAGACAAAGAGAGGCAGTATAGAGTAACCCTGACCCGCCTGGCCCGATCTATCTCTTCTGTCCAGGCCACTTCCTCTGGCATTCTGCAAACTTCCGTAGGTGCGATGTGAACTGATTCCAGCTCCTCAGGACGGACTTTGTATTTCTGGAAATAATATTGCCAGAATCATAATCACAACAAAAGATAAGAATAAAAAAGAAGTCCTGTGAGATTAGAGAGTGCAAGAATTATTTGAATAATTAACTCTTGAACCAATATTTAAGCAGCAGGAGCCTCAGCGAAAGGAAAATATTAAAAATATACAAAGAAATGTAATAGACTGGCGCAAACCTCGTCTGCACTTGGGAGCGAGAAAGACTTCTTTCGCGGGCGATCGAAGGCTTTCTTCAAATCCTTCGTTGGAGCATACGAGAAACACTTCGAGGCCTTGTCATATCTGAGGGATCATATGTTAATATAATTAATGCCCAGATAATACACAGTAAATGGAAAACAGAATTTTATAAAGAGAAAAAAATATATCATAGAAATTACCAACTATCAGAAGCAGCCCATTTTTCAAGGCAAGAACGTTAAATTCCATACTCGTTCTTTTCGAAACAGCGAGACGAGTAGTATGGAAACAGGGGATAAAGAAGGCAGATGAAAGGAATAGAGAACAGGAAAAAAACAGACAGGATGAAGCAGCGTGAATAGAGATGAGCCCCTGCTCAGGGAGTGAGAGAGAACAGTGAAGGAAAGGAAAAAATGAAAGGATTGAGGTATGGAGAGGGAAAACAGATAAAGAAGGAGATGGAAAAAGACAAAAAAAAAACCAAAGAAGAGAAATGTCAAAATACCCTCGAGGCAGGTAAAGTTAGCCTCTTCAGAACATAAGCCAGCTCTTAAGCTACATAAGAGCAGCTGAGATGAGAGAAGCAAGAAGAGGAACGTGCAAAGGGTTGAGAAGACCGGAAAAGAGAAGAGGAAGAACGAAGGGACACCAGCATGTTATGAGAGAACAAGACAATCGTTAACAGCTACGAGAAAGAGAGGCAGACAGTGAGAGAGTGACTGAGAGAGCGAAAGCGAGGGGGAGAGAGACGGAGAGAGAGATAGAGAGAGAGAGAGAGAAATAGAGAGAGTTAACCTGTCCTTGCCGACAAGGTCGGGTTCAATGACAGGAGTAGCTCGGCTTGGGGACGGAGGCCTGTCGAGCAGAGGCTTGACACTAGCAGGGAGGACTCCCCTTCTCTCTGGGTACGGAGACTCTTCAGGGGCAGGTTCAGAGAGAGGATGCCCTCCCGGAGGACGCACCATCTCCGTCTCGGACGACTCCTCCTCAAATACAACTAATCTCTAATTTAAAGGCAAGATTTTGATAGCTGGCAACTTATTACACCTTAAGAAATTAATAATGGGAGGCAAAATCATAATTCCTGCGCAAAAAGGGAGAGCTGTCATGACCTTCAGGTGATTTCTTTTTCAAAATACGACCTGATATTGAGGAAAGCACTTCATCATTGGGAGCTTAAAAGACAACATTTCAAAGAAAACTGAAGCAAGAATCTTACGAGCAGCGTCACATGAACATAACATCAAATAGGAAAAGAGGGAGAGAGAGAGGAGGACAGAGAGTGAGAGTAGGGAGAGACAGAGAGTAGGGAGAGAAAGAGAGGAGGGGGAGGAGAGAGAGACTGACTTTATTCGAATGAGCGTGTAGTTCTTCTTCGAATGGTGTATCCGACGAGTGGTCTTGAGCAGTCTTATCCCGTTCTCTTTGTTCTTCTTTCGTGTCTCTCTTAACGATGGCAGAGTACTCGGGAATGCTCCACTCCCCGTCCTCGTCTTAACAACAAAAGGTCCATGAAAAATAGAACCTCAAATTTATAGTCTCAAAAATAAATATCCCGATCTCAAGCTTAATAAGTAATCAGATTTTGTTCTAAGTTCATTTTTAAAGTCATCAAGGGCAAGGAAAAGTGAAGGTGAGAGGGTGAAGATTGGAAGAGTGGCAGATAGATCCACCTAACACTGCTCTTTTTCTGTTCTTCTCAAGACCTCTCATAGATACTCTCTCAATTCGCCTTCTCTGTTTTCTCTTCCCTCCTCTCGGTCTCTCACTCTCTCTCGCCTTCTCTGTTTTTCTCTCCCCTCCTCTTTGTCTCTCACTCTCTCTCGCCTACTGCCCAGAGGCCATCCCGTTGTGTTGCTGCCTGCCCTTCCCATCGGCATCCCATTCCTTGGGCAGTCTGCTGTAATATTGTCTCACAGGCTGAGCCACTTCTTAAGAGGCGCCAGCAATCCCCCACACCCACTCAGATTACCATCGATTGAAATTCAGATGTCAATTACATCTCAATTTCATTTTTTTAAGGAATATTTTAATAAGGGCAGTTTCAAAATATGGAAGAGCCGAGCAAACAGAAACATTCTTCGTCCCATATTTGAAACTTGCTTTCTTGTACTATCAGCAAATATACAATATTGTTATGCTCTAAAAACGTAAAGCTTAAAAAATGGCACTTCTTTTCTAAAAAAAAAAAGAAGGCATGCAATAAAGAACGCGGGAGAATGGCAAGAAGGGCATTAGTTTCGAAAGGAAAAGGCAGATAGAAAGAGGCAGACAGAGCGAGAGAGAGAGAGAGAGAGAGAGAGAGAGAGAGAGAGCGAGCGAGCGCGCGAGAGAGAGAAACAGAGAGAAGGAGAGGGTGAGAGAAAAAATAGAGCGACTAATACTGAACGAAAGATGTTATACGTAGCAGCAAGAACAGGCCTTTTAATTTCTTCATAGACTGGCAATTAATTACTCTTCAAGAGCGAGGGGTTGATTATGTTATTTACAAGTTTCTCCAATTATTCAAAGGAGAAAAAAATCAGGAACATATGAATATGAGTTCGTCATAAAAAAAATTGCTTGAGAATTCGAATACGTTCAAAAGGAGCACAGAAGGGTAAGAAGCGAGGGAATGAAAAGAGAGAGGGAATGAGAGAAAAGGGAGGAGACAAGGCAAGCGATGCCAAGGAGTGGAGATGTAACCTTCAGGGAAGGAGAAGCTTTCGTAGCTATTGGAAGACGGAAGAAGCGAGGCTTGAGACGTCACCAGAGAAGGTGTGGAGAGCTTCGAGACAGAATGAGACAACGGAAGGTTGTGGAAGTCGAGGGAGAGGGTAGACGCACTGCTCAGACGGTCATCTCAATCAAATCGCTAGAGATACCAGCAATGCAAATACTTACACGAGACATGAGAAACGAACCAGTGACAGCGCAGCTGATCTCATTTCTATAGAAGAGAATAGAAGGACGGTCATTCAGAGGAAGAAGACACGTGTTGAATTGGCAGGAAAACAGAAAGGAAACGCCTTCGCAGTCACTGAACATGTATAGTGTTAAGCACATAAAAATGAAGAACGATTAGAAAGGACGACAACAGAGTAAGCGTAGTCTTTTTCGCCAGCCACGTTAATTATTTTATGAATAATAATATTGCTGATTCAAATAATATTCAAAACGGACCATAACGATGACTGGCAACGGGAATCTGATTATTTCCTTCTTAAATTTTCCTAGATACCATTTCTATTAGCCTGATTTTGTAGGGTTACAGAATATGCGTGGCAGAAAATCAACCCGTCGTGGGAGATTACATAAAATCCTGTAATAATTCCCGAAAATCTAACTTCTTGACGAAGCACTTCACAATGACGTCTCCACGCAATTTTACAGGATCGGCCAAGTCAAAACGGCACGACACTTCTGTTGCTTCCCTGCAACGAACTCACCTGGACAAACGATGAGATAGAACGAAAGAGAGTGCGAGAGATAACGAGAGAGAGAGAGAGAAAGAGAGAGAGAGAGAGAGAGAGACGGAGAGAGTGAGACCGCTCTTTACGAATTAGAAATATGAGTAGCATAGAGATGGCTTGAAGTGCGCGGAAACTGCTGGTGCCAAGCCCCAGAAATAATAATGAAGCAAAGGGACAACGGCCGATGCATTGAGGAAGAAGAGAAAAGAAGAGAGCAACAGACAGAAAAGAGAGAAAGGAGGAGGAGAAGGAAGAGGGCAGCAGACAGAAAAGAGAGAGAGAGAGGGAGGGGAAGGAAGAGAGCAGCAGACACAAGAGAAAGAAGGAGGAGAAGGGCAGAAGCAGTGCTTGCATTTTCTTCCACTCCAGGCATTTAACTCGCAGGAAGGGAACAACAATGCAAAAAGCGGCTACTTACACTGGCGGAGAAATGCAGACCGGTAGAAGACCCTCGTAGACTTTGAATAGGAAGACACGTCCGGGAGAACAGCCAGTGACTTTGATAGAACTCAACCAGGCCAGGACACAATTCACGACACTTCGACCAGACAGCAACGACGTGAAGTACTCCACGTATCTCAAGGAAGAAGACTCGACCTAGAAGAGGGCAAACAAAGAAACCTTTGACAGGCTGGCTTCTCCTCTCCAACGAGGTGGACATCAACAAAGCGCTGCATTGAGAAGCGATCTTCGATTGAGGTGTCACTGCAATAAGTCAATTCCTCATCATTGCCAAAAGGAAGAGAATAACAAATCTAACTGTGAACAGATGACATTGTAGTGAAGGAGAGCAGCGACGACAACAGCAGCACGCGACTGGCAGCCACGGGAGTGGAGGACGGCCACTCGGCCAGCGGGCGACCCCCGCAGCCACTGCTCCACTTCCTTGCACACTCTGCACAGACTCTCGAGTGGCGGAGCCAATGCCGTCGGCCATCCAATCTACGACGAACCAGCCATTTACTTTAGCCATTTGTATATTACAAGAAACACATTAATCTGTATATTTCACTAGAAACACATAAATGATAAGTAAAATAACGTTCTGTAGATTGCATGTTGAATCATGCAGCAACTCTTCGCTAAATTTTGTCATCTACATATGTACAGTACCGCCCAACATCCAGGGGTCATGGATGCAACGGATGCAACGGTTGCATCCTTAAGATCCATGCGAATTGTGGCTTGTACAGGCAACGAAAATATTCCATATTACATTTTTCTGAATGAGAATTTTTTTCTCTATCGACTGAATCTATCCAATTCATAAAATACTCAACTTTTTTACGCGAAGATTTGTATGCAATGTAAGTCCAAATGGTGTGCAAGGAATATTGTGCAAAGCTGTGTAGGGTACTTTACTTTAAATCTTGGTAGGTTTCCAAGAATTTTCTTCTTTTTTTTGCTGATCTGAGAACTGGAAAGAGGTTATCAGCAGTGCAATTAATGCAGAGGAGGAGGCAAAAGAAGACTGACAAAATATAACAAAAAAAAACTGGAAGGAATTGGCACAAAGCGGAATCGAACTCCAGCCCTTCTGCTCATGCTCGGATATGCATACCAATTCTCGACTCACCCTTGTTTTTTTCCAGCTTGAAGAATTTTAGATAGCATTTTGACTTGGTTTTTATTAGCTGTTTTCTTTATACACACAACACTTGGTTATCTCCTAGCCCGGATTAACGAGCAGAGAGTATGAAAACACGGTCGTTTATGCAGTGCAAAAAGCAATCCCCAGCTCTAATGCTAAAATTCTCAGGCTCTTTCCAGTTCTCAGATCAGCAAAAAAAAGAAGAAAATTCTTGGAAACCTACCAAGATTTAAAGTAAAGTACCCTACACAGCTTTGCACAATATTCCTTGCACACCATTTGGACTTACATTGCATACAAATCTTCGCGTAAAAAAGTTGAGTATTTTATGAATTGGATAGATTCAGTCGATAGAGAAAAAAATTCTCATTCAGAAAAATGTAATATGGAAAATTTTCGTTGCCTGTACAAGCCACAATTCGCATGGATCTTAAGGATGCAACCGTTGCATCCGTTGCATCCATGACCCCTGGATGTTGGGCGGTACTGTATGTATTTAGTAGGCGAATAATAAGTGGTTGTTGAAGAGATGCGAGGGAGAACCTCAACGAGGTTTTCGTGCCCGACCCCACGCGAGATGTCCCTTCTCTTGCGAGAGAGATTCCACACCCTGAAGCTGTCCCCATGCTTCCTCTTCAGATGACGAGTCAGTGTAGACAATGACGAACGGTATGCCCCTTCGTACTCTCCGCCACATTCCGTTGATATTACAGCTGAGAGAGAGAGAGAGAGAGAGAGAGAGAGAGAGAGAGAATGAGTGAATGAACTGAGAGAGATACATAGAGCGAAAGGGAAAGAAAGATAGGCATGGAAAGAAAGAAAGGCAGAGATAGAATGGAAGAGGGTGAGAGCGATAGCGCGAGAGCGAGCATTGAGAGAGCGAAAGAGGAAAGAGAGAGAGAGAGAGAGAGAGAGAGAGCATATGAATTGAGAGAGAGATACATAGAGTGAAAGGGAGAGAAAGAAAGAAAGGCAGAGAGAGAAAGAGAGAGAGAGAGAGCGAGGGAGACAATGAACTGAGAGAGAGAGATACATATGTAGAGCGAAGTGGAGAAACAGAAAGAAACGCAGAGAGAGAGAATGAGATAGAGTGAGAGGGAGTGTGTGAGAGAGAGAATGAACGAGAGAAAGAGAGAGGGACAGAGTCAGAGAGAGAGAGACAGAAAGTGAGAGGGAGTGTGAGAGAGAGAATGAAAGAGAGACAGAGACAGAAAGAGAGAGACAGAGATAATGAATTGAGGGAGAGATATAGTACATAAAGCGAAAGGGCGAGATAAACTTAGAGCGAAAGGGAGAGTAAGAAAGGCAGAGAGAGAAAGAGAGAGATCGAGTGAAAGAGAGTGATAGAGAGAAAGCGAGAGCGAGCATTGAGAGAGAGAGGGGCAGAGACAGAGAGAGACGGCGAGGCAAGTACAATAATAATTAATAATAGTGAAGTTGAATCAGATATGTCTCCGTGATTGCATACATACATAGGTACATTGCAAGATAGCTGACCAATGATACGGGAGGTGATGTACTGGACGGAGAGAGCCCCGCTAGGCTGCTGTTTCTCTTTCTGTGCTGCTTCCTCTCCTTTGTCGCTGATATTCTGAATCTTCTCAATTGTCTGGAACAAACACATCAATCATACTTTCATTCTTCAGTGCAAGCTAGATTCTTAAGTATTTTATTATATTTTTCTTGTTGATAAGTTGAATAGTATAAAGGATTATATTGTTGAAAGCAAGAAGCGATGCTTGTTGCAAGCTTAATAAATGTATTGAAAAGAAGGAATGTGTGAGAAGGGTTCGAACCTTGAGTGTGGAAGGAATGGGGCTGGCTCTTAAATACGCTCTCTCCCTCACCGGACAGTCATTTCCGTTCGCAGCTCCGCTGTCCTCCGTCGAGGCTTCCACGAATTTCTGCACAAGTTACAAAACTTTTGCATAGTACCTCAGTTTTCTCCAGATTATGTTGGAAAATATCACTAATTGGATCTGCATGCTTGAAGAGCTCTGGTATTCAAGGGAAAGAAGATCGTACAGAGGAAAGGAATGGAAAAAGATGCGAATCGATCGTTAAGTGACAACATTGCTTGGGACAGTGAATGCGCTTTCCGTTAGGAGTGTGAATGAGAACAAAAGAGAGTATGGAAATGAAAGAGATAGAGAGAGAGAGAGAAGCAATCATTTCTAACCAGGGATCTTTTCTGTGGCCGGAAGCACAGCATGGTAGAGAGAATGATAATCCCCTCCTTCGGCCTCAGTCCATTGAAGATGACAGGCACACTCGCGCGGTGACGAACGAAGACTAAATCAAGAGTCAGCCAGCGAAGCGAGAGAGGGAGGGAGAGGATGGAAAAGCGAGAGTGTGAGAGAGGGAGGAAGAGTGAGGAAGAGGGAAAATGTGAGAGAGAACGAGAGAGGGGGGAAAAGGGAGGGGGAGTGTGAGAAAGAGAGAGGTGTAGAGGAACCTGTACAGTCATTGAGAGAGCGTGCGATCGAGAGAGAGATCAGGAGATGAATGAAAAGGAAACACCTCACAATCCTCTTCCTCTCCGCACTACTCACAGGGCTTGATTACTCTCTTCCTCTTACTCTCTCTCTCTCTCTCCATCTCTCTCTCTCTCTCTTTCTCTGTCTGTCTGTCTGTCTGTCTGTCTGTCTGTCTCTCTCTCTCTTTCTTTGTTCACTCTCGACTCTGTTGCACACTCCGTCAAGAGTGCACACATGAGAGAATGGAGAACCTCTCTCGGTGGTCGGTCTCTCCATCACAACGATCATCGTACTGCTAATCATTGTTTAACTATTTTGGTTTCTTTCCAAACTTCCCTAATTTGGATTGGAACATGTAAAATAAATTACATAGTAAAACAGTTTTTCTTCTTATAATTCTAGATATGATGAAAGGAATAGCGATAAAAAATAATTTCTACAACGAAATGAAATCGGATTTTCTTGTGTACTAAAAAGAAGAAATTAAGAACCGGAGGGCATATGGCTGGTTTTCCGTGGTTCCTAACAGAGTTCATTTTGGACAGAGAGGCAACAATAAACTCAGATCAATTTATAGGAAGTATCCGGGGAATCATTATACAGTAGCGCTAGAGAAGCAGTTTGAATGCGCGCGCTCATAAAGTTGCCTGTCGCTCGGTCGAGAGAGTATGTGAAAGAGGAGGGCGGCTCTGACCTACCGTAGCTAATTCTCTACCCGCGATTTTTCACGCCACTATTTCTCAGAATGTAATGGGAAAAAATCGCTCAAACTTTCTGTATGTATGTTTTACGCCAAGATGAGCTTATCCATACAGAAAAAGACATGTTAATTATTCCCCGGATACTTCCTTTAAGAAACTATTCTAGAGTAGGTGTCCCAACGAACTTTTCCCATGGAAAATAAAGGCTTCCCGCAGAATTATGGGCGTCCCATGGCAAAGAAGAATTCCCAAAGAATTTAACTCGTCCCATACAATTTAAGATGTCCCAAATAAGATGAAGAAGACTTTAGAAATTTCTAGCACTCTTCTTGACATTGATTAGTGTGGAGGAAGAATATTCCGCGTCTGAAACAATTGACTCTGATTAAAGATGCAAAACAAGACGACCATTTTATTTGGTGTTGACCAAAACAACTTGCATACTATTTGATTAACACTGAAACGCCTGTAAAGGGCAACTCATCCTCTGGTCAACTGCGACTCCGCCTTAGAAAAATGATTCGCTTGGCAACAGTTTGGGCAGAGAAGCCAGCTAGTCCATGCGATGAGTTTGCAAATAATGTAATGCACAATGGAAACTGATGAGACTTGTGGAAATATATCCGTACCTCTTTCTGAGTGTTTAAGAGAGCCTGTCTGAGATATTCGACCATGGCCATAGCAGAAGATGCAGGGAACAAAAATATTTTTTGATTTTAATTTTCTTTGCAGGGCTTATGTAGCATCATGAGAGCTTCCAAAAAAACTTTTTTTCAAAAAATATTTTGAAGGTATGACTACAGTATGCCTTGATTTACCAAAAATATTCAATTGACCATAAAGTTCGTAAAAGCTAACCAAATTAAATTTTGAAAGCATCGTTAGATTCGTCATCTAAAAGCGCATAAAATTGCCTAAACAAGTTTTTCATTAAAGTTTCATTAAAAGGTCGAAATGAGCATTTATATTATTGGAATGTACCATTAGAGTGCCAAGCCGTAGAAACTACGCGATGAAACCATATCCATTTGATAGAGCGTCATTTGTTACCCATAGAAAACTGCCTCTCATGTGGATCGTCCTACAAGAACTTACAATGTACGGGGGTGAACACCTCATAGAGTAATAACCTGCAGAACAAAAAAAGGCTATAAAATGCGTTTTTCTCGCTCTTTTCAAAATCCAAGGATACCATTGTGTTTATAATTTAGAAATACATAAAAATGTCATACATAATTTGTTCATACGATTACATTCTCAATCACTTTTTCGGCAAAAACTGTATTTCTGGCCTGCTGGAGAGAGGTTAGCGCATGTAGTCAGAAAACAAAGAAAGACTGCGACTAAATTCGTATGCCATGTGAAAGCCCAGTCTTTTCTACGTGTAATATACTATCTTCCTCCCGAATTGTGCTACAGGAAAGTTTCAATATATCCCTTTGAAGCGCGCACTCACAGTGCGGCCTGCCCAGAAAATCCCCTTTAACCTAGCTATCCGGCTTCATACGCGATATTAGGGGAAGTTTTGCAAAATATCTCATTTCACATGTCCTATCACACAAAAAACCACGTAGATGACTTTATCTTAGCGAATCTTCGCTATTATTTTCGGCAGATACTCTTTTTGCCTTTTACGCAGGTGAGAGAAAAGTGCACGTAAGCAGAAAAATATGAAAGACTACATCTAAACGAGCACTCTACGTGCAAACCCAAACTTTTATACGTTGAATTTACTTCCTCAAAATGTAATTTGTTAACGTGAATGGTTTGATAAGTCCGTTCGAATAGTATAACGTAAATTCTGCAACTCATCAAAGATCGCTTTATTTTCTAGAAATTTAATAGGGAAGTACATATATATGAAAGAATGGAAAGGAAACAACATCGTTTATTTAAACTCTGTAGTTTCTTCTCCCTGGCGGTCCCCTCCCCCTCCCTCGCTTTTTATAAACAACCATAAACAAACAACCCCTCTTGTTTGTGATGCTGTATAAGCTGAATAGACATAGGCACATCAAACACTTTATTTTTCAAAGTAATTACCAATGGCGGTTCTCCTCCTCCGCCTTTGCTTGGATCCTCCGCTCCAGAAGGGATCTTGTCGAGGGCGATCTTCAGCTCCCGCTCGAGATAGATAACAGTGGAGGCGAACTGTCGCGCCGCCTGCTCCCATTCCCTAGGCGTGTGCCGAGGCTCTGTGCTGGGGCTTGGGTCATCGGGGAGAGACTGGTTGGAGGAGTCGGCCATGTTAGCAGTGATCAGGCGGGGGCAATCGCCAAGTATTTTCGAGGGAAAACTGATCGGCTGGCTGGCGTTGGCGGCACCGCCCCGAGGGGGGGGCGGTTCAGGCTCGCCAGCCGCTAAGCCGTTTGACGTTCTCCCAGCCATGACAAAAGGAAAATAGATCTATCTTCTTCCTTCGTCAGATGTTTTTGTTGCTTCGGCAACATTATATTCTGAAAGGCAACTGACTGGAGTTGGCAGCTGTTCTGGCGTTCTTCTCGTTGTGCTCCTTCCTCAGATTCTCAAAAAACTGTATGAACTCGAAGTGTAACTGAAACTGGCCATCACAGCCTGCTCTTGACAACAACAATGCGAATGGAAGGAAGGGGAAATTTATGAAAGAAAGGGCAAACAAATTGTAAGAAAAGAATCATTTTCTATTTGGCTGTTGTTAGATTCTTTCAAACAGCTTCTCAGAGCACATTCTTCATGTGCATCCACGTCAGTATGACGAAAAAGTGAACTGGCTCAAAGTCTACTCGTTGTCCGTGAATATAAAGAATTGGGTGGAAAGGAAGAGGCAGGCAAACGAGAAAGAATCGGAAAAATCTGTGTGCCTTCCATTTTCTCTTGGGTTTTAGTTTAGTTTGTTCTGCATGTAGAAGCACTAATTCACAATATTAATTACAGTGTCTCTGAACATGATGAATCATTTCGTGCTTATGTTTTCTTATTTTGTCGATATCTCCGCCATTCATTATTTCAAATTTTAAACACATTTTTAGATGCTCCGATTTCTTATCTTCATCCTTCTAATTCACGAATGGAAAGCATTTCCACTTGAAAGAACGACAAGGTAAGTGTTTTATGATGACTGTAGAAGATACAAAACCACACATTTGTACGTAAAGCGGAACTCGCACTACAACAAGCCTTCAAGCAACTGTCCGGCAAGAGAAGGTCGTCATAAGAGCGAAGTATGAATCAGTTGCCATCGCTTTTTTTTAAATAAATAAAAGATCATGAATTGTTCTTTCAAGAAGAAGCGTCGAAGATGTGCTACCGAGAGTTCCAGTGAAGACCGAAAACATCGTTGGAGAGCAAAAATGTTATTTCTCATTATCGAGAAAGACTCCATACGAAACACAGGACCGGCCCTCACTCTCAGAAGTGAGCACTGAATGTGCTGGTGACCTCACAAAGTAAGTGAAATCAATCGCTAAGTAGTAATAGAAAAAAGATACACAATTAATTTATTTTTCAGAATGGAAGACTTGGTAGAGCAGATTCCAGAGGACTCGCATGGTACCACAAACGTTCTTGACTTGGTTCTCTCACGCGGCGCGGGTGAGCTCTTCTGGAATTTCCACGACCCAACAGAGGTGCCCATTTTGAGTTATGTCTTTATTGCAGAAAATCTAGAATTTACTTTAGGTTGCTGGGGTTGGGGCACGCTTCATATGCGCAAGACATATCGATGAGCTGTACACAAACTGGGGTACATATCAAAAGTACCAGCACATCAAATGGAGAAGAGACACAAGGAAAAAAGTTTGCTCCATTGTTGGACCTTTCAAGCCTCACAAGGTTCTTCCCGTGCTTGGACAAAAGCAAACTGTTGAAAAGCATGAAGCTCTAGCTGTACTGAAGAAGGAAGGCGTTTTGCTCCATGTTGGACTACGTTAGTAACATTTATTGCATGCATTACTAACTTGAGACAGCTAAGATTTACAATCATCTAAAAAAATTTTTAGCTGTTTGCCCTGCGCACAAGGAAGAGCTCGTCCGGTACAGAACCCAATGGAAAGTAGAAGACTCGGGACACCGAATTTCTCCAGCCCCACTAGACGGGAGATTCTCTCAGACACCAGATCTTGACGATGGGATCAACGAGTACAACCCAGCATCGCAGGAGAACGATCCAAGCTATATTCCGCCACCCGAACCTCCAGCCATTGCACGAACTAGATCTGTAGTTGCTCCGGTGTGCAAAAACAAGTTTTCAGAATTCCTCGAGACCCTAAACCTTCCAAGACTTGATCGCAGAAACAAAGACTTCCGTCAACTGGACGACAGAAGTAAACGGAGAAAAGCACACACGATCCGCAGTGCAGTGGACTCGGTGTACCTAATGATTGCGCCAGAAGATCCCGGCGCCCTGAAGACAATGGTCGAGCATCCCGAGAATGAAGGACTGTATGAGAGGAGGAGAACTGAAAAGTACCAGCTACTGATGCAGGACATGAAAGAATGAAAGAACGATTTCTGCATAGCACGCACCGAAATGAAAGGCTTCATATAATTTCACTATTTGCTCGCTCACTTTCGCTTGGCGAAATTCTGCACTACCTTCCGGGTCTCAGTAGATACTTCTACACAAGAGCAAAGAAGTATGCCATGCGCGGCTCATCACTGTTCGACGAGGCGAATGAAACAGTCAAGCGCCCGAGACGATATGATCTAAGCCAGCTCAATCGTTTTATCGAATTCATTACGAGGTAAATTCAAGTAATAAGATATAATCGCTAAAAAATATAATAATTTCAGCTACAAAGTTACGATTAGCTTGCCATTTGGTGTTCGGTCATCTACGCTTTCCGATGGTACTTCCATTGAGTTCGGTAATACGTTGCGAAAGCATACGTCAACTGAGATTATTGAGATGTACAAGAGGTCAGGCTTTCGTTATAAGCATTTAAAGAGTGCCTTTCTTTTTAATGAAGGGAATTGAAAGAGACAAACGAGGGAGACGTAGCACTGTCCGACTCCACCATGTATCGTATTCTGAAGATTTGCTCAGCAGAGCGTCGGAAGAGTCTGCATGGTGTTGACTTCTATATCGCAGACGCAATGGATGTGAGTGCATCTGATAATCAATAGCTTTATATACTCATATTTTTCAGTCCTTTCAAAGCGCTCTCGATATGGTCGATGAAATGCGAGATGGAAACTATATAGATGGAGCATGGGCTATTACTCTCCGCAACAAGCTGCTTCAAGCAAAGACATATTTGAGAACAGACTTCAAACTCCACGTCAAGCCGCACTCAAGAATTGCAGATCACTGTGTGCGACATGCTCTCTCGGATCCCTCTGATGCCGCCTTCACGGAGCCCTGTGATGATAACGTCGTCGAGGACCTCTCTCACGAGCACAGAATGATTTGCGAACGATGTGAAAATGTTGGAGCAACATTAGGTGACCTCCAAGCGACAATCCAACTGCTCACCGAGAATGCACAAAACGAGATTGCACCTGGTGGATCCCAACACAATGCAGAGAAGCTTCAAATTTTCGAGAGATACGAGAGGGAAATTTACGACATCAGAAGAAAGATTCAAAATATGAAGCAACATCAGCTCCGTGTCGCAGTCAGTGAAAATGATCTAAAGAAAATCGTCGAAGACTTGGAGGTATGTAACTTCTATATACACATATAAATAAGTAAACAAAATTGTCGCAGGAAAATGAAAGCCTCGTGACCCAAGATTGGGCTATGAAATGGCTTCCTGCAGCAGCACGCGAAAGTACAACTGATTTTTTCGGGAAGCGTGGAATCAGTTGGCATGTCAGCCATGTGGTCGCTAATATTTCATCTGTCCTGAAGCAACATACTTTCATACACATTATGAAGAGCGACTTACAGGTAAATATGCATAATATATAAATAGATTGAACACAAAATCCGAAAATATGACCATTCAAGGACTCGGTCGCCGTTACGGCGATCATGAACCATACGGTTTCTCAACTTAGAGAAGCTGGAATAAAGAATGTCGTCTATCGGTCAGATCAGGCTGGTATGAATAAATTCAAAACAATACATTTAAAAATTATACCCTTGCATCATAACAATTAGCTACAAGTTTCAGGGTGCTACAAGAGCAGTGCGACGCTTTCATCGGTCTTGCAAATCTCGAAGTATACCAAGACCGATATCAAGAAATACGCGTTTTCTGAGGCCCAGGCAGGCAAGAGTGCTTGCGATCGAATGGCCGCTGTAATCAAGAGAAAAGTGAGAGATTACCTTGACAGCGGAAGCAACGCCAGAACCGCTGAAGAGTTTTTTGCCGCCATAATTTGGGGGAAAGAACTCCGCGGCGTATCCGTGCACCTCACTCATGTTGAAGGCGGTTCTCTCAGCCACTCATCAATTCCCGGAATATCTCAGTTGAACACTTTTCTCTACGAAGCGGATTTAATAAGAGTTCATCGTCATTCTGAGATTGGTCAAGGAAAGTTGATCAAATACGACACGCTGAAGAAGAATCAAGGGCATCTAATAGTCGATCAAGAAGACGGAGCCTTGGTCAGCCAAGATAATCATCCTTTTTGGAGGGAAATCGGGAGACCAGAGCGTCAAAGGACGAATGCAGAAAAAGAAACCGGACTTGAACACGAGGAGCAAGAAGCCTGCACAATGCCTCAAGATGCTGATGTCTGCGTTGATGAAACACAGTTTCTATTTCAGTGTCCCGAAGAGACATGTGCCGCGGAATTCATTGAATCGAGAAATTTAGAAAGGCACATTATCGTTGGCAAGCACAAAGGAAGAGCCGAGCGAGCCACTCTTCGAGACAACAGTCTGCTGCTGTTCGCAGATGGGCTGGAAGGACCGATGCAACACAGCGTATTTACTATCGTGGACGATGCCCTTGAATCTTTCGTGGACGACAATTCTAACGGAAAAATTGCTAGCCAAGGATGGGCGCTCAAGGAGAAAAAAAAGAATGAAAGGCTTCCCGAAAGGGCAAAACAATGGGCCATTGAACAGTTCAACGAAGGAACAAGGACTGGCGTGAAGATCGACCCCCGTGAAGCCCATAAGCGAATGAAAAATCAGAGAGAAGCGGACACAGGAAAGCTCAGTTTCACGACTGGTGAAGTTCTGACAGTTCAGCAACTCGCGTCGATCTTTAGTCGACTAGCAACTGCGAAAAAAAGATCGCATGGGTTATCAGACCAAGTTCCAGAATCACGCAAGAAAACGAAGACATCAGATCCAGTCGACGAACTCTACGAAGAGGAAGGGGATATTGAGCTTGAGTATAAAACCGATCCTCAATGAGGTACATCCTTTGACCACTACAGGAAGCTCGGGCTTGAGATTCTGGGCGAAGAGCAGCAGCCAGCCGAAGAGAGAGCAATTGACGACGGAAGTAGAACGGCGACAACTACATCTCCGGAACGAAAGAGGAGAATTCATGACGAGCTTTTCTAAAGAAAGGAAAATCTTTGATGAGTTGCAGAATTTACGTTATACTATTCGAACGGACTTATCAAACCATTCACGTTAACAAATTACATTTTGAGGAAGTAAATTCAACGTATAAAAGTTTGGGTTTGCACGTAGAGTGCTCGTTTAGATGTAGTCTTTCATATTTTTCTGCTTACGTGCACTTTTCTCTCACCTGCGTAAAAGGCAAAAAGAGTATCTGCCGAAAATAATAGCGAAGATTCGCTAAGATAAAGTCATCTACGTGGTTTTTTGTGTGATAGGACATGTGAAATGAGATATTTTGCAAAACTTCCCCTAATATCGCGTATGAAGCCGGATAGCTAGGTTAAAGGGGATTTTCTGGGCAGGCCGCACTGTGAGTGCGCGCTTCAAAGGGATATATTGAAACTTTCCTGTAGCACAATTCGGGAGGAAGATAGTATATTACACGTAGAAAAGACTGGGCTTTCACATGGCATACGAATTTAGTCGCAGTCTTTCTTTGTTTTCTGACTACATGCGCTAACCTCTCTCCAGCAGGCCAGAAATACAGTTTTTGCCGAAAAAGTGATTGAGAATGTAATCGTATGAACAAATTATGTATGACATTTTTATGTATTTCTAAATTATAAACACAATGGTATCCTTGGATTTTGAAAAGAGCGAGAAAAAACGCATTTTATAGCCTTTTTTTGTTCTGCAGGTTATTACTCTATGAGGTGTTCACCCCCGTACATTGTAAGTTCTTGTAGGACGATCCACATGAGAGGCAGTTTTCTATGGGTAACAAATGACGCTCTATCAAATGGATATGGTTTCATCGCGTAGTTTCTACGGCTTGGCACTCTAATGGTACATTCCAATAATATAAATGCTCATTTCGACCTTTTAATGAAACTTTAATGAAAAACTTGTTTAGGCAATTTTATGCGCTTTTAGATGACGAATCTAACGATGCTTTCAAAATTTAATTTGGTTAGCTTTTACGAACTTTATGGTCAATTGAATATTTTTGGTAAATCAAGGCATACTGTAGTCATACCTTCAAAATATTTTTTGAAAAAAAGTTTTTTTGGAAGCTCTCATGATGCTACATAAGCCCTGCAAAGAAAATTAAAATCAAAAAATATTTTTGTTCCCTGCACCCTCATGATCGAGTATCTCAGACAGGCTCTCTTAATAAACATGATATGCGATTAATGCGATAGTAGCAAAATACAACAGAGGGCGAACATTGCAAAGAGACCAATTCTGGGTGTTCTGCTTACTTGAGAGAGGTTGTATATTCGATTTTCTCCCCAATTATTGCATGCTACTTAATGGCTTAATATGCAATCTAAATACATTACGTCTTCTTTTATATATAAGACTAGAAACAATTCTTGTGAGAAGCTCTTCATTTAAACGAAAGCATACATTGTTCTGCATTGAATCTCTCAGCCTATTAGCAACTGACCTTTGCGTAAGATGATAATGAGTTGGGGGAGTGCGAGAGAGAGAGAGAGAGAGAGGGGAAGAGAAAAGAGAGAGAGAGTGAGAAAGACGGAGTGCGAGAGAGAGAGAGAGAGAAACAGTGGGAGTACGAGTGAATAGAGAGAGGGAGTGGTGGATACAGTGCACAAGCAAGAGAGTTGAGAGATGGAAAAGGAGTTAGAGCGTTGTTTCCTCCCTGAGGGAAGAATGAGGTAACTTCTTCTCCTAAAAGAACACGTTCTCCCCGCAGACGCTTGAGGAGGCTGAAACGGCGCAGTAATTCAAGTGAAGAGGGAAGAGAGAACCTAGAGAATGAACAAGGTGGAGACATCCAGCAAGGAGGTGATGAGAAAAGTCAGAAATAAGGAAGGCAAGACAATGGCAAATGGAAAGAGATAGTGAGAGAAATAGAGACATAGAGAGGAGAGAGAGAGGAGAGGTAGAGGGACAGAGAGAGAGAGGGAGGGAGAGAGGGAGAGAGAGGGAGGGAGAGGGGGAGAGAGAGGGGAGAGAGACGAGAGAGAGAGATTAAGAGAGGGGAGAGGAGAGTTACAAAGTGATGTTGAGGACCCAAACTAAAGGTGTAAGTGACCAATGAAGAGAAGAAGGATAAGTAGCGTGCGTGTGCAAGAGTTTAGTAAGTTCTTCCATAAAGAAAGGGGAAGGAGATCTCCCTTACTTGACTGTTTCAGTTGTTAGTTCATCTTACTTTTTTTGCTTATTATTTTCTCTTCCAAATTTAGTGATGATTCTATCGCATAGCTATACCATCAAGCATGTCCAACTAACGAATGGAACTGAAAGAAATAGTCTCTTGCTAATACTATCAGTGACATGCCTTGCCGGATCTTAAGAACATGTGTAGAAAATACAAAGATAGAAATAGAGATACCGAGAGGTAGAGCTAGAGGAGGAAAGGGATAGTGTGAGAGAGAGAGAGAGAGAGAGAGAGAGAGAATGATGTAGGCTAAGTATAGTGATGAATTGACGGGATTGATATGGGTGGAAGGAGTAGTGCTTGGCCTGAGGGCAGAGTGGGCGTGGCTATGCCACCCCTTCAGTTCAACCGTTCAAAAGGCTGCGGCAGCTTTGCTCACTGCCGCATTTGCCAGCCATTTCGTGGTCATCCGAACATTCTTCTCTCAGCTTCTTTTCTCTCTTCCTCAGCTTCTCTCTGCTTCTTTTATCTCTTTCTACACTTCTCTTTCTCACTTTTCTCTCTTTCTCAGTTTCTCTCTCAACCGGACGTGCTTTCATTTCTCATAAACTTATTTCGGCGATCTCTTGCCCTGAATTATTACATTTCGTACAATTACATTTCTTTCTTTACTCGTCTTTTCTTCATGAGCTTATTTCTGCTGGTTTTCTAGTGCGCCATGTGCTACTTCCCCCTCGCTTCTCTCTCTCTCTCTCTCTCTCTCTTTCTCTCTCATTTCAGATGTGGCTGAAGGCAGTAGTGGTGGCGTGGTTACTGTCGTGTTCGGAAGCGTGCTTGGGAGGGGGTGGTGGCGGTGCTTGCTGTCCCCCTTCAGGCGGAGGCTGCGCTCCTGCCCTTCCGCCCTGCTCTTCGTCCAGGTCACTTCAATTCGTATTTTCATCGTAATAACAATCGTTGTAATCGTTCTAATACTGCTAGGGTGCAGCTTCATTGAAATTTTATTAAATAACGCTGTGTTTTTTTTTATTAATCATTAATGCCAGTACTTTCAATAACTGTCATATTTTATTAAGAGTAGTGTAATTGTGAGAAGAGTTGAAGAATATCGCAAAATATTTTTAGTTTTTTTTCTAATTCAGGAAATTTCAAGGTCTTACAAGCTGCTTCACTTTTGCCATTGCACACACTTTTACCATTCTGATTAAACATTTTCGCCGGAATGAGAGATAGAGAACAAGGCAGAGGTACACTTTGCGGGTTAGATAGGTTGAAGGTTAGGGAACAACCGAGAGAGAACGAGAGAGAGAGAGAGAGAGTGAGAGAGAGAGAGAGAAAGAGAGAGGACTGGGACAGAAAAGGGAGGGAGTGCCTGAGGGCAGGCAGATAACGGAACTGTGAAAGCAGTAGATGACCTTGATTAGCTGCCACTGGCTTAGCAAGTTTTCTGCCCTTCACTTCCTCGCTCCCCCGTGGTTTCTGCAGCAGCGCTTCCCTCATATTTTTATTTTGAAAGAATAGCCTCATTCCCGTACAGCCTGATCTCATCCCTTCTCTGCCTTCCCTCTTCTTTTTAGCCTGCGTTTCTTCGCTTTCTTTCTCTGTTCTTCTCTATTGTTTTTCAGTTCTCATTTATCTTGTGACCTCATCTCTATTTTCCCATTCATCCCACTCAGCTCATTCTCACAACTAATATAGTAAAATACTCTAATTATTTAAAAGATTTTTCAAAAGAAAACAGTGAGAATAGAATGGAAGAAAAAGAATTGCAGCTACTTCTTTTAATTTGAGTGCTGCTAAACGATATTCATCTCAACAACTTGGAATGCGTAAAAGGACAACCTTAAATCTGTTCCTGTGGACAATTATCAGCAAGAAGGCTGAATGATGTAATGGGATATAGGACTAAAGGATGAAACAAGATGAGAGAAAAGGGAGAGAGAGAGATGATAGAGAAGAAAAGAGAGAGAGAGAGAGAAAAAGCTAGAGAGAGAGAAAAAAAGAGAGAGAGAGAGAAGAGAGATTGAGAATGAATAAGAAGAGAAAGAGTGAGAAAGGAGAAAGTGGGAAGTGTGAAGCCAGAAAGATATGGAAGTTGTTGGAAATAGTGGTAAAGAAAAGGAAGAAAGGAAGAGAGGTGATAGAAGAGAGGAGAAATGAAGGGCCATTCCGAAGTGACCGGCTCTAGTGGACATGTCTTGTCCTTTCTGCCCTCCCATTGCTTGCCACATTATGCAATAGGGCAGAAGGAGGAATGAGGAAGGGATAGCCGGAGGGAGAAGGGAAGCTTGGGATGGGAAGGGGCAATTCATCACCGGCCATTCACTCCTTCCTTTAGCTTTTTCATTCTAATTGTGTAGAAGGGAAGTCTTCCCCCTGCAATCAGAGTGCTCTTGCAGCTACGGAGGAGGCGGCTACCCTGGCGGCGGCATCGGGGGCGGGCCGGCCTACAGTGGAGCGCCGGCTTACGGAGGTGGGCCCTCTTTCGGGGGAGCACCGGCTGGTGGCGGAGGGTATGCGGTGGCTCCCGGCGGTCCTCCGCCGCCAGCTCCCTTCGCTTCCCCTCCTCCCCCCGCTCCCCTTCCTCCACCTCCTCCACCCGCTCCCCTCCCTCCCCCTCCCCCGCCTCCTCCATCTGGTGGTTACGGAGCGTCTTCTGGAGGATTCGTCAGTGGACCATCTGGTGGCTTCGGAGGGCCTTCTGGAGGAAGATCCTATGCGAGTTCTGGGGCAGTTGGAGGTTGGCCTGCCCACCTTCGTCTTTCTTGAACCTCCTTAACAACGGGATTGTTTGCAGGCTTTGCAGCCTCGTCAGTTGCCCCCGTGCAAGTGCAGCCTTCACTGGCTCCCGAGCCCTCGTTCGCGCCCTCTTTCCCTTCTCCTTCTCCCATCTCATCCGGGCCGGTTGGTGCTGGAGGAGTCTATGCCAGTCCTGCTGATGGTGGAGCAGCCCCTGTCATCGGAGGCGGATTCCAGCAATCTTCCGTATGTTCAACTCTCTCTTTCTCTCCATCTCTCTCTCTCTCTCTCTCTCTGTCCCTTTCTGTCTCTCTCGTATCTTTCTCTCTCCCGCTTTCTCTCTCTTTCCTTCCATTTCTCCCTCTTTTTCTTTCTCACTCTATGTATTCAGAACGTTGGAACGGGCTCATCTATCGTGGCCCCTCAGATCTCGATCGACCAGCCTCTGGTGTCGTCCTCAGTGGCTCCAGTTGATAACTATGAGTCTTCGTCGTCTTCAGAGGAAGAGGAAGGCCCCGCCCCCTTCTCCTCTTCCGTCGCCCCGTCGCCAGCACCTGAATCGGTCTGACCTCACTGCCAGAGACTCATAAGAAGCACTGCAGATGCAGCTGGATAGTAGAATGATGAATGAGCCTTTTTCAGTACTCCTCGCCCGCCGAAGTTCCCGCCTTCTCTTCTTCTCCCGCTCCTCAAACCGAGGCTGCTCCTGAGATTGAGTCATTCCCTTCAGCCCCAGACACCGAAGGTTTCCCTCTCCCTCGCCATAGCACTGTCTCGCTTCATTCACTTCTGCGTCTCTGTTTCTCTTTGTCTTCCCTCTGCGTCTCGTCTCTCCTTGTTTTCATTTCCCCGTCTCTGTCTGTCTTTTGTAGTATACAGTTGTTTTTGTCGGACGTGAAGAGACTGTTGTGTGTGGTGTGAATTGGATGTGCCTGCACAGGGTGGTGGGAAGAACAGGGTCCTTCCAGCGGAGAGTACCTACGATGACCTGGCAGAGGAGCAGCCCGCACCGGCAGCCGAGCAGAGCGGTCCCCAGGCCACCACTGCCTACCCCTCCGGCCCCTCCAGCCCCGCCTTCTCTGGCTCTTCCGAGAGCGCCTCCGAGGAGGGGGGAGACTTTGCTGCGGATGAGGCTGATGAGGGTACTTTCCCTTGTCCCGTTCTGTCATTCTCACTTCTCGTTTATGTCATGTGTCAAACACCGACCGAGAGAGAGAGAGAGAGAGAGAGAGAGGAGAGAGAGAGAGAAAGAGAGAAAGGAGAAGAGTCGTGGTGACAATGAGAAATAAAAGTCCATATGACAGGAAACTGCGACGACTCGGAGCTGCGGAGCATCGTTGAGCAGGCTCTGGCTGGAGAGAAGGACAACTTGGAGGCAGCCAGGAAGATTGAAGGTGATGCCTCTGCAAAGTTCGGAGGACGGTTCAACTCAATCGTATCAGGTACTCATTTTCCTTTCTTTCTCTCTGTCTCTTTCTTTCTCTGTTCCTCTCTCTCTCCATCTCTTTCTTCCTCTCTCCCTCTCTCTCTCTCTCAACCTCCTCTTCAGATGCTGAATTCGCATATGTGAACTGGTACGGCAAGCGAAACTGCCAACTGCGCATTGAGAACCGGCACTCGCTGACCTGGGAAGACTAAGCAGAGAGAGAGTAGAGAGACTAGCGAGTAGAAGTAGGCTTTTCCGTTGACAGCCAATCCTACGGGTATCTCACATACTCCCTCCCCTTCTCATTCATCTCTGAACATTATTAATGGAAGCTCTCAATGGAAGCTTTCATCACTAGAGTACTTATCTGAGATTAATAGTTCCCCTAAATGAATCCATATGTCTCAGAGCATTATCATGCACGATCCTTGCATATCACATTTGCCTTACATTTAGTATGTGCTCCGTGTTCTTTCAAACTGTATCGTTCCAAGCGTTGACACAACTATTACTGCCGTCTGTAAGCCTTACGAAGAGAAATATTTTACGTTGCCCTAGAAAATCTCCCCGCCACCGATGAGCCACAATGCTCTGCACTGTTAAGTAGGAGAATCAGGATTAAGCTGACCAAGGTGGCCAGACCCCCCCCCCCAAGGACATCACCCCCGCACCAGCCAAACGACTCATTCCAATTGTCGAACATGCCCTTTAATATATGTAAATAAGCGAAATTATTAACATTGATAAAGATTGGCTATGAAAGAATAACAATGGTTGATTGAAGAAAGAAAGACTCAATGTAACAATAGTTTTATTATGAAATGCTCAATTTGAATGCTAACTGAAGGCACAATCTCTACGATGAAAGCTTGAGAAATGATCAATGACATCCTGACATTCATTCAAGAATAATAGTTTAGATGACTGAATATTAATAGACCTGCCTTACCATAACATTTCAGATTTCATTCCCATCAAGTAGGAACTCAACTTTCGCTTTGGGAATGGTGAGGCAGTCTCAAAAGATTTAACAAACGTATCAATAAGAAACCCTCGTCATTCAGTTCAGTTAGTTTTAAAACTCTCAAGGATAAGTAGTTAGTGTGAGCGAAGGAATATAAAATTAACTGCATTTCGCAATGACCGTATTTTAAGGGTGAAAAGATATTAATTTAACAGCAATCACATCAGAGCGAGACAGGACTTTCGAGCAGCCACAAATGTATAAGCCAAACAAGGTAAGAAGTTCTGAAATTGGTACACAACAATGTGAGAAAAAAATATTTGAAAAAAAATTTGAACATAATTTTTCTTAAAGGCGTACCCTAAATCTGTCATTTTTCTTTAATAAAAAAGTTTCGGAATCATTGAGTAAAGAAAGAGGGCCAGCGTATGGTTGGGAAAGTGAAAAGAAGAGCAAGAACGGTAGACTTGATATTAGTGTTGGATGTTCCTCTGTGCAGACGACTCAGTCATTCTATTCGGAGGAGCTTTTTCTCCCAGGTGATGGGCGAAAAGACGCATTTTGTCACCGAAGTCCATGTAAACCCCGTCCGCTTCTGCCTGAAAGAGAGTCTTTCCACTAACCAAGTAATACTTCAAAACAATACAAGCAACCGTATAAAAGGCCACGTTCACAAATAACGAATATATGAGTGGAAATATTACTCAAGAGAAAATGTAAGCCGTTTAAAGGCCTTTTGTGTGAATGATCAATTACTGACCGGGGAGGAGCGGGCTGCGGCCTGCAGTTCACTGAGCTTACGCGAGCGAGGATCACGGTACACTTCGTGGGCACCGACAATCTCAATAGTGAGAGTGAGAGAGACTGACAGAGAAAGAGAGACAGACAGACAGAGAGATAGAGAAAGAGAAAGAGAGAGAGAGAGAGAGAAACTAACGGAGGGAGTCTGATCTTCCTCCTCTGCATATTGAAGTCTAGCATTCGCTCCCGAGGGCTTGGAAGGTGGGATATCATCGATTACGGTTTCTCTTCGAGAGCCGGTGTGTGAAGGAGGCCAGTGAGAACTAAAACAGCTGGAATATGAAAACAGACGGAAAAAAGGATTAAAAACTAACAAAATATGAACGAATGGCACAACAATGATTAATAAAGCTAATTACATCTCTGTTTTTTTCAAAAGCTTTTTTGAAGTAAATAGGAAAAAATCCTTTATTGAGAATCAGACATGCCCGTGCAGGAAAAGAAAAAAAAGATTCCTACGCCGAAGGAGGAGCAGCAAGAGGAGTGACGAGCTTGCGGTATCTCTCAGTCTCTTCGCGGCTCACGCTCCAGTCCGCCCTCCCGTCTCTGCCGTCCCGCGTATTCTCACAATTCACAACCATTTATTTCATAGTCAACACTGAAGTTAAAATCTGTATGAAACTAATCCAGATTAGTGAAAACTATAGCAAGGGCAAAGAAAAACTGACTGAAACTCTTCGATCGCCATGAGCCAACTCAGAATGCAATGCAGATCCCTCCTTGTGCATCCCAGAGATGGCTGAAGGAGAGAGAGGAGAGATATCGAAAGTCGTGGAAGGGCGAGAGTGAATAGGGTGAAGCTGCGGGGAGGAGCGGGCCAGCGGAGGAGAGGAGATAAAGCCGACCCCGCGAGATGAATTCTCAAATTGATAAATCTTAGTTATAAAATCATACTTCGTTTAATTACAAAAGGAGTATGTCCCTATTGAAAGCACTACGTTAATTTTTTTTTCGAGAATTTTAAAATGAAAGCAACTTGAGCAGTGTGAAGGCGCACGTAATTGCCATAAGCTGGCAGAATGGAATTCGCAGAGGGAGGTCTGGACTGCGAGAGAGAAGAATGCGCAGACGGAGAGACAGCTCCACTCCTGAGAGGAGTTGGGGAGGCTGCGCCGTGTCTCAGAGAAGACGGAGATGGACATGAGCGTCCAGGCTGGACCACCGCTGGCCTACGGTAGTAGTGTGGAAGCTGAGAAAAGCCGGTCCCGGCAGAGGAAGCGATGGACCGGCCAGAAAAGGACGTATTCGGCTGAATTTGCAAAGTTCTCCATATTTACACAGATAGAAGTGGAAAATAAAGGTTGTGGCTACTCATAAATTATAAGTGAACCGACATCTTGATTTAGTTCAGATGAAGATGCGGATTTATACCGAGGAGCTGCAGAGCCGGAAGCGAAATCAACAGATTCGGGCCCTTAGGTCAAAGGTCATTTGAAGATGACCAAATGGGGAAAGCAGTTGAGAATTCGAGAAACGACGATGAACTAACCGATGGACTGGCTAGGCAGAGACGGCCGAGGAATAGAGTAGGAAGAGTTGACAGAACTCGTCATCCCACTGGCAAGGACTGGACGAGGATGTTCTGCCCGAGTGGGATGGACGGAAGCGTATGAAGGGGAAGAAGGGGGAGGACCCTGCACAACAAAGAATCACTCTCAACAACTATTCATCTATTCCTTCAATCTTAACTAATGGTAAGATTTGTTAATCAATCGAGTTTTTAAAAGATGTAACGTAATAATGTATTGATAATAAAAAAACTATATACAAGAGCAGACCGTTGGTGAAGGATTGTTGAGATAGGCTGCCAGACCATTCATACAAGCCGCGCCCTTTCGGATATCCAGTCGCACCACCGAGCCCGCCGTCGACATCAAATGAGCTGCTCTTTAACACACTCTTTACTTTCTATATCAGGGCAGAGAGGAGAGAGAGAGAGAGGGAGAGAGGGAGAGAGAGAGAGAGGGAGAGAGGGAGAGGGAGAGAGAGAGAGAGAGAGATAGTCTAATAGTGCCTTCGATGGAGACATCAATTGCGAGGGACGATGAATACCCAAGATTAGCCACCATTCAACAGCAATCAAATGCAGAACAGAACCCAAAGAAATAGGTGACCTAATCTAGCGAAGGAACTTGAAAGAGAACGAACTGTTCTTGAGTGAGCCCAGCGAGGGAGTTCCCGTTCACTCGGAGAATTTCGTCTCCCGCACTCAGTCGACCATCCTCAACATTTTCATTTCCATTCAAAGGCATATGATAACCTTCTTTTAGAAGGGATGCATCTCGATCTGATACACTGTTTTATCACGGATATGTACGTATATTACATGATATAATAGTTAGGCTGTGCATCATAATTTCACTATGTGCATGCCTTGGTATATTAATGAAAGGAAAGTCGGTTACCCTGGCAGCCACGGAGTTCTCTATCACTTTCTTGATGTAAATACCGATTTGCCGATCACCAACGCCCTCAAAGAAACGCTTTTAAGCGAGAGGAAGAAAACAAAAGAGAGAGTTATTAAACAACATGATTACTACGGAGCAACAAATGAACTGGAAGGATTGAGACCTGAGCGGCAACGATGCTGAGTCCGATTCCGGAACATCCCCGGTGAAGAGTTACGCGAACCACCGCAGCAGACGGCTGCGAGACTGGCTGAGACAGCAAAGAGTCAACAGAAATACAGGAAATCGGAATGGGGACAGCAACAAGATGACAGACTAGGATATAAGTTGAATGGAAAGGGAATGCAAAGAACAACTGACGGAGGGCATACGATTATCAAGGGAAGGGGTCGGTCGTGACTGGTGGAGTTCCCTTGGATGACTCGGCCTGCTCTCCTTCTCTTCTAGCACTCGGCAAACTCCTTAAACCAGTCTCCAATCTGCATAGAAGCTCAGAAAATTAGCTAATCAATTCGAACCTTTCTGCTTGAGTGACTCGAGAAACTGAAGCAGTCCAGGAGGCAGCTCAGTCATGTCATCTACAAGGGCAGTTCAATATTGTGGAGTGAAAGCGAAGAGAGAGCAGACCGGAGAGGAATCCATCGGAAGGAAGAGCGAATGGAATGGCCAGAGAGGCACTCTCCTCGAGAGACAACTCTTCTCCCTCCTCGGCCGCGGCCTCGTCCGCCTGTCTCTCTGCCAGTCCAACCATCCTCTGCACCACATCCGCGCCAAGGGGTTGCTGGCCCGGCCCGCACTCCAAGTGAGTCAGCAGATAACGCATCTCAAAGGAAAGAATGTTGATGGTGAGAGAAGGATGAAGGAGAACCTGCAGACTGTTCAGCTTGTAGGCAGTGGCCCCCATGGCAGCGAGACCATTGTGAGGAGAGGAGAGGAGGGTCGCGGCCTGTCTGGCTCGGTCCAGCAGGCACTCCGCTGCCAACTCCACCCCCACTCGCTCCGCCCACTCTTCTATCCGCCCGAAGCGAGCCAAGACACGACTCCCCAACTCAACCGAGAGGCCACGCCCATCCAGGAGGCCGTTGAACACTTCGGCATTCAGGCAGCAGAACAGGTGGGAAGACAGCTGAATCGTCAGTGCTGCATTCAGACGGCAGCGGCGGGCTACGAGGAGAACTCCGTCCAGGAGATGGAGGACTCCCTCTGGAAGTGAGTGAGAGAGAGAGAGAGAGAGAGAGAGGAGAGGGGAGAGAAAGTAAGAGAGAGAGATTGAGAGAGAGAGAAGGACTAACCAGTTGCTTCGTTGTCAGAGAGAGCGAGATTATGAAAGGAATGAGCCTCAGCTTCAACGGAGGCAGCAGTATCCTGGCAGAGAGCGGAGTAGAGAGAGCGGAGAGCAGAGAGAATTCCCTCTAGGAGGGGAGGGGGGAAGGAACTCCCGCCCGTCTTCAGCAGATGAAGCAGCTCTGAGCCATTCGCCAGCCAGAAGAGAAGTCGCTCCACCGAGGGGGGCGATTCCTGCACTCAACAACTCCGTCGCAGCAGCAAGCAGAGGAAAGCCTTTCTGGCTAGCTGCCAAGAAATGAAAGACTGAAAAGAAAACCTGCGCAATGTGTGATAGTTGGTGAGCAATCCGTGAGAGGAATTCGCGCAGAGAAGTCTGGTCATGACTGAGGAGGGATCGGGCAGCAGAGAAAAGACAGAAGGAGGAACACAACGGGAAGGACGCCGTCTCCGCACTCCTTGACATCACCTGCATCCTCTTCTTCTTACTCTTTGCATACAAACAAATTGAACGAAATAAAGAAAAAAGAAGCGATACCTCAAGAAGGAAGTCGCAGAGTCGATGATCGGCAATATGAACAGAGAGAGAAGAGAGACGAGAGACAACTTGCACGGCACGGAGAGGAGGCTGCTGCCGCGTGGCGAGCACCCTCAACACACACTAACCATAACAAGGAAGAGGACAACTTGTGTACACCTATTTAAATATAAAATGATCACTTCGCGGATTATAAAGGTGCAGTGCTTTCAGAAGGATGAGACCAGTGAATGTGACTACTGCACAAACAGCACATTTACGAGGAGCAAAAAAAGGTACATTACGATTCATGCGTGCCAACCCGGTCTTGCAATTCAACTATCCAACTGATAGAGTAAGCATATTTAGTGTAATTGATCTGTAATTTCAATGTTATGCTAAAGTTAATTAAAATGGAAGTACCTGCCACGCGGTTGTCCCTCGAAAGCTGCTGGCATTCTCATTGCTTCCTGTAGTCAGCATCATATTGTTACGACTAACGTTAACAGTTAAAGAACGTGTTATATTTATAAGCCTTCCACGCATGGAGAAGTGTTTGAAGCAGAAGAAAGAACGAAAAGTTGTGAGAGAAGAGTGAAGGAGAGCCTCTCGCTTCTATCAATTAATGGCAATGGAGAGCGCTGAGAGATTTCTTATCACAAGCGACAGCCATGTTTGCAAAGCAAGGGCGAGGTACTGAAGGGACGCCTGGAGGGACTAGCAATAACACTGACAGGGAACATTAATACATTGAAAGGGACATATGGATATCAACACTAAATAGTCCCTAGGACTCGAAGAGCTTCATCTCACCTACGTCAATAACAACATAATGAATAAGCTGGAAACCTGAGTGGAGGGAGGCACGGGAGGGAGCACTTGAGGACGAGGAGGGAGCGGGTGGGAAACAGCAAGAGAGAGTTGGAAGGCATGGCTTCCCAGTTCAATCAAATCTCCCTCTCCCACGATTACCGTCTGAGTGATCGGCGTCTTGTTCACCTTAATGCACTGCTTTTATTTCCTCTACAAAATATCTGAAAAAATATGCTTATAGCTGAATAAAAAGAGTCAAGAGAAGAAGTAACGAGTATTTGACCTGAATGGTCGCGTCGGGCGAACTGGGAGTGAGAGTGAGAGTGCCATCCATGAAAGTGAGGACAGCATGTCGACTGGCCAAGCCAGGCAAGACAATGAAGTGAGGAGAGAACTCAGCCACTGAGTGGTCTCCGCCTATCTTCAATCTCACGCAATCAATCAACACACTCAAAGAATCAACCAACTTCAACAACTCCTTCCGCAATCACGAGGCGATTTCCATCTGAGAGAGACACGAGACTTGCAGAAGGGGAGGAGGCAGAGGGAGAAGACAAAGGAAGACGAGTTGGCTGAGAGAGAGAAGGGCGGTGAGGGCGACGTCTCAGGGCGAAGAAGATGTCTCCCCCCTCAGGTCTGCTTGCCACGTGCAACAACGGACATTCGTCGGGGCCCAGCACCCGCTCCCAACTCGGAGTCAACTCGCGGAGGTCACTCAAACTATGGCGAGTAGACTCTCCACGAGGGGCGCACACCTGAGAGGGAGAGTGAGAGTGAGAGAGAGAGAGGGAGAGTGAGAGAAAGAGAGAGAGTGAGAGTGAGAGAGAGCAAGGACGATAGCCAAACCTCAACAAGCATGAACTCATCAGCATTCGCATCTCCAAGATTGTACTTCGCCAACGTTTCCTTTAGAAGGAAGTCCGCCCGATCATACAGTGAAAGGAGCAAAGTGACATAGGGCCGGCTAGGCACCACTTCTCCCCCGTAGATCTTAAGACTTCCACCTGAAACGAATGGGTTTAGCTTGGACTACATTGATTATTGCTTCACTCCTAGGAACCGTGGGAATGGAACGGTTCATTCCCGGCATAATGAAATTGTAGAAGTAACCATTTCCAATCTCCTTCAGACGAGTCTCCAACTTTTTCTCACGTCTCTTCTTCATGACAATTTCGGGATTAGAAATAGTGCGAGTGAACGTGGTTGGAGGGACTTGCTTGTAGAGGTCGTTTGCATTGGAAGTATCCTCTCTGCTGCCATTTATCTTCACTAAATACTTCAATATTAATATAAAATATGTTAATATAAAGCAAGAAGACAACAAACCAATCTCTCTGTGCTTCTTCTTCAACTCCTTCTTATCTCGCTTCGAAAACCGTTTCACACTTCTCTTGATATTTGAATTGTCGTCGTGTTGCTGAAGTGCCTAAAAATGACACAAAATGTAGTCGGCGTCAACTTTAATATAAAAACGGATACCATCGGGTACAAAAAATTGACGAACAAATAAAACCAACAAAAATTGGAGTGTAGTTGGCACCGTTTTTTCTGAGTAAAAAGCGTCCTTCGCGGTCATCTGAGTGCCAGTTAAGTTGTACCAGAAGAGGCTTTTCATTCGAATCCAATTTCCGCTCTTCTCCACACTCGTGTATCTGAAATTGTACCATATAAAATTACACGATCATCAGAAAAACCAACAACCAAAATTATCCAACCTCCCAAATGGAATATTCTGGAGTCGTTAGCATCTTTAAATCGGGGAGAAACTTTTCAACAAGGGCTTCAATTACAGCCTGAGTTGTGGCTGTACTGGACACGCGAATGCATTTCGTTGAAACCTTCTCCCCGATATCTTGAAAATAAAATCGCATCACTCCGTGGATTTCGAGATCCTGAACACAAGAATATTATAACAAGCAAATAAAATTTCACAATGAACCTTTGTCGGGTGAGAAAGATGAAATAAGTCAAGACGATTCTCGTTCCATTGTTCAACGAGTCTACAGAGCTTCTCGTACTCCGCTTGCGTCATTGTCTCTGCATAATAGTTTAATGGTCTGACAGTTTAACAATCAAGCTCAGCACCTGCGAATCAGAAAACGGTCAACACAAAAAGAAACCAAGAAGAACGGCGATAAACCATTCTAAGCGACGATCAACTGTTTGGCACATAATCTGTCTGACCCCACTCCTCATTTGCATTTCCTATTTCAAAGAATTTCGATTTCCACACCATGTGCCTACACTAATTCTCCGTAGTAGCTCTTCTTGCTTCAAGAAATCTGTGATCCTTTTTTCTTCGTCGTAATTATTATTCACATCATTCTATTGTAGGATGGAGAATCCTTATCAATACGAAGGCTACCAAGATGCATACGATCGCATTGGCAAAATGTCATCAATTGCTCCGGCAGACCCTCCGGCATTTCCCTACGGCTCTTTTCCATCGAAGGGTTGCGGAGCACCGCTGGGGAAAGCTCGTTCAGGAGCGAAAAAGCGCACAATGGACTTCTCTGGCAAGACTCCGGCCATGATTGCTAATGAAATCTTCAAAGGCATCACTGATCGGTTATTCCCCAGCCATTTCTTAGGCCTCTTCTTTTAAGTAAATAATTCGTTTATCGATATTCAGATACGTTGAAGTAGGAACCGGATTTAAATGCACGATCACTATTGATAATCGCGAGTTCGAAGGAATTGCCCAAAATAAAAAGAACGCAAAGCATGTACGTTTAAACTCTATTTAACAATGAATATGGGAGAGTACTGCCATTTTGAATTTAAATGCTGTTAATGATTTTCTATGTAGGCCGCGTGTGCGATCGCAATTCGTTCCCTTCGGCCTGATATTAATCTGTCCCCGAACGATGATTTCACTTCTGACAGTACTGCTTGCAGGGTTTGTTATATCATTAACATTCTGAAGACAACAAAAAGGTTTTGAGTTTTTTTCAGCAACAGACCACATTTGGCGAGCCAAGCGTGCAAGCGACTCCCAAGACATCCCAACCTCCTACAAAGAAAGCAAAGGTTTATTTTGTTAGTCTGGATTAACTGGAAGAGAGCATTCATTATACTGCGCCTTGCAGAGGAGTGTCCCTCCCCCTGCGGGGCCAAGCAACCTATTCGATCTGCTGATGAAGTACTGCACAAGTCAAGGCTGCGCCGCTCCTATTCTGGATCTCATCGACGTCACTCCCCCTCCCATCACGGAAATTAAATCAGAGGATGTCAAGTACGCTTCTCTTGCTTTCTCCTCCGAAGTAAAAAAAAAGAGGGAAATACGCAGGGGGCCGCAGACATTTCCTGACAAGAAGAAGCCTCAAGTTGAACACTACAAGTTAGTTTGGATTCTTTTGAAGATCGTAAGA
Organism: Allodiplogaster sudhausi; assembly: GCA_945643635.1. Lineage (NCBI taxonomy): Eukaryota > Metazoa > Nematoda > Chromadorea > Rhabditida > Diplogasteridae > Allodiplogaster > Allodiplogaster sudhausi. The sequence continues at coordinate 2,576,022 of CALZFC010000056.1, forward strand.
GAACGGAAGAATGCTCTTGCTTAGGGCGACTCTCTCTTTCCCGGATAAGGGAGAAGTCTTCGAGTTTACTGGAGAAGGGAAGATTCATCCGAGGGAATTGGCAAGCCGAGCAGCACTTAAGAAGGTTTTCCGTGTCAGCGACCAGGAGATCATCACTGTCCTTCGCAAGGCTTTCATGCAAAGACTAGAAAAGATTAACAGCGTTTACCAGGTTCGAGAGAGTGTGAACGATACTGTACATGGACGAGATGTTCAGGGCATGAGGCAGATGTGCGAGCTGGCTTGTTGCAAGTTGGAGGGGGTCGAGTTCGAGGAGAAGGTCGGCACTAGGAAGATGACCGACTTCGTTGCCATCTGCAGCATAGTCGATGCTGATGGTCAGGAAGAGAATGGGGAGAGGGGAGAGAGAGAAAGAGAGAGTAATTCAGGGAAGAGAACGGAGGTGCGCGGGCCGACAGCGGAGTCGAAGATGAAGGCCCGTGACCGAGTAGCAGCGGCTGCCCTCTCGCAGATCTTCCAGATCCACCCGGCCTGTCTGGATGGCTCTCCCAATGAACAAGCGGGTATTCTTCCGGTCTCACAACTCACTCAGATCGTTCAGAAGTCCAAGGTTCTGATGTTGATGGTTGTGGCTATCCTGGAAAGGTTTGTTCCAGCCACCGAAGACGCTCTCTTTTGTCGATCTTTGCACTTCCACTCCAGTTCCTGGTCAAGAATTCCGGTGAGTTCTTTTTTGCAGTTGAAATAAGAAGAAGTGGAATGAATCTGACGAACCCTTGCATTTTTAGGTATAAGTGTATCATAGATGGCACTGAATTCTTCGGAAGTGGAATGTCGAAGAAGGAAGCGAAACACGACGCGGCTAGGGTTGCCTTGGAAAATATGTTCAAGGTTTTTATTTATTCTTTCAAATGCTAGTTTCTCCGGTACTTTTCTGGTTTAATTCTATTTCTGAATCCCCGTTTTGATTTCTGTAATTCTTTGCTAATCTTCAAGATTCGCTTTAACATAAACAAGTCGCCTGAGCTAAATAATTCGCGTATATTAGTTTTTTTTCAGTTTGCTGCTAAGTATATTGTTTTACGGCAGTTCCTAGGCATAGGATAGATCGCCGAGTTCTATTAAAAATCTGTTCCATTGTCCAATGTTATGATTGCTTAATTCTGAATTCTTAAATTAATGTGAGCAACTGTCATTGCCAGTGAAAATGTGATTGTAACTAACTAAATGTTTAGATGCGGGTAGCCGTGCACAGAGAGGAAGGAGGAAGTGGCGACCCCGAGGCTGCGCTCTGCGAGTCTACTTCCGTTTATGTCCGTCACCAGTATGCTCAGATGTGTGATTTCTACCAGATTCAGAAGAGTACTAATTTTGCGAGGTTACTATCATTTCTATTTAACTTACTTTTGTGATCTTTGTTTTCCTTTATTGACTACTTTAATGTTTAGTTTCTTGCTTCTAAACGAGAAGAACGAGCGTCGCATTATCTCTCTTGGATCTGCTCAACAGGTCTCCTGATTTCTTTTTCATGTTTATGCCACATAATGCTTCCGTATGGATTTATTATTTATAATTTTTCACCCTCGAAGCAATTATTTACTTATTCCTTTTTAAAAATAATAGCTAGACTCGGCAAAAGGGAGTTGTCTGCAGACCTCGGCCGAGACTGCGGAGGCTGTTGCTCAGCCAGGAAAACACATCCACCACATGCATTCTGTCGTTCTCGCAAGAAGAGGATTCTTAAGATATCTCATCAAGCAGCTTGCTCGCGTTTGTTTTTTTTTCTTTCTTGAAAGGAGTGAAGCGCTCAAATGCATACTTTTATATTGAATTTGGCGACTTGTTCCTTGCAATTACGACTTTTGAAAATATTTAAAAAGTGAAAGTTGCAATTTTTTCTTAAAAGATTTTTGAGTTTCACGCCACTAATTCCTCTTTTTCAAATAATTTTTAACATGAAAAAGTAATAGTTGACATATTATATCACGCCGTAAAATTTTAATTTTCTCAAAAAAGTCCATCTGTCTCAAAAACGTTCATGTTTTTGGGTAAAACAACTGCGGATGGATTATTTCTACCTGAATCTTGTTTCTCTTATAGAGCAACTCGCTTATTCGATTTCTTAACTTTTGCGGCTGCAGGTGCCTGGTCTGGAATGGGCCTCCACCAAGCCAGGCCCTTTCCAGACCTCAATCTTAAATGTTGTTGTTGAATCGGAAACTGATGAAATCGAACAGAAAAAAGTTTGAGGCCTTATTTTTTTTCAAGTAATCGATGTACAAAAATTTAAGCCCTCTTCACTAGCTGTCGAATAATATGCTCTTAATGTGTTACTGCTAAATTTTAGCAGAAATCTTTCAATCAGTTTTCAAGATTATGGTGGAGTATCCTGAAAGGGAAAGAAATTTAATCTTAAAAATGGCGTAGAGCTCGTCCAGTTCTATGCGATAAATGATTTTTGTTTCGGGAATGAAAAAAAATTCCCAGGGCGGTATTGCATGATGTCATTCTCGCTTCAGAGAGAGAGAGAGAGGAGGAGGGAGAGAGAGAGAGGAGAGAGAGAGAGGAGGGAGAGAGAGAGAGAGGAGGGAGAGAGAGAGAGAGAGAGGCGAGAGAGAGAGGCGAGAGAGAGAGAGAGAGAGGCGAGAGAAAGAGGTTTCTTTTTTTAACGAAGGCAATAAAAATGCCTGTGATGTCAAAAGGAGGAGGGATTGTTCTGGTCTCATGCAGGAAGTCATCTGTGATGATGATTCTATTATTGTAGTTATTCGATGAAACAGAGTAAAGCTGGATTGCTTTTAGGTAGGTGAGCCGGATTGCCCGCTCGAGTTGAATGAAGAAGACGGGCTTCTTCGTCTGCGAACTGGCTACAGACTGATCATCTTCTCTTCTCTACCAATCGATATCCGATTCTCTTCTCCTGAGGCCAAAGAACAATCACTTTCAGTTTACGGGTTCGATTCTCTTGTGCCGACTCTGTCACTTCTTCTCTACCATTTCCGTTTCGTATTCGCTGACTATATCACAGATTCACTCTATATTTAGTGCTCTATGTGTTTGCCGATTCTCCCCCTCTCTACCCAATTCCACCCTTAATATTCTAATTTAAAGGGCAAGGATTTCAACTGAGGACATTTGGCTGCCAATTAGGAGGTGAGAGGGAGAGAGAGAGAGAGAGAGAGAGAGAGAGAGAGGCGGAAATGGATGAGGAGATGGTTGAGAACTTGCGATTGAACCCCTGCTGAGGCACTTGGCTTGCAAGTTGTCTTCGTCTTCTCAGCATTTTCAACTTTTGCCAACTCTGATCTGACATCTGGACAGCCTACTTATTTAGTTGAGAATGGTGAACCCTCAAGTCTCATCGGTTGTGGTTACTTTTGATAGTGTGGAATGTATTCTCCCGGATGGAAGTAGAAGCGAGCTTTGCACTGGAAGGCTACTTCGTGCTCACTTGGACTGCCAGTCTTGGCTCTCCTTCCAAGTCAAGACAAACACACGGAATTGGCACTTGAAGAGAGAAAAGAAGGCCACTGAGAGCCGATATCACTTTCTCCAGTTGCTTCTGCTGTTGCGCGTTATTCCATCCTTTTCTCCTCTCTCTCTCCTCTCCTCTCTCTCTCTCTCTCTCTCTCTCTCTCTCTCTCCTCTCTGTTCTCTCTGTTTGTCTCTGTTCTCTATCTATCATATCTGTCCCCACTCCGCTCTCTTGCATTCGCTTTCTTGTCCCACTCGTCTTCCTTTCTTGTTTTCCTATCGTCACTTTCTTCCTCCCTGGTAATAATCTAAAGTCTTGCCAATATGAAGTCTTGGTATACGGTACACTCCCCTTCTGCTTTGGATGTAGAAAGTGTCATTTGACAAGAAGCGAGACGAATAGGAGCAGGAAATGAAGAGAAGTGAACAGGGAGCGTAGAATGTGATGGAAAATAAGAGGCAGAGAGAGAGAGAGAATAGTATGTCTGAGGGAGAAAGGAGAGAGAGAAAAGGCATGCCAAAGGAAGAGAGAGAAAGAATGGTATGTCTGAGAGAGAGAGAGAGAGAATGGTATGTCTGAGAGAGAGCGAGAGAGAGAGAGAGAATGGTATGTCTGAGGGATGCTTGCACGTGCACTCGTTCTCGGCTGATTGTGTAGCGGCCAAGATGAATGACAGTAGATTGTGAGGAGAGAGTATGTGAAGGGAGGAGAGCCAGAGAAGAGAGGGAATCGCCACAACCACTTCTCAATAATACATGAAGACCCGTGCGATGCTTTGTCGCTCTTCAAATGAGACGAGCTCCTACTCCAAAGGGCGAATTGCACACTTCTAGCTTCCTCATTTCTAACCCGCTCATCTCTCAAGCTCTCCAATTCGTTCGATCGCTCCCTCACTTTCTCTCTCTCTCTCTCTCTCTCTCTCTCTCTCTCTCTCTCTCTTCTCCCTCTCCCTCCTTTCCTTGCTCTGCTCTATATCTATCTCTATGCCTCACACACGCACACACTGGCTACTCTCTTTCTCTGGACCTTTCTTTCCTTCCTTCTCTTATATCTGTATTCAATTTTATTTCATTTTAACTTATTATCAATAGTTTATCATGATCACATGAAAATATATGATACTCATTGTAAGGGTTCCTTAAAGTGACCTGCAAATGTGATGTGTTAAGGGAAGCAAATCTGATAGAGCGAGCGCCGCGTTCTCCACCGGGGCTGGAAGAGATCACAACTTCATTCACACAACTCAAGGTACACACTGTGGCCGACAAGATCTTCAAATGGACTCATCTTGGTTGGTTTCTTAATTCTTTGCTCAATACTTACAGACAGAAAGGGGAGTGGAGGGAGATTGAGTTGGCAGTGGGCACACTTCGTGGCGGCGTATCCATTTCCAGATTCATAGAACCACTTTGTCTTTCGCTCTTTTTCTTTTCTCTCCAACTTCACTGACTTCTCAATTACCGTAGGCTGATTGAGCGACTAAGCTGGCATTGAAGGCGGGAGGTGCTCACTTCTCACTCTTTCTTTTCCTTCTCCCACCACACTCTTTTCTCAACCCTCTCCTTGTCTCTCTCTCTCTCTCTTTCTCTCTCTTTCTCTCTCTCTCTTCTCTCTCTCTCTCTTCACTCTCTTCTCTCTCTCTCTCCTCTCTCTCTCTGTTCTCTCTCTCTCTCCCTCTCTTCTTTCTCTCTCTCTTCTCTCTCTCCTCGGTTACTCTCCCTCCCTTTTACTATGAAGGTATATCAGTTGTGGTTTGAGATGCACCACACTCTAGAAGCTGACTGTTATGAAGTGGCTGGGCGAATTGGGCAATGAATATGCAAGGAGCGTGGCTCAAGAATGGTGTGCCTTAAGGTCTTGTTAACTCGGATGGAGATAGAGATAGAGAGAAGGGAGAGAGAGAGAGCAGGGAGGGTAGGGAGAGAGAGCAGGGAGGGAAGGGAGGGAGAGAGAGTGTTAAAATGGGAAATTGCGAGGGGGCATCTTTGCTCACTCTGAAGGTGTGATGGTGAGGTTGTATCCCTCTCCTTGTGATGCGCGAAGAAGATGCAAGGATTATGACAGCTTAGCACGTCTCGCTCTCGTTCTCTTTCCCTCCCTTTCTCTCTCTCCCATTCTCTCTCTCTCTCCCATTCTCTCTCTCTCTCTCTCTTTCTCTCACTTTCTTCTCTCTGCGTCTCTCTATCACTCTCTCTCTCTCATTCTCTCTCTCTCTCTCTCTCTCTCTCTCTGTCTCTGTCTCTCTCTGTCCCACTGGAACAGAAGGGCGGTAATGAGGAAGAGTAGAGAGGTGAGGAGGGGCCTGCCAGCTGAGAGAGCGAGCCTGCAGCTTCTCCTGAGGCATAACAAAACTGTCCAAAATATCATGACAAGATCTTGACAGATATTCTCATTCCAGAATGGAATGGAATGGAGAGTGAGATAATGAAGAGCGGTGATGGGCTCTTGCTTGTAATTGTTGTGAAGTGTATTACTGGTTAGACTTGTTCATGTATCCAATTTAAAAAATCGATCCCTAAAAATTCAAAGGATTATTATTTATTAATTATTATTTGGCATTTAATGGACCTCGATGGTATAATTTTACGGTTCGGGCTTGGTTTTGTCTACGTATGGATTGGAATTAGGTTAATAATGTCTCGGTAGATAAGTTGACTCATCCATTGCTTCTTGCTCTCCTCTCCTTTCACCAACCTATAACTACGGTAGAATCCTTCCCAACATTCTTCTCTTCCATGCCAACGTTGACTGAAGAATGTTGAAATGGATGACAAAAGCCGAGTGTCTTCTCTGGCCAGCCAGCTCTCTTTTCCCTGTCATTCTCTTTTTGTCCTTCAGTCACCATGATTCCTTGATTTGGCTTCCTTTCTCGGCTTGCTTCAATCCTATCACATATTTGAGAGAGGAGTATGTTCCATTGGAGAGGACTAAAGTGGGAAGCAGAGGGAGACAGTGAGAGAGAGACAGAGAGAGGGAGAGAGAGAGAGAGAGAGAGAGAGAGTAGAGAGGAAGGGGCAAGACATGAATACCAATCGGGCCCTCCCTTCTAATTCGTGGCTCGTCTTAATTACGTGTGTCTACTAAATGGATGGTGCCGGTGGTGATGTCGAATAGAATGGAAGGTGGCAAGGGCAGCTGCTTCTTCCCTTGTATTTGTATCACGCAACCACCTCTCTATCCCTCTCTCTCTCTCTCTCTCACTCACTCACTCACTCACTCACTCTATTCCTATATCATCCGCTTTCTCTCCGACATACAGTTAGACAAGCTTGTTTCTCCGTTCGGTTCCTTTTTTGCTTCAATGCTGTAGTGAGCATATATGAACACATGGATGTAGTCATGGTTTTTGCAACAGTACCACCCTTAACTGAAGTTATAGCGAGAGAGGAAGAGAGAGAAAGGGAGGGAAGAGTGAGGAGGAGAGTGAGAGAGAGGGATAAGAGTGAGGAGGAGAGTGAGGGAGAGAGAGATAAGAGTGATAGAGAGAGAAAGAGTGAACTGAGAGAGAGATAAGAGTGATATAGAGAGAAAGAGTGAAGTGAGAGAGAGAGAAGAGCGAGAGAGAGAGAGAGAAAGAGAGATGCTTACAGGAGTGCAAGGGGCGCTGCTAACGAGTCGAGTGCACCCGATCCTGCCGTGTGCGATCTACACGGGTTCGCACTGCCCCCTCTCGGATGCCTCTTACCACTCTGCCTTCGTGGCTCGTCTCGCTCCTTCTCCCCTCCCTGTCTCTGTTCTCTCTCATGACATCGACATTCCTCTTACCAATTCTCCTCCTCATCTCTGGAGTCGATCTTCAGAAGAATTTGAGGTTCTTCCACTTTCATTTTCAGATTTCTCTCCTTTGATTCCCCAGAGAGAAAGGAGAAGTGTATGTTTGAGGTGCTGTGCGGGCGAACGGGGCAGAAGGCAGGAGGAGGAGTGTCTCAGTGCGCGAAGGAGTCTCTGTTCTCCCTGTACCTCGAGACAGCCCGTGGTGTCCTCCCTCCTGAAGTCTCCTATGCAGAAGCGAAGGCCTTGGCTGGCGGGTATGCCTCGAGTCGCTCCCTCCTCTACCAGCATCTCCTTGCTTCTGGCCTCGGTGCTTGGTGCCAGAAACCCGGTCACTTCGACTCATTCTACGTCCCTTCCCTCCCTTCTACTGTCGCCTCTCTTCCCTCTACGAAGTAGCACTCCCTTGGCTCCGCCCACTTACTCTCACTCCCCTCTCTGTCTCTACTTCTCTCTCCCATCTCTACTCTCGCACACTTGCATTGCTCTTGCTTTCTTTCTGCAGCTTCTTTGACTGCTTTCCTTCCAAAAGCGGAGAAGCCCCGCCCCTTGGAAAGCACAACTTCTCCCTCCACTCCCTCATTCTTCTGTCACTCTACCCTTTCTCCTCTCTCTCACTATCTTTTCTCCCAGCCTAAGTTGACCCACCAGCCCCAAGTCTACTGTGGTTTCTTTCCTTTACGTTCGTTTGTTGTTAGTTAATTTACTTTTTTGACATAATTAAGTTCTTCCGTGGCTACCCCGCAGTTAATATGAATATTTGACTAATTGAAATGCAAATGATAATTATTTCATTCGCGTAGATAAAGAGATGACGGATTTGTGTGTGAGAAAAGCAGCGCTTGCTGATGACCCTTTTTCCATCCGAGCATTAGCCGAAGTGGAGGGAAATGGAAGAGAAGATAATGAAGAAGGCATTTGTATGGAGGAAGAGACAGCAGTAGTCAGCTCTTCTTCACCCCCTCCAGCGAAGAGAAGGAGGAAACCAGAAGGTAGGAAGGGACTGGCCAGATCGGTAGGAAGGCTCTTCTTTCCAGCCAAGAACATCGTCCGTCTTGTGGAGGGCGATGAGTTGTCCCAGCCAGTCACGCCCGCCTCTCCCTCCCCTTCCGAATCAGATGTCCCACTCCCTCCGACATCCCACGCTACATCTCCATCCACTTCTCTCCCCGTTACATGCACCAGTCCATCTTGGTCTCGAAGAGGTTATCGTATCCCCCCTCACTCTCTCTCTCTCTCTCTCTCTTCTTCCCTTTCTCTCCCTCGCTCTCCCTGTCCCTATTCCACTCTCTTCAGATCCCTCCGGTAAGTTGTCGTGTCCGACTCCAGGCTGCGATGGAAGTGGTCACCAGACGGGTCTCTACACACATCACCGCTCACTCTCGGGTTGCCCTCGACGACCTGACAAGACTACCATTCAGAGTTCGTGCTCCTCTCTTGTATTCTCTCTCCTCTGTCTCTCGCTCTCTCTCTCTCTCTCTCTCTCTCTCCTCTCTCTCTCTCCTCTCTCTCTCTCTCTCTGACTTCATCGTTGGGTTGTCTTTCATTCTCGCGTGCATCCATACCATCCCAAGGTGGTCTGCTAAGTTCTCTTCGCCTCCTTTTATATTCGACGCATCCGTCCATTCTTGCACATTCTGTTCATTTCTCGCATTGCATTCAAAAAGGCCTGAACATTCTAATCTTCTTTTCATCCAAACATTCTTTCTTCATACACTTTCTTCTCTCCGTCATTTGCTCCCTTCCTATCCGCTGCGATTACAATATTACTCTCTATTTCTCTCACCCTCTCTCTCTCTCTCTCTCTCTCTCTATCTGTCTGCCTCTATTCCTCGGTCTCTCTCTGTCTCCTTTGATTTCTCTCTCTCCTTCTCTCGTTGGCTCTCTCTTTGTATCTATCTGTCTCGTTCGAATGGCATTGCTTCAGTGTTATCCCTGGCGCATGATACGGTTCTTCGTTGTACGACCCCGGGTTGTTCTGGAAAGGGTCACGTGAACAGCAATCGTACTTCGCATCGTTCTCTCTCGGGCTGCCCCATTGCTTATCGGCAGAAGCTCGCAAGGAAGGTTCGTTAGGTGCTCCTCGTCCCTTTTCTCTTAGTATACCAGTAAAGAGCCTTGCAGGGTCTACGTGCCTCTGCCTCGTCCACTCGTACCTGTCCTGTGTCCCTCTCGCTCGCCCTTTCTTCCAACTCTTCCTCTTCTTCCTCTTCCACTCTTCCCTCTGACCCTCCCCCTCCCTCTTCCACTCCCGATTTACACTCCAGACAACGGTCTCGAGTCGAAGAGACCCCATTGGACTTGACTGTGAAAGGACCCGAGTCGTCTCCTCCCCCTAACCATCCTCCCCTTGGCCGTCTCTCCTTCCATCCACAAAGCCTTCTTCTCTCGCCAAATCCACAGTTAGTGCATATCTGTATATTTGCGAACTCTCTTAGCATATTCCCTGCTCATTTCTCTCTTTCTCTTTGTTGAATTCTCACTTTTGCTTAGTGAAGCTTCTCTTTGCAGATTCCTGATGGAAGCTCTGGCAGAGTTTGCAGCTTCAGCCTCTCGCTCAACGGAGAGCGGAGGAAAAGCTGGAGGAACAGGAGGGTCTTCCCCGAAGGAGTCTTCGAGGGGTGTCGGGGGGCCTTCCTCAGCTCCCTTCCCAGTTCTTTTGGGCAACGAACTCCAACTCGCGCAGCTCCTGCTCTCGCAGTTCTCGCAGCAGCGGGACACAGTTGTCTGACTTGCTTTCCCGCGTTCCCTCCCTGTCTCCGCCTCGTTTCTTTCCTATCTACCTTTCCCTCATTCTCTCTCTCTCTCGATGTCTTGCTCTTGCTCCTCTCTTCTCTCTCTCTCTCTCGATGTCTTGCTCTTGCTCCGCTCTTCTCTCTCTCTCTCTCTCTCGATGTCTTGCTCTTGCTCCTCTCTTCTCTCTCTCTCTCTCGATGTCTTGCTCTTGCTCCTCTCTTCTCTCTCTCTCTCGATGTCTTGCTCTTGCTCCTCTCTTCTCTCTCTCTCCCGATGTCTTGCTCTTGCTCCTCTCTTCTCTCTCTCTCTCGATGTCTTGCTCTTGCTCCTCTCTTCTCTCTCTCTTGTCCATCTCTACCGTACTAACTGTGACATCCATATAGGATTCTCGAGCCATTCCGCCATGATTGAGATGTCTCTCCGTACATCTCTCAATTCTCTTCTGGAGGGCATCCTCATATCATTCTTTCACTTTCTCTCCATCTCTATGCATGCCCTTCTCTGTCTCCCTTTCTTTCTCCTTCTCTTCGTGTATTCCTCTCTCTCTCTCTCTCTCTCTCTCTCTCTCTCTCTCTTTCTCTCTCTCTGTCTCTCTCTCTCTTTCTCTTTCAATCTGTCTCTTCATCCCTCTCCTCATCACTTTTCTACCCTTCAGCTTGTCATTATGAACGAATAGAATTAGCCGAGCATGCAGCTGTTACCATATTGGGTCGATGTGGGCCGCTCCCCTCCCAACTTTGCCTCTTCGCATACATACGGCGAGAGCAGAGGAGAGTGTGTGCCACAGAGGAGGGTGCAGACAATTCATTGTGCGGTCATTCAAAAAAGGAAAGAGCGAGAGAGAGAGAGAGAGAGAGAGAGAGAGGGAGAGGGTTGACGGGGAGTAAAGAAAAGAAGAGACTATGCAAAGTAGGCAGGAGGGAAGCCACCTGGCAGTCTCTCTTCTCTTCAACTCAACCATCTGTCCATGCACTCCATCCACTTCATCCCAAAAGACGCCGTCTTCTCTTCCAAACTTTCCCTTCTTCTTTTAGTTTTTCTCTTCTTCCGTCTCCGCATTTGAACAGGGCAAATTGCCAAGTCAGAACATACCGTAAGACTTTATGGCCGAATTTATGTAGTCGCTCCCCCTCTCTCTCCCTCTGTCTCCATCTCGCTCCGTCTCTCTATCGACATCTCTCTCACTCCCTCTATCTCTTTGTACTCTTTGTATCTCCATATCTCTCTCTCTTTCTCCCTCTCTAGCGCTCTCTCACTTTTCCTGTCTCTCTCTTTCTCTCTCTCTCTCTCTCTCTCTCTCTCTCTCTTGCTATCTCTTTTTCTTTCTTTCTCTCTCATTTCCTCGTTCTTCGGAATAAGCAGCAGTTTTGGCTGGATAACTTCCATGAATCCTTCTAAAATATAATAACACGTTTGCCTTTGCGATGTCTTTTTCACGCAAGGAGGATGGGTTTGAGGAAAAAACGCAGAACAAGAATTTCAAGACTGATATATTCATTTTTTCTTCTCTTTCTACCAGAACCTAGTGATTTCTTCACTTACCATTAGGTTAGATGTAGCATAATCTCCACTCGATTGTTTCTTCCTATCTCCATCATTTTCTCTCTCCTCTCTCCTTTTCTCCTTCTCTCTCTCTATTTCTCTCTTTCTCTCTTTCTTTCTCTCTCTCTCTCTCTCTCTCTCTCTCTCTCTCTCTCGCCCTAAAGAGGGCCGTGCTTCATTCTTACCCGTGTGAAGAATCAAGCACTCTGCACCCTCTGAGTCTTCCTCGCCTTCTCTTCTCCTCTCTTCCACTGTCCAATTTCGTTTCCTCGGAGGAAGATGTCGGTCCTCTCAAGTTTCTCATTTGTCGAGGCGCCGATTGTCCTGCTTAAGTTGCCATTTGCTGCCATGGTTTGTGTCACCCGTTCTTCCCTCTTAATCTCTCTCTCTCTCTCTCTCTCTCTCTCTTTCTCTCTCTCTCACTCTCTCTCCTCTCATTCTCTCTCTCCTCTCGTTTCTCTTTCTCTATCTCTCTCTTATTCCATCATTCTCACTCTCTTTCCATCTTCCCAGTCTCCTCTTCGTCTTTCTGAGTCGAAAATCTCATTCAACAAACTCTCATTCTTCTCACTACTCGGCACTCTTCTCCGGAGATCAAGCGACCAGATTAAGTGAATAATAGTAGCGTAATTGCTCACCTGCCATGGCTCACGCTACTGCTGTTTGTTCGGAGGGAGAGACCACTAAAGGGAGAGAGAGAAACGGAGAGACTGATGATACTGGTGAGAGGGATGAGGGAGTGACAGACAGACAGAGATGGTGTGTGTGTGAGAGAGAGAGAGAGAGAGAGAGAGAAGACTGCAGCAACTGATATGAAGTGGAGACGGAGGGATAGGGACAGAAACGGAAGCACGGATGTCTTTGAGTGCATGGAATGGTGGGTGAGTGGAGGGAGGGTGGCAGATGACCAGTCCTCCACTGTTTTCCTCCTTGGGTCTTCATCTCAAAATGTCCATACGGTGTTACAGCTAAATCTGAACAACCACTTATGGTCAGTTTTAAATAAAACTTGCAACCGAGCATCTTGTTCTTCCATTATTCTCCTGTTCTACAGACTTTCGTTCTTCTGAGGAATTGTAGTCCTTTAATTTATTGTCATCCAATCGCTTAATTAACATAATCTCATGTAATTGTCTGGTATGCCAAGGCTATTCTCCACAGTGTCAAAGTTTAATCGTCGACTTGTATAGGTGTACTTGTTTGATCTCTAGTTCTTCTAAAGTTATCTTTATTCGATATTTGGGTGATGAAGCAAAGTGGATTTGGTCGTGTGAACTGCCTGATCTCTGTTCATTTTTTCACTTCTTTTTTTTTTGCTGTCCGCCTTTCCTCTCCGGTTGCTTTTGCATCTTATAATAAAGTGTCGAAACAGAAGTACTGATTATCAAACATAAAATAAAATGATCCTTTGTAATGCCTCTTCTGCTACCAGATTTTTTTTTTATTTTCGGTCGTCTCACTCTCCACCTCTCCCGCTCTCCACTCTCTCACTCTCTCCACTCTTTCACTCTATCCACTCTCTCACTCTCTCCACTCTCTCACTATCTCCCCTTTCTCTCACACTCTGCACTCTCTCCACTCTCTCTCTCAGACTCTCTCCACTCTCTCAGTCTCTCCACTCTCTTATGGAACTCTACTCTCCCTTTTCTCACTCTCCAACAGTAAACGAATGGCACTCTTCGAATGGCTCCAATGAGTGCAGCAAGCATGGGCTTCCGCAATATTCAGAATGAAGCAAAGAGAAAACGGCAGATGGAGCAGTGATGTGATCATACAAGGAAATAGGAAGGAAGGGAGTGAAAGAGGAGGGAAGAGAGAGAGAGAGAGAGAGAGAGAGAGAGAGAGAATCAGAGGAAAAGAAGAGAAAGGAGAAGGAGAGCGAAAGGAAAAGGACAGTAGAGTGAAGAACAAGAGGAGGACAAAAGGGCAAGGTTGACAAGATGGAGGGCAGCAGCTGAGCAAGCTAAACTTAACATACACAGAACACCTGGTCAGGCAACTCCATCATGGGAGGCAAAAGGAGCAGAAGATTTGAGTGGGGAGAACGAGATCGGATGGGCAGGAGGAAGGAGAGGGAGAAGTTGGACTATGTAGAACAATCAAAGGAAGTTTCATGTCAGATCGTGAATATAAACAAGAGCAGACTCTTCCTCCACGAAGAAGGAATTCAAGGCAATCACTGCTTCGCTGACCAGAATTATCTCAACCTGACCCGTTTCTCCCTTTCATTTTCTGCTTCTCTTCCTATCTTCCATGCATCTTTCCCATCTTCTATTACTCTCTCCCGCCTCTCGAATTTCACTCACTATCGCCTTTGTCTGTCTTTCTCACCCTAGTCATTCTCTTTCTCTCATCCTAGCTTCTCTCTCTCTCTCTCTCTCTTGCCTCTCTCTCTCTTGCCTCTCTCTCTCTCTGGCTCTCTCTCTCTTTCTCTCTCTTGCCTCTCTCTCTCTCTCTCTTTCTCTCTCTCTCTGTCTCTCTCTCTCTTTATCTCTCTCTCTCACTCTCTCACTCTCTCTCTCTCTCTCAAGATCTCGCTGTAATATTCGCCTTGACAATAGCCAGAGCTTCATCTCGTGTGATTAGAGAGCGTAGAAGAAGAGAAAAAGATAAAGTGAGACGAGAGGCGGAAGAAGAAGAAGAAGAAGACGAAGGCTCAACAAACATCTCGGACATGGCGCTTTCTCCGGTTCTTGGAAGCAAAGTCAAGGTATTTTATTTTGTATCCGAAAATGTTTTGTGAGTGAGAAAAGACGTGGAGTAAAGGTGTTCTCCACTCCCTTCGCACACCAAGTGCTGAACAACCGTGTCGGCTCCTTCTGCTCCAACTGCTTACGAGCACCTGAAAATGGTTCGTGCGATCACTAAAGTCTCTTTTCACAACATTAATGAATACGTCAAATTATTTTGTCGAATGAAAGATTTAAAAAGTAGCTTTCCTCGTTAGGAAATAAACTGCGTAAATGCGGAGCCTGTGAGTTGCCGTGGTACTGCTCGATCGAGTGCCAGAAGAATGCATGGAGTTCGCATCGCAACGAATGTCGACGTCTCAAAACCGTTTGTTTAATCTTTTTAAAGTCTAAAACAGTTCGTTCTATTTTTATATTTTCATTTTACAATCTCTAAATAGAAATGTGATATGAAAGACGCTCTTTTTGAGGTCTTTCCAAATCTGCCTTTGACTGAAGTTCTGTTCATGTCGAAAGTGATTGATCGAGTTCTTTTCCTGGCCGAGCACGGAGATCAATTTGGATGGCAGAAAGAAAGAACATTCAACTCCCTCGTGGACCACCAGGAGGACATTCTGTGAGTATCCCTCTCGCTGTCTCTTCTCTCTCGCTGTCTCTTCTCTCTCGATCTGTTCTTGGATATTTTGATTGATTATTTTTGTCTCTGCATACACAAATTTCTATGTAAAGTAAGGCCGGACTTGATGAATTAAAACGGAATCGTTTCTATTAAGAAAAGATGAGGCGAAGATGGCGCATTTTGAGAAGTTGCACGGGAAGATGACGACCTTCCGCGGATCTGAGATGGTAGACAGACAGTTCTTCTTCCAAGTCTTCTGCAAGACTTCCATTAATAGTCACTCCATACACACCAATGGTGGCATCGAAATCGGCATGGCGCTTGATCTGGGTACTCTTCTTCTTCTTCTCTCTCACACACTCTCTTTCTCTCTCTCACTCTCTCTCACTACCTCTCCCACACACTCTCTTTCTCTCTCACACACTCTCTCTCACTCTCTCTTTCTATCTCACTCTTTTTATCTCTCTCTCCAGGAGTCTCCCGCTACAACCACTGCTGCCGCCCTTCCTGCTCAATGGTGTTCGATGGCATCCGAGTGTTCCTCCGCCCCCTCGTGCCCACCGTGGATGTGACCGACACCACCAAGGCAACCATCGCCTATGTAGACATCGGCCGCAGTAGATATCGCAGGAGACTTGATCTTAAGGTATGGATTTCTTTCATAGCTTTCTCCCGGATTTCTCACATTTCTCACTCTATCTATCTCTATCACTCTCTCCCTCTCTCACACTCTCTCCTTCAGGCGAAATGGTACTTTGACTGTTTCTGCGAAAGATGCAACGACACTTCGGAGGACTCGCTGACTGCCCTGAAGTGCAGCCGCGACGCGTGTGCCGGCCGCGTTGCGACACGAGAAGATGCCCCTCCAACCCCCCTTTCCTGCGACGAATGCCAAGCTGAACTGAGTGCAGCAGAAGTGGAGGCTGGACAGACTCTTATGAGGAGTCTGCCAGCCTCTTTCGACCCACAGTGCCCAATTAGCAAGGCAGAGAATTTTACTGAGAAAGAAAAAAGAGAGCAAGAAGCTTCCAAAAGATTAGAGATGATCTTGGAGAGAAAAGGAGAGAGTGCAAGAAATGAGAGAGTTGAAGTGAGTGAAGAGATGCAGAGAAAGATGATTGTGTATGTGGAGGTGGAGGAGCTGCTTGGAAGCGCGAGGGAGCGACTGCATTCCACGAATGTATACGTGACGAGGCTGCAGACGGCTCTGTTCCACTTGGCTGGTCAGCTGGGCGCTGCCCTCCCTGCCATCCACCACTCCATCTACGACAACTACAAACTGTTAGCCAGTCGTGCCTTCCCTCCCTCCACTCATCCCTTCTCTTCAGTTGCTTCCCGAAAGCCGATCGCCATGTCGGCTTCTCCCTCATCAACATTGTTAAATCGCTCATCGAGCAAGGCAAACGAAAAAAGGTGCCAAGCTGCTCATTCATACCATTTCTTTTAAGCTTGCTTACATTTTTGGTAATAGAATATGAAGAGAGTCCGGTTTCTTTGATTGGAGTTGCTTGCAGGCGGTGTGGTATGCCTATGAGGCCATGACGATCTTCGAGGTCTGCCTCGGCCTCGAACACCCCTTTTACCTTCAGACCCTCGCTCTCTGGACCTATCTTGAAAAGGTTGGGACAATATTGCGCTCATCATTGAGTTAGATCTCTTCCTTATCCTGTTATCTAGATAGGGAAGACATCTCTAATCTTCAGGAACTTGTTTTTATGTCAGAGAATAGTATTTGATTGGCAGGGAATGCCGAAGACAGACGAGGAACTGATATCTCTGACTGGCTTCGGAGACAACCGTCCAGTGGATCTCTCTGCCATCTTGGCGAAGGCTTCAGTGCTGGATGAAACGCCCTTGGCAATCACTGCCTGAGCCATCCTTCTCCTGCTTCTTCTCCCTAGCACCCTTCTCAATATCAGAATGAATCCTTCAACGAAGTGTATCGCATCATTCATTTATCCAATACGGAACGTTTCGAGATTCCGTGATTAAGCGCTAGAGCTTCTCAAGACGATGATCACGATCATTAAACTTAAACAATTGTTAAAATTACGGTTGCCCTTCCCGAGACCGCCAAATGACTAATTCTCTAGGGCACGGTCATAATCCGTTCCCTTCTGATGCCATTGAAATCTAAAATCGAGTTGTAACTCTTCATGGATGGTGCAAGCAAAAGTATTTCTGCTGTATCAAAACCTTTACTGCCGCTAGATGTTCACCTTTAATTTCAAAAGATACAAATGAAAAAATTGTTAAACCAGTTACTACTATCAGCATGTGCCTAGGGAATCTGAGATCAAAAACGCCCGAGTGGGGGAAAGAGAGCGAGAGAGAGAGAGAGAGAGAAAGAGAGAGAGAGAGAGAGCGAGAGAGAGAGAGTATAAGGAATATAATCAAAGAGTGATGCGAAGTCGAATGGGGCAGTGGTCGCTGCCCATGACATGCGGCAGCATCTCCGATTCGTGGACATTCTCTGCGATTCTCTCACTGACCACGAAGTAGTCAAGTCGCCATCCGATGTTCTTCGCCCGAGCATTTCCCATGAATGACCAGAAGGTGTAGCCAACCCTCTCCGGATGCAGGTCTCTGGAATCAAGCTAATCACTTGGGTTTAGTAATCATCCTGAAAATCATTTAACAACAAGTAACATGCAATGTTAGCACAATAGGAACATAATTACTACACCAACACATAAATTAATAATATATGTGCTAATTTTAACTCACATAATATATTCCGTTGTCAAAATTTTGTAACCGAAAGGTGTCGACGAAGCCGAGACCGAGTAACTTGGTGAAATCTTCTCGTTCCTCATCCGTGAAACCAGCAGTTTTGTTGGCATTCTCCTTTGGCCGAGCCAGGTCTAAACTGAGAGTGCCATGGTTAATTCGAGAACGATCTTCAAAGGCAGAGATCAACCACTCACCAATTTCCTCGTGGGCGACATTGAGATCCCCAGAGTAGACAACGGGCTTCGTACAGTCGAGTTCCTTGAGCTTGTCCCTCATCAGATTCTCCCACTCTCTGCGTCTCGGCAGATTCACCAATCCACGGCCGCTGTTAGGGACATAAGCTTCCACGAAGTAGAAAGAAGAATACTCCGCGATTATGACGAGACCCTCTGCATCGAATTCTTCATCCCCAATACCCTGAAATCCCATCAGATTTTGTTCCTCTCTTCCATATTACACAATGATAGTACTTTTCCGTTACAACAAAATAATCAGGAGTAAGAGAAAATAAATTAATAAAGAAAAACCTTGGTAACTTTCAAAGGCTTGATTCGACTGAGAAGGGCAACTCCAGCATATCCGCCTTTCTTGACAGTCGCCGGGTAGAGAATGGAATGGTGGTCAGGGAATGCGTCAGTCAACTCGGCCGGCAATTCGAGGCACTTCGTCTCATTAAGGAAGATGAGATCTGCATCTTCTTCTACGATAGATTCATGGCCCTTCTTCTGGAAAGAAGAGAATAGAACAAGAATCTAACAGAGCAGTATGTCGGAACTGCTTAAAAAGAAAAGTAATCATGTACTGTACACGAGCTTAGAAAGGCTTTCAAATTGATAATGAGATAAAGATAACTAAAGAGAACCTTGGACCATGCGCGTGCCCCGGCCACGTTCCAAGTAACCATTTTGTATTCTCGAGGACTGGACATCACATCCTCTTCTTTCTTCTCCTTCTTCCTTGAAGCTCTTTCGAAAACAGGAGCGAGTTTCTGCAATGCTAAATATGTTTTAATGTTGAATGCATGAACGAGCTGAGGTGTAGGAGGGGAAATATCCTAACCTGACGCTTCGCTACCGACATTCTTGGCAGCTTAGTGAAGGGAGATACACGGGTGAGCAAAATCGTCGGAACCTCCACAAGAGTATGTCTTCCTTCAAATAATACTCCTTGCAAATAGAAAGAATCGAAGAAGAAAAATGACAAGTCATGTCGGCGAAAAAAAACATGCTTCATAGAAGACAATAACAACAAGTAAGGTACTGAAATGGCGCGAACGTGAGGGACGAGGAGCCAAATCCAGCGGAGCCGGCCACGATTTAGACAGTTTATTGGTGTGATTTGAAAATTGTTCTACACTAAAAGCGACTTCAAACTACAATTGACCTTTAAGAAGGGTTCTATTCAATTTACGTTTCTGCTCATTACGGGAATGTTTCACTGACTGCTCGTATTACTTACCAATGGAGGGGTCTGAAGGATCTTCAGCTGAAGCTAAGGTCGGCTTATCTTTTTAATCCTTACTGTTTCTAGGTATTCTATTAAGTTAAAAATATAAGCTAGATCATAATAGGACTTTAATAATTGTTTTCCCATTATAAATGACTGGAGTTATTTCCATTTTCCAGATTTGTTGTGTAGCAGATGCTGGCCAACTTTGGCGTTTCACTGCTGTGAAATTGACGAAGATTTAGGTGTCAGATGCCACTCCGCGAATCCTTCCTCCTCTGCTGGCCGGGGCCGTGTCTGGAGCTGTCGCCAAGACTGTCATTGCACCTCTTGATCGGACCAAAATCAACTTTCAGGGTCATTTGCACTGCTCTTCTGTATTCTTTTTCTCGATCTTGGAAGATTGTGTTTGTCTTCACTTTTCATCATTATTATACTATTCTGCCTTTTTAATGAGAGTAATATGGTAATCTTTCCAGAAATATTGTTGTGTCGGAGGATACCTGATATGATGATGATATGAGGATATATGATGCAATCTTCATTTTTCTTTTTTTTTCAGTTTCCCGTACAAAGCGATACTCGTTCAAAGCAGCGCTGAGATTCGTTCGGACAACTTACAAGACCGAAGGATTTTGTGCATTGTTTCGGGGGAACTCTGCCACATTGGCTCGCGTTGTTCCCTACGCAGCAATTCAGTTCGCAACCCACGAGAGATACAAGCATCTCCTGCAAGTCGACTGCAATGGGCAAGCTCATTCTCACTTATCACTGAAATATCAACAGAAAATTATTCATTGTTGGATATTTGGACACACTGCGTGAGTTTAACTTTAATTCGCCACGGAATGGAGTATGTATGCTAACAAGACTGCCGTTGTTCGCAGTGGTGAATATTAATAGAAACGCTATTATCATTTAACTGTGATTGTGCTGTTTAAATGGCATAGTAAGTTGAAGAACGAGAACACCTGGACGGAGGTACCTGGCAGGTTCTCTCGCTGCACTCACAGCCACGGTCCTGACTTATCCACTCGATACGGCGAAAGCTCGTCTTTCCGTCTCGCAGAAGTCTCAGTTCTCCGGTGTCAGCGATGTCTTCATTAAGGCATACCGGTTAGAAACTTCTCTATTTCAAAGTCATTTTGGGAACCAATGTTAAAGAGCTCTCATTGGGCATATGCCTTTATTCATACTAGTGCTAGCATGCCGGTTTTTTCTTTAATTAAAAAAAAGAAATTATTATAAAAAAAGCTCAACGAACTGTTTATTTAGTTCCTAGTGGACCTGTCTCTTGCAGTATGTTTTGTTTCGAAATTCAGGAATTTTATAAGAATGTGCATGAGTTGTTTTTCCTTGACTGGCTGCGCTTAGTGTTGTGGTTGATTCTAGCGAAGGCGCGGCGTTGTCTCTGTACCGAGGGATGTGGCCGACCCTCGCCGGAGTCATTCCATACGCTGGCTCTTCCTTCTACACCTTCGAGACTCTCAAGCTCTTCTACAAGGAAGAAACTGGCAAGGATGTCAATGCTGGCTATCGGCTGCTCTTCGGTGCTCTTGCAGGTATCTTTTCTCATTCTTCAGTTTTAAATTGTCGATGTTCGACGACTACTGCAGTATTGATTTCATATTTTCCTTAAGATGATTCCGCATTTTCTACATTACCTTCTTGAACAGTGGTTTATTGGAATGAAGAAAGAAAATTGGACTGGTGAAATGTTACTGTTGCATTGGAAGTAATAAGAATGAGCAAGAGCTTGAGATGCTTCCCTTGCAGGCCTGGTGGGACAGACTACGTCGTATCCCCTGGACATTGTAAGGAGGCGACTACAGACGGGCCGAGTGCCTGAGGGTCAGTCCCTTCTCGTAACTCTCTACGAGATTGGCCGAAATGAGGGAGTGGTGCGGGGGCTGTACAAGGGCCTCTCCATGAACTGGATCAAGGGACCCATTGCTGTTGGAGTGAGCTTCTCTTGCTATGACTCGCTCCGTCCTTTCTTCAAGTCTTTCTCCTTTCTGCCTTAATCCTCTCGATACTCTTCCATTGGGTTTCATGCCATTCTTGCTCATCTCAACTCAGTGACTTTCTTTACTTGCTCATAGGGAATATTTGACAATTGTGAACTAACCCTCTTCCTAGAACTCGTCTTTAACATCGCTCTTCCTTCTTCATTTTGTGCCATCGTTTTTCTTTTAATGCTTGCAAGAAATAGGATTCGGTCTTAGCTAGGTTCCTTCGTATTCCCCTTCTAGTCGGACAGTTTATCGTGTTTAACCGGCTGATTCTGTGCCTTCCCGTTCCCAAATGTATCATATTGTCATTTTTATGCGGAGAGATGCGATTTCTTTAAAAGAAAATAAAAGAGACTACGTTATCGCTGAGAGTTGTCTTCAGTGGTTTATTTCCAATTGGCTATACCTAATCGTGTAGTTGAATGTTAATATGAAGAGGTGGACGAAGTAGGGTCCGCGCTGACAATGGGACGCAAGTCTGCTGCTGCTGCTGCTGTTAACGACAGACTGGGTTTGTTCTTGCGAAAAAAAAACTTGGACTTTTGAAGTGTCAATGTTAGTGTGAAGAGGTGGATGGAGTAGGGCCTAGTTGAGATACTAATGCGGGAAGTGTTAAGGTCTGAAGAGAGGATCTCTGATTTGGGCACCATGGAGAAGATCGCCGCCATGGCCTGCCGTGGTATGTCTTGCATCTAGTATAATAGTTGTTCATATATTCGTCCACAGTCACTGTCCCTTCCGTTCCCCTCTGATTACAATTTAAAAATCTTGTTGAAACATGGTGGGAAAAGTCATACTATTCGAGCAACATTGTATGTTCCTCTGACAATTATTTCTGAATTGGTGATATTCTAGAAGTGAATAGCCATTTATTATTAGGTGCTTCAAGTGTACCCGAAGAAGCTGACTTTCACCTGGCTGCCTCTGCAGAAAGATGGCACCCGTCCTGCTTTCTCCTGCCAACCAAAGGTTCTTCCTTGAATTGCCTTGCCATGAATGATTCCCTCGTCTTCCCCATTGCAGAGTGTCTTCGCTCTCTCCACGGGAGACAAGCTCCCTTCCGATGCCGAGTCCCAGCTGGTCGCTGCCTTCGAGGAGGCCAGGGACTTTCTTGTCACCAAGAATCTTGTCAAGGTTAAGTTCTCTTTAGCGAGTCATGGCTTTCTGTTCTTATCTTTTGCTGTTTCTTGCTCATTCGTCCTGCTGTCTATCATTGGTTTACCCATTTTTAGTCAGTTAATATGCTTCAAAATCTTAAAGCAAAAGGAACCATTTTAATATGAAGTTTATTGTTTTGTTAAGAACTGCGATGCTCCGAAGTTTCCTGGGCTGAAGGAGAAGGGGAAGCAAATGAAGAATGAGAAGAAGGCTGCAGAGAAGGCTGGAACGAGTGAAAAAGCTAAGCAGGTCCAACCTCCTTTCCCGTCTCTGGTAATCGCTTCTATGTTTTCCGCACCTCATTTTACATTCGTTTCTTTATCAACTGTATAAAGAAATGAAATTATCAGTACTGTATAGAGAAAACGATTTGACATCTTTCTAGATGTTGAATGCCATTGTAGAGCGAATCCGCTGAAGGAGTGGAGCCGGAGTATGAAGAAGAAGAAGATGAAGAAGTGGAGGAGGAGGACGGAGGCAGTGAAGGGAACGGAGAAGAAGAAACGGAAAAGAGAAACGATGTAGAGATGCAAGATGTGGAAGACGAGGAGGAAGAGGGAGAAGATGAAGAAGAAGAGGAGAAAGTGGCAGCGGATGGAGAGGGAGAAGGCGAGGCAGAACAGGGAGGGGCCAGCGCTGCCGTCGAGTTCTCCATGCCCCTCCTCGGGGTTCCGGTTCGAAAGCTTTTCCATGCAGCTATCAGAGAAAGAGTCTTTACTTCAGTTGGGCGTGGCGGCCATTGCATTGGCTGAAGAAGTTCTTTCCCATCTTCCCAACAAGTCTACTCCTCACTCTGCTAGACATCTCATGGAGTTCCAGATGGAACCTGCTCGTCTTCTCACAGGTGCTCTCTCTCTCTCTCTCTCTGTCTCGCACTCTCTATCTCTCTCCGTTCCTCTGCAGACAGTGAGATGGATGAACTGGTGGAGCGTCTGCTGTCACTGCAGCAGACCCGTCACCCCGAGCAGTCCTCTCTGGTCCGTTTCCACTTGGTGATCTCGATGTTGCTGCCGGCTGTGCTGGTAGAGGCTCTGCAGAAGACTCGCGGCATCTCCCGCGAGGAGGCTATCTCTTCTCTCTCTACGTCTCCTTCTCTTCCTGGCCTCCAGGACGACAATGAATGAATTGCTAATCCTGTTTCTTGACCCTAGTTCAAGCTATTAGCATCCAATGTTTTCTTTGTATTCTCACGATGTTGAACAAGCGTCAATGCACGCAATTTCCAGCAATGAACTATTTATACCATTCTATCTATTACTCGTCGAACCTCATCATTTATTCATCCGAGTTCGTAATAAACGTCCTACTGAACATTTTCAGCCATCAGGACTAGGAATATGCCATAATCACGTATAAACTGGTAGAATTTATATCATCCTTTTTACGATAGCTCTAACGAAAATCTTCAACAACATAAAATAAACCCTATACTAAATAATCACAAGTGAACAGTTTGGTTATATGTGTATTTGAATAGATAGTCCAGGAAAAAGCTAAGCAGAAATATATAATATGTATAAAACAGTCCTAAAGAGGGCATGCATTTTCGATATCAGGTTGCTTTATGCAAGTTTTTGTTAGTAATTTTAAGAGACCGCGAAGTTCTCAAAGAAACAGATAAGGTTCTTGAGAAAATGGGAACAAAAATAGACAAATAGCTGAATGAATCAAAAGTCGTGTAGAGGAGGATGCCTATCCGTACCCACCCCCTATCACAAATACCAGCTCATCCCGATCGAGGTGAACATTCTTTTAACAATATTTAATTTGGAATAAAATCATCCGTACCAGCTTAAGAAGGAATCAGAAAAAAATATATATGTGCTATGTTCTTTTCCGCGAAATATGCTTTAAGTTTGAAACTACTGACAATGAGGGCAACTTTAATCGTTCATAGATAGGTGCTATTAAACTATTTCCCTAACATTTATCAAAAAATAATGTCGCCATAGACAAACTGTAACCTCTTCTTAAGTTCCTAGAGTGAGAGAAGATGCTCGTAACTATTAAAAAAAGGATTCTATTTAAAAACTTTTAACTGAAATAGAAATAGAATCAACAGAAATGCGCAAACCCCAAGGAAGGCACCGAGAACTAACAGTAACTTGTGGATGCTGATGTCAAAAGTGGTTTTTGTGACAAGTAAAATAGAGGGCGCGAATATATGAGAAAGATGAGTGAGAGAGAGAGTGAGAGAGAGAGAGAGAGGGAGAGTGAGGGAGAGAGAGAGTGAGAGAGAGAGCGAGAGAGAGGGAGAGAGATATGAGACAGAGAAGTAGGGAATAAGAAGACGGACTAAGGCTGATTATGGTGAGGGTGAGGCGGTGCATTCTCCTCTGCTTCTTCGTAAAGGGTCAAGAGAAGAGGAAGGACGATGAAGACAAAGATTACCGTAACCAGGACGAGCCAGATGGAGTAGGAACTCTCAGGACGCCGGGCATCCACAAAGTGGAAGGAACCGCCCCCCTCCGAGCTCTCCGGTAGACTCTCCCGGGCCTGCAACTTCTGCTCACGCCCCTTTTCACTCTACTTGGGACGGACAATATATACAGGTAAGAACAGTTCGGAAATAAGTGGGATGTGAAAGGCGATTGACAAAGAGGGTGCGGAATGAAAGGATAACCTGGGCAATGCTCTGATCCGTCTTCTGAAAGATCTCCTCAACACTGGCGTCTCGCGAGTGAATCAACTTCTGCTTCTCATCATCTCCTATCTCATCTTCTGAAGTTGATTCGATTCCCAGGCGAAGGGCATGCCGTAACTTGCTTACCTTAACAGACAAACGAAAATTGGAAGTTTCGATTAAAAATAAGCTGCGAAAATATTAAACTATTCCCAGAAAGAGGTGAAATTTTTTTTTTTGCTGAAAATCACTCCAGCTGTTTTTTCGGGTTGGGGGGAACAGGGATATCACATTCATTCCTTATAACGATGTCATTTTTCTCGAGAAAGTTTATTAGTAACAAAACTGATTATAAGTTGAAGAACGTACCGGTATCTTCACAACAGCCAGCGCCATGAAGTCCTGATCGTTGAGCAGGTTATTCGCCCGCTTCAGTTCTGACACCTTAGAGAATAAATATCTCGATGACAAAGTTGAGAATGGAAATACTGACATGTACTGCGTACTGAATGGCGATCTTGTTGAGGGTGTCGCCGGGCTTGACCTTCCGTTCTATGATAGTCTTATCATTGTAGTCGGGCGAATCTCGAGGCTTCTCTCGGTTCCTTCCCCGCCCTCTTTGAAGGAGTTCAATTGGCTGTTCGTTCTCCATCTGCAACTCCAATTGTCACTAAGGAGAACTACCTAGTGGAAGGTGGTAACATAAAACCAGGGATGGGCGGCCCGGGCCAGGCCCGCGGGAGGCCCGTGGCCCGGCCCGGCCCGCTGATGATTTTTTACGGCCGGGCCCGGGCCCGGGCCTAATATAAATTAGCGGGCCTGGCTCGTTTTTATATAAGCCCGGGCCGGCCCGTTGCTAATTTGGCCGGCCCGGCCCGCTTAGCCCACGGCCCGGCCTGGCCCGGCCCGCGTACCCTACGGGCCGGCCCGGCCCGCAAGGAAGGCGAGCTGGCCCGGGCCGGTTTTTGCCCATCCTTGCATAAAACAACAAGGCACAGCTGGCAGCTGTGGGGCCTTTCAACGTAGCAATTTGCTAAATACACTCAGCACTTTATTTTTGCACTAATACCATATTGAAGTGCACACTTAAGGTAGTTCTCCTTTGTTCACGATAACAATCTGTTTCAAAAGGAGGTCTTCGACGAATAAATAATATGAACAGATAAGGATCACGGCGTGTTAAGGCGATACTTAGTAACATTTTAGTGTAGCGTCATCGACATTCCATGAACTTAAGACCGGGGAGGTATACGGTAACACTAAATAAAGAGACGC
Source organism: Allodiplogaster sudhausi (assembly GCA_945643635.1). NCBI lineage: Eukaryota > Metazoa > Nematoda > Chromadorea > Rhabditida > Diplogasteridae > Allodiplogaster > Allodiplogaster sudhausi. The sequence goes on from CALZFC010000056.1 coordinate 2,602,102, forward strand.
CATGTCATCATACGTTAAAATTTTGAATTTTGAGATCTCCTGACACGAATTCTTTCATATTGTAGCTTTTTACTAAGTATCATATTTGCACTGCGCTAACACGCCGTGGGATATTACATATCATGAAACTGTCAATTATAGCTATTTTTTCGGGGGTTTCGGGCAATTAAAATCAGTTACGGATTTTTGATTACCATTTCCGTTATCTACTCGACGTGAGCTTTTGAATGATATATAGATCATTTCATAAGCTCGGGGAAGCCCTTGTGAGGGTCGCTCTCTGCATATTTGCTTGTCTCATTTCTATTATTTTTATTGCAGTCAATGACAGGAATTCAGGTCAGACAATTTCATCAGGAAGCGATTACTCGTTACTGAGAAGGAGAGAGTCAGGGAAGGGTCCGAGGGGTGGTGGTCGTTGAAGGGGAACAAGGACGGGAGACTCGGGAAGGTCGGAAAGGACGGCGGGAAGAAGAGGCCACAGCTTATACATAGATACATACACACTGCATACACTAGTCTCCCATTACAAATGGAGTTTCAAACGATAAACTCTCCCGCCGAAGGGTCTTAGCGAGAAAAGTACGGTAAGAAGAAAATACAAGGGAGCGGGAAAGACATGGAAAGGGCATTCTACGGAAGTTTTACTGCCAGAAGTTTGTGTTTGTTTGTTGATAAAGAAGAATTTTAGGAGGAAGTTAGATGTTATAATTACTGTTTAACCGAGTTTATGTTAAGGAGTTACAGGAAAATGGACGAAGAGAATGGAGGGGCAGAAGGAGGAGGAAATGGAACGGCGGGAGACCCGGAACCACCGAGAGGAGGAGAGGAGAGGGTGCCTCCGGATCCCGTCCTGCCAGCAACGATGCCAGCGGAGTGGATGGATCAGCTCAGGGCTGCGATTGGCCCGCCTCCCCATCCGCAGCGACCGGAAGCGATACGCCCTCGTGCGCTACTGAAGAAGAAAGCGTACGAGGCGCAGGTCAGCTTTAATGAGGGAGTCATGAAACTGCTGGAGGATGCGGAGGCAGCAGCCACAGGAGAAGAAGCATGGAGCTTGGTCGGCAAGGCAAAACAAGAACTGAAGGGGCGCAACCTCATCCTCACAGTGGCAGACGACGACCCAGCCATCTTCGAAAGGGTAGATCAAGCAACCAAGCTGGATATCGAAGGAACAGGAGAAGCAGGGAAGGTGGTCGAGCGCTTCCTCATAGACAAGGCAGCAGCGGCTCCAGTCACTGCGAAGAAGCGTCGATTCGAGCCGAATCCCTTTCTCTCGGGGGTGGGTTTCACGCGTCGCCCCTCCCCAGCACAAGACGCAGTGGAGAAAAGAATGGACAGGATGGAAGGGATGCTGAAGAATGCAGTCGCTTTCTCCTCTGCCCCTCCCTCACGTTCGGACAAGTGGAGATCTACCTGGATCAGACCAAGCCAGAGAGCGCCTTCGGGTGGGGCCTGCTACAACTGCGGTGGCTACGGCCACTACGCAAACGAGTGCAAGTCCCTCCGCCGGCCCAACCAGCATTAAGAGTGGTTCGTTGTTAAAAGGGTTATCGGTTGCCACTGGCAGCCGAGTTTTAAGAGACCTTGCTAATTACAGAGAACAGCAAGCAGTTAGCGCTGAGAGAGAGCGAGTTCGTGAGAGAAGAATTGGAGAAGTTGGAGAGAAGAGGAGCGATCGAGACAGCGAGAGAGAAGGGGTGGATGGCACAGCTATCGGTGACGACAGGCAGAGAAGGTAAGAAACGTTGGGTCATGGACTTGTCGGACTTGAATAGATTAATGTTGAAGGAAAAATTTAAGTTAGAAGATTTGGTTAGAAACAATTCCCGTAAGGGGCTTCATGTGTTGCTTTGACATAGCTACGAATTAGACCTAGTAGAGGACAAAGCCAGAGTGGCGAAACATAGAATAGACAGAGCTAGCGAGCTCATTGACTCCCTGAGAGGGATGGCCTATCCCTACAAGAGGGATAGAAGACTGCTAGGCGGTGTAATGCTCATTGACTCCCTGAGAGGGATGACCTTTCCCTACAAGAGGGATAGGAGATAGCTAGTAGGCTGAGTAGTCTCGATGCACGCGGTGCTAAAAGAAGAAGGTGTGAGAAGCACCAGAGTGATAAGAAGCGTCATGGCAGAGATGGAAGAAAGAGGTGAGAAGAGGAGAAGATTGGAAGGCGACGAGAGAAAGGAGCTGGAGAGGCGAAAAGAGCGGCTACAACAAGGTCCAAGCACACAACTGAGGGAAGAGTTCGTGCCAGAAACAGAACTACGCACGGACGCATCAGGTAAGGGGATAGGAACTATGTTAGAGAAGAGAGAGATAAGGAAAGAGCACAAGCTAGGACTTTCAAAGAATCATTTGCCTACAGGTACACGACAGAGACAGAAGTCACAAAAATCAAAAATGGTTTCTTGTTTGGATTACCAGAAAAGAGAACAAAGAGGCAGATAGGGCAAGCAGATTGTCAGACTTGGATGACTGGGACATTAACAACAGATGGTTTAGACGGATCTCGGAAGAGATGGGAGAGACGAGCAGGGACCTCTTCACAGACAACAGAAACAACAAGCACGCCATCTTCGTGTCACCAAGATGCCTACCCGGTGCAGTTACGGTGGGCGCCTTCAGCAATCCAGAGCTGTGAAGAGGATAGCCGCTTTGGTTAGTCCCACACACGTCACTCATTACAAAAACAATTGAGGGGATGATCAAGTATGAAGCTTTCGGGATACTGGGGGTTCCATGGTTTCTAGCACAACCCGTATTTAGCAGGCTAAAGAAAGAGAGGCAAGGGGCCGAGTTAGTTAAGGAGGATAGACTGGGGAAAAAAAAGGGTCACAGCTATCATCCCCTCCACATCCTCAGGAGCGTTTGAATCAGAAGGCAATAGATTCCCTTTTCTGTTCGTTAGATTCGATGCACACAAGTCCTCGCGGCTCTGACAGTGTACACCTAATAAACCGTATCTGTACTAGAACTAGTTAACTAAGTTAAGCTACTTTCTGGAGTACTACTACTTTAGGGAGCTAAAGAACTTAAAAGAGCTAAAAAGAGTTTAGGAGTTTTTAGAGTTCAGGGGCTCACTTAAGCTTAGGGAGTTAAAGAAGAATTTAAGAGTTTTTAGAGTTCAGGAGCTCAGTTTAGCTTAGGAAGTTAAAGAAGAGTTAAGAAGTTTTTAGAGTTTCGGGACTCAGCTAAGCTTAGGGAAGAATAATTAAGGAATTTTAGAGTTCAGGGTCTCAGCTAAGCTTAGGGAGCTAAAGAAGAGTTAAGGAGTTTTTAAAGTTTCGGGACTCTGCAAAGCTTAGGGAGTACAAGAAGAGTTAAGGAGTTTTAGAGTTCAAGGTCTTAGTTAAGCGTAGGGAGTAAAAGAAGAGCTAATCAGTTTTTAGCTGGAGTGTAAGAAGAGAAAAGAAGACATCAAAGGCTTTAAGAAGAGTTCAGAGCACGACAATACACAAAACATCAATTGGCATAATTTTATTATGTACTATTTATTTCAGATGACTCTAAGTGAACCTGGCTGCAAAAACTGCGGTTCCAAGCGTTCGAAAGGAACCGCAAAAACTGCAGTTCCATGCGATAGCAAGAAACCGCAAAATTCGCAGTTCCATGCGATCGGAAGAAACCGCAAAATTCGCAGGTCCAAGCGTTCGCAGTGAACCGCAAAACCTGCGGTTCCAAGCGTTCACAAGGAACTACAAAAAATGAGCGGCCACGCTCACAGGCGAGCCAAACGTGAGACTGCGCCTCGCAGTTGCAGATTGAACCAAGTTCTGGGATGCCAGTAAACCAGTGCAACCTATACTTTACGGGTTTTCTACCAAAATTTTTTTCTCTGCGCAACTCTATTTCGCTGTAACAGGCAATTTCAGGACTTGGACTTATACTTGTAAGTGTATGTCAAAATGCACAACGTGAATTATACACAGCTCTCTGTAGCTCATTACCAAGCTCTTACTTTGTAGATTTCACTGGTATAGAGAGAGAATCAACTTTTGTTCTCTTTGTATGTGTTTTAATGTGTTTTAATCGAAAAAAACGCATTAACGCACATTTGTTGGCATTGTGCCAAAAACTTTAAATGACCTGTGAATGCGCTCAATGGACACGAAAAAATGCAAATTTTTGCAGAGAGACAGAGGAATGCGAGAGGAAGACAGAGAAATAGAGAGAGAGTGGAAAAGTAAGTTGTAAGTGTATATATTTAATGTTTTTCATGTGTTTGGCTGCATGTGTGGTTGAGGCAGCGCGAATTGGCAAAGTGCCAATAATTATGAGGTGCAAAGAGGTGCGAAGAAATGAGCGAAATGAGGTGCAATGTGTGTTTTTTCTGCTTGCGCAATTTTTTTTCGATTTATTATGAATATTAACGTTAAGTATTGTGTACTTACAGAGTTGTAAGCAGAATAATTGAGACTTTTGATTTCAAAGAGCCAAAGGTCATTGCACGAATTTGATCATACTGTAGACGGCAAGAGTTTTACTGAGAGCTTATTGGTTGGCTGAGGGGAGGAGCTTATGTCTCGTTTTCTTCACTCTCTCCTCTGCACACAATTCCTCGCTTTTTTCTGGCTCTCTCGCTTGCTCCGCCTCCTTCTCGCACACGCTAAAAAGATCGCAGATCCGCAAGGGCTTATTAGGAGTACAGGGAATGGTGTAGCAGAGCAACAGAAGAAAGGAAGAGAGAGAGAGAGAGAGAAAGGAAGAGAGAGAGAGAAAGGAAGAGAGAGAGAGAGAGAAGGAAAGAACACGAAGGCGGGAGAGGGTAGAGTTTGAAACGTAGGTTATGCTCGAAACGACAAAGGAGGTGAGAGCATAAGTCAACTTTTGTGGCTCCTTCTTCGTCTACCTCGCAACCTCGAATGAATTCTCTATACTTGCCTAGACTTTTTTTTTTACATACATGTGCCAATTACTTGAATACTTGATAAATGAAATGATTGGAACTGTTCATCAGTTTGTTGAAATTGTATATTTATTCACAAAAACTCGTATAACTACAGAGACTTGTCCTGACATTGCAGTACCATTGCTATCGTAATACATAGTATGTTCATGCATACATATAATATAAGCAAAATGGAATTTGTTGCGAGCAAGAAGACAGGTATCCTTTATTCTCCCTCAAACTTGGGTAATTAAACCGTTCATCTCAAACATAAAATCAAATGAAGAGAGAAAAATGAATAATAAGTGCTTGACTTCTCCTTTTAAAGCACGATAGAAAGCATTCCAGACATTCTGTCTTCTATCACAATATCAAGGAAAGAGGAGGAGATGGTGATTCATATAGACCTTTTCATATGTCTGGCAGAAGAGAAGGGTGAAAAACAACTCATCTAGAATTCTTTTCCTTTACCAAAAATAGATGAAGCGGAGGAATGATTCATTAGTAGGATGGGGGAAAAGAACTTCCTATACTCGGCACTTGCCGACACTGGGGGAGAGGAAATTAGCGAAGACAGAAAGCTACATACAGATTTTGCAGACGAAGAAAATGACCATGATTGATGATGCTATTAGAACAATAGAATAGGACATATGATCTGCAAGGAGGGCCAATATATTATTTCGAGTGGCAATGATGAGGCCGAACTGAGTGTTGCTTTTTTGTTCGCTTACATCGAAGATTGTCTTGATAGTTCCATTGATCTTGACTTTGATTTGTTCGTGACCACAGCTTAGTTGGCAGTTCTCTTGAACTTCAGAGGTGGAAGAAGTGAAGGTAGTCATCCTCGTAATGGCTTCGGGCGTGCACTTCACAGAGAGGGCTTTTCTTGAATCGCAGTTCAGGTGGCCGATAGCTGCATGGGGAGTAGAGGTGCAGACGTACGTCAGCGTTGCCCCAGCACTACAGCTATGACAGCCGACCATGCTTGTTTAATCCATCATGCATTTCGCATGCGACTCGATCTGAGCGAGCTCCAAGTCCTGGATTCTAATCGAAAGATCGGCAACTGCGGTCGGCTGTGCCACAGATACCGAACTGCCTTCTGCTTCAAACCAGACTGAACCTTGCCGTTGTGGAAGTGTGCATCTTCGAATTGCATTTGCGGTTGCTTGTCCATTTGCGCAGGCACACTTGACTAAGTCGTCGTCAGCTAATTTGCACTGACAAGCTTCCTTTCTGAATTGGCACTGGCTGAGATCTGAGGAGTTGCATGGGAAGACTGATGCTTCTCTTTCTTCCTCAGGCGTCAGTAGAGCCACCACTTCTCCGTCTGATACGAAGGCTGTCGTCAAGGCTGGCATGGGCGGTTCGATGACGTAGTTCATCTTCACTTGGATTCCTTTCATGGTTGTCAGCATTCCTGGTGACATTTTGAAGAACTGCTTCTCTGTTTCGTTGTTGGTTGAAAATTCGATGCTGATTGTCACGACAGGCAGGTAGCTGGAGCAGTGAAAGACTTCATATAGTCGATTATCTGTTGGTCTTCCTACTGATTTGAAGAAGGTGCATGCGCTGTTGCAAGAAAGGCAGCCGTTCCAGAGACACCCGGAACTTCCAAGACAACCAGAAACTCCAGGGAATCTGTTCACATACCCGAGTTCAGTTATCTCCTCATCGGTTGCCATAATAGCACACCGATTTTCTTGACAGCTTCCAGATCCAGCGCACCTCTTCACTGATGTTGTCTCGATCTCGAAGGCTCTTGTGGCGAATTTGAACTGCTTTTCGCATTTGTTAGCGATCTGTTCGATTTGTATTTGGATTGAGGCTGCAGGATTGCCGTTTTCGTCCTTCAATTGGAGACAGGTTATTGCACCTGTTGCAGCTCCGTTGAAGTTGGCTACATCAATGGATGTGCAAATCACTGTCTTGTCGTCTTGGATTTGACATAAGTCCTCGGTGGTGGTGATGATGATTGTTTGGTCGCACGCTGAAGCTGGAGTAAAGATTGATAGAATCACAGCTAGAGCTAATAGCGGGACTGCTTCTTTCCGCTTCTTGAGGCTGACAAGACGGATTCGAGATTCCTTATGGCGTTTCCTTTTCGGGATGCATTTTCCGATGCAGCTCGCGACGGCCCTCCCGACTGTGATGATGCTTCTGCTGGCTAGGCGGGCAGAGTTGGCGCCTCCTTTAAGCGCTTTACAAATGCATCTGCTGGCACTCAGAAGCATGACGGCTAGTGATAGGAGGATGTATGCGGCGGCCATGAGTAGGGCGATCATCCATTTCGGATAGCATTGGAGGTGGATGATGGCTTCCCAGCAGAGTGTGCATGTAATGTTTTCGCAGACGTTTCTGGCTTCACAGTGAATGTCCTTGTCAAAGACAACAGTGCTGCCTTTGTGCATCTTCACGTTCACGTTGTACGGAATAGCAATCACTGAATGCGGGAAGCGCACTTCTTGCTGCTGCGTGGGATGCTCGACCATTGTCGAGTACTTCTCCATTTGTACGGCTATCAGTCGAACACCATCACTGGTTGCAGAAATTCCTTCGTTTGAGCAGGAGATTGAGCATGTGGTACACTCTTCTTTTTCCTTCTTGAAGCCGTAGACTGTTCTTGACACTGAGCCCCACTGCTTTATTGCGATATTTCCTTGTTTGGTGACGAGAAGAGCTATCGGCTGTTTCGGGAGGAAACAGAAAGCAGTTCCGTTCTCTGTGCAATTAAAGCGAGTGCAGTATTCGGATGTTCCAGTCTTGGCTCCTTGTCCCTTGCAGTGTGCTCGATCGATCTCGGTAAACTTGATGTTCATCTCCTTCAGAGGGTAATATGAGTTATCGAATAACATAACTTGAGAGACGTCAATTTGGAGTTCATCCTTGCTGCAATTTGGATTCGGGTGCCAAGAGCAGTAGATTGGCTTCATATCTGCGAGGATTGCTTTGGTTTTCTCATTCTTGCTGGATGAGTTGTGTGTGAACATGCCTTGGTAGTGAGAGCATCCACTCTTGCCCATTCTTCACAACTGCATTGAGGGCCACAGAGGTCTCCAGATTCGTTACGCAGGGCGTTTCCAGGACATTCTCGGGACAAGTGACAGAGTGAGCCGTCGGGCTTCTTGAAGGCAGCGACACCGTACTCCTGGCACTCTTCCAAGAAGTAGAGTTGTGATCCGAGTGGTGCCTTGTCGTTAGGGCATCGGCTAGCGAGTGTCCCGTTTCCAAAGATCAGGATGAGAAACATGCTCGCCACAGCTTGTTTCGCGATTGACCTGAGGTTATAGCGTCGTTGAGTCGTGTTCTTGCTCGTACCTTCTGGTTGATTCTTTTCTTGTGCCATTTTGTCAACTGCATCGGCGGCATCAACTGTCGTATCGGTTGCCTCTTCTGTAACTTCTGCTGGCAGCGTATCTCCCTCTCCTTCAAGTGCGAGAAGATGCGTGACACTTCGCTTCAACTCACGCCCGTTTTTCATTCGTACTGTAGCTGTGCGGATGTTTCCGTCTGCTCCTTCGTGCAGCTTGACGATTCTTCCAAGTGGCCAGTCGTCTCTCTTCCTGAGTTCATCGACGACTATCACGACTTCGCCAATCTTTGGAGTTCTGTTGGTTCGACTACGATTCTGCTTCATGAATTGTTGATGCCGTTCTCGCAATGCAAGGATATAATGCCGGGTCCAGATGTCCCAGAACTTTTCGAGAAGTTCATTCGTCGCTTCCCATGCTTCTAGTAGTTTGCGTTTCGGTTGGTCCTCGTCGTAGTCATCGAACTCGAAGGAGTGCTGCGTCGTGTTCACCAGAGGCTGCAGAAGATCTTGTGGGCGAAGGACTTCACCGTCGTCACCCGTTTGAATGAGTGGGCGATTGTTGAGAATGGCTTCAATTCCTGCCATCAGAGTTTGGAGTTCATCTGCTTCGATCTTCTTCTTGCCGGCTGTGGAGCGGAGGCATACTTTCACTTCCTTCACCATCCTCTCATAGAACCCACCCTGCCAAGGCGATCTCGGAGGAATGAATTGCCATTTCAGGTCTCCGATGGCCTCAGCGCACGCTTTCTGGGCGAGTGTGAAGCAGGTGGCATTGTCCGTGATGATCTTCACAGGTTTCCCTCGTCTTGCGATGAATCGCTTGATTGCGTTGATGGCACTTGCTGCAGACAGATCATTGACTACTTCCAGGTGAATTGCACGAGTCGCGGTGCACGTGAAGAGTGCCACCCATTGCGATAGTGGTTGACCATTTCTGATGGTTGAGAGAGGGCCGAAGTAGTCGAGTCCAGTGGAGGAGAAAGCGGGCGAACGGATGACTCTTTCCGGAGGCAGTGGAGCCATCTGTGGAGCAGCAAAAGGGGTCGCCTTTCGCTTTCGACAGCTATTGCATGAGTTGATCATGCTCGCCGTCAACTGCTTTGCTCGGTTGATCCAGAAGTTCTGTCGGAGAGTTGTATCCGTATTTGCGGAGTTGCTGTGTGCACTGCGCACGTGTGCGTCGAGAATGAGGACTCGCGCCAAGGGTGACTTCGCGTTAACAAACCACGGGTGGCGTGTTCTCGCTGGCAGTTCGCAATTGCCGAGGCGACCTTGGCACGTCCAGATTCCATCTTTCTCTTGAAGGTCTAGATTCGTTTTCAAATCTTTGTCTGGAGGATGATCGTAAGCGCATTGCATGAGAAGGAGGCGAAGAGCGTTGTTTCGCTCATCAGCACTCGGAGTTGCTGAGGTTGTCGCGACTTGAAGCCATCTTGTCTGGGGAGACTTGTTAATAGTCTTCATCATGAGAGCTGCGAAGCGGATGACTTGAGAAGTGGCATTGAGGAGCCTGCTGAGGTTGCTGAACCTTTCCGTGTTGATTGAGATAGGCGACAGCGTCAGTTTGGAGGTGCTCGATGTGACGGCAGCTGTCTGGAGATGGATCTCTTCATCATTCTGGTTGTCTTCTTCGGATCCATTGACAGGAGGTGCTTCTGGCCATTCGGATTCCTCCATTGTGAGCCATCTTGGTCCATTCCACCAGAGTTGAGATGTCTGGAGCTCGTCGAAAGGGACTCCTCGAGATGCGATGTCTGCGGGATTTTCTTTGGTCGGCACGAATCTCATTTGCTCGATTTTCTCTTCTAGAATTGAATTCACTCGGTTTCCGACGTAACGAGGCAGCTTTTCCAGCTTTTCGTTCTTCAGCCACGCGAGCACACATCGGCTGTCTGTCCAAAGGATCGTTCGCTTCGGCTGGATTCTGAGCTTTTTTGTGAAGGATAGAAGTTTGGCTCCAATCTGTGCTGCCGTTAGTTCCAAACGGGGAATCGTGACCTTCTCTTCCTTGTCCTTTTCTGAGGATGGGACAACTCTGGATTTTGCAAGCACAGGCACCACGTGAATTCCACCTTCTGTCGTAGTTCGGAGATAAACTACTACTCCGAGGCCATTACCACTGGCATCGCAGAAGGAGTGAAGTTCTGTGGAGCTGTTGACGATTATTTGCCTTTTGATGGACATCTGGCGTTCCAGGAGTTATCCTGAGATCTGTTGCCATTCAAGTTGGTCTTCGCCGTCCAGTGCTGTTTTCCAGTCGTATTTTTTGCTGATCTTCTGTAAGAATAGTCGAGCAGGAAGGACTGCAGGACTGATGAGGCCTAGCGGGTCGAAACCGGCAGCAAGTTCAGCGCTCACTGTCGTTCTCGTCTGTACTTGACCTCTCTTTTGGCCGGTCTTGATCGAGAGAAGATCCTTTTCAGTGTTCCATATGATACCTAAGAACTTCGTTATTTTCTCTGCCGGCTCGTCTGCGAATTCTTCGTGGATTGCAGCATTATTGCTTGTGAATTCGCGCAATGTCATTTGTGCTGAAGCTAGCAGTTCCTTCGCCTCGATGCATTTCCGTCTTGCTTCCTCCTCACTGTCTGCACACATCATGAAGTTGTCAGCATAAATGCTGTTCTTGAGTTCTTCTGCGAGTTGGCAGTTCTGTTTGCTCAGGTGATGATCAACGGACGCTGCTAACAAAAAAGGCGAGGCGATGACGCCAAAGAGGACCCGCTTGAAGCGGTACTCGACTATGTTTTCTTCAGTGACGCACTCGAGTGGGTTACGGAGCCAGAGAAAGCGAGTGGCATCTCGATCCCTTTCGATCAGACCGAGCTGCAGGAAGGCCTTCTTGATGTCTGCTGTGATGATGAACTGGTGGCAGCGCATTCTTAGGAGCATTCCAACGAGATTGGAAATCATCTTGGGGCCGGAATAGATCATGTCGTTCAGTGATCTTCCCTTTGGTCCACATGAAGCATCATAGACAATCCGAAGCTTGGTTGTCTTCTTGGCTGGATTGTACACTCCGTGGTGTGGCAAGTAGTGAATGGGTCGTCCGTCAGAAGGAGGTTCCTTGGGCACCTCCTCAATGACGTCGGAGCGGAGTTGTTCTTTGATGACTTCGTCGTACATCTCGAGGCGTGCTTGCTCAGTGAGGTTCTTCACGGTAGATTTGAGCCTTCCGAAGCATATTCCTCGATTTGTTGGGAGATTCGGGTGCTTCTCCTTCCACGGCCATCCAACATAGATACGGCCTTCTTCTCCGGGCTCAGTCGAGATTGTCACGCTGTCTTCGAACAGCTTCACAGCGGTTTCGTCGTCCTTTTCGAAAGGGCTGTCTGTGATGCCCAGACAATCTAGAGAATGCATGGCCTTGAGAATTTCTTCTTTCACCTTGTCTTCTTTCGCGATGGCAATGGTGATTGCATCATCTTGGAACGCTGCTGCTACTACTGCAGATCCAGTTGCGATGTGTCCAAGAGTTGTGTCGATCAAAGACAAGCCGGAAGGGAGGGTTTTGTCTTTGTGACGAATGATCGACCAGAAGTAATCTGATCCGATTAGGAGAGTTGGCTTCATGTACACTCCTTTAGGTTGCTGCTGTTGGAACTGTTGCTCCGTGATTGCGCGCACTGCTCCAACGATTGTCGGAGTGCTCTTGACGGTCATCTCAAGAATAGAGCCGTCTTCTTGCCGAAGGCCAATCAAGAAGACCTTGCTCTCGATTATCCTCTCTTCATCTGCTGCGAAGGTAGTCATCTTCAGGATGGTTGTCCGTTTCGGCTGCAGTTGAAGAGTTCCTGCCAAGTCATCTGAGATGAAGCTTCCTTGGCTGCCAGAGTCAAGGAATGCAGTTGCTTCATGTTCCTCTCCAGTTTCGAGGTTGATCAGAGTGACTGGTGTTGTCAGAAGGACCACATCCTTCTCCGTTTCAGCGGCGCATGCTGTCGTTGTTCGTGAGGGGGCCTGCCACGCGGGACTTCTTGGTTGCTGTGCCTTGCTTGAGATGCAGAGGCTGGTGTGGTGGAGTTGATCTCCACAGTTGAGGCATCGGAATCTGCTCGTGCATTTGTCCGACGAATGTCTGTTGCTTAAGCAGCGTAGACATAGCTTCTTTGCTTTGGCTTGCTCCTTCCGTTCTCTCATCGTTCGGAATTTGTTGCAAGAAGCTGCATGATGATCTTCGGATTTGCACAGCCGGCATATTCTTTTCCATGCAGTCTGTTTGGCTTTCGAGTACGATCCTGGTTTCCATTCCTTCGTTTGAGGGATAGCAGCAAAGGACACTTTCACTCTCAACTGATCCTCTATCTCTGTGACAGCTCGTCTATCCCGAACTTCTTCGAGGCAAAAGCCGAGCATTCCCATCACGGTCCATTCTTCATTCCTCACAGCTGCTCTCCTTTTCTTTCGGATGCACGCAGTCAGCAGCCAGGAAGGGAGGCGTTCTTGAATTGTTAAGACCATCTGCTCATGTTCGATGTCCGCTCCTGTCTCCGTGAGTTGACGGCATAGCTTCGTAAGCTCGCGAATGACGACTCTTGCTCCCGAAATTGATTCGTCCGGTTTCTTGACTCTGCGGATCAATGAGTGTAATCGTGTCCGGTTGACTGTCATGTCGCCGAATTCCTCTTCAAGTGTTGCTAACACATCAGAGTATGCACCGTTCACGACAGAATATCCCGCAATGACGTCTTTCGCTGGACCCGTAATCGCTGACATGAGATATCTCAGCTTTTCAATCTCGGGTATCGGTTGCGAGTCGATGGTTGAACGGAAAAGCTGTATGAAGCTCCTCCAGTCATTCATGTTTCCATCGAATTGGGGGATTTGCAATAGTGGGAGACGGGGGATGCGCGAGTCTTGATTATGGTCCGTGTGATAATGCCTTGCAAAGACTGACCGGGGAGGAGCAGTTGCTTGATTGCCTTGTGTTGCTTGTTCACCGGAAGCATTGTCACTTAAGCTGGCTACCGAACCTTGACTTTGGATTTGTTTGGCGGATGAGAGTAGAGTACGCTCGTTGGTTTTGAGGAGCTGCATCGTCTCTAGCGCCCTGTCTAGAATTGCTGTGACGCCGTCATCACCTGCTTCTTTCTTGGCTTTTGCATCGTTTTGAATGACTTGTTGATCTTTTGAGAGACGGTCAATAAATTCATCCCAAGATGTCATTGCTGACAAGAGCTGTTCACGTAGAACTTGTATCGAAGCGAGTGAAGAAGTTGTTACCTTTGCGAGAGAGTCGATCTCTGACTGACTGATTGAATCGTTGTCGAAGTCGATTGCTTCTGCATCGTTGAGTTTCTTTTTGAGTTTTTGCAGCAGCGAGTCCACGTTGGACAAGATTGTTTTTGACATTGCTGGAACAGCTGTGTCTCTGACTTGGCGCTCCAGGATTCACGCGTGCCGACGCACCAGTTGTTGCGAGCAAGAAGACAGGTATCCTTTATTCTCCCTCAAACTTGGGTAATTAAACCGTTCATCTCAAACATAAAATCGAAATGAAGAGAGAAAAATGAATAATAAGTGCTTGACTTCTCCTTTTAAAGCACGATAGAAAGCATTCCAGACATTCTGTCTTCTATCACAATATCAAGGAAAGAGGAGGAGATGGTGATTCATATAGACCTTTTCATATGTCTGGCAGAAGAGAAGGGTGAAAAACAACTCATCTAGAATTCTTTTCCTTTACCAAAAATAGATGAAGCGGAGGAATGATTCATTAGTAGGATGGGGGAAAAGAACTTCCTATACTCGGCACTTGCCGACAGAATTCCTTAACCGGGTGAATGTGTTTAAAAATGCTCCTAGTTGAATTGGGTGCGTAAAGATGATAAACAACAATACGAGAGCTCACTTATGCAGCTATACGAAAGGAATGAGAGGAAGAGTCAGCTGAAGAACTAAACGAGCGAATGAATTGGACAGAGAAGGAGAGTTGTGAGAGAGAAGGCAGAACAGGAAGTAGAGAAATAGACAAACCGAACCATCTCAATTCTACAAGACGGCGCCTGCAGATTCTTTTTCCAGCAGAACGCACAGTTGTTGATGGGGAAGACAGAACCCAGGAGTGCAAAAGCACTTGTACCGCGGCCAGCAGAGTTATCCTCGACGGCACTATCTCCCATATTTCTCTCTCTCTCACTCTCTCTCCCTCTCTCTCTTTCTCTCGCTTTCTCTCAATGTATATCACAAGCCATTTCTTACTCTTCCATCTCTCCATCTCTCTTTGGTCTATCTGTCCTGTCCCTGTCGCTCGTCTCAATCGACAACACGACCAAAGAGGAAAACAAGAAGTACTCCGTCTACAGTATGCCTTTCCTATGCCAGATCGATAGCACCCCTAAGGGTGCTGGATTAAAAACAATTAATCATCATAAGAATAAAGTGATAGGATTTGAGGTAGAACGGCAACAAAATGGCAAGTAGTGAAGAATGAAAGGATGTGATTGTGAGGTAAATAAAGGAGTTCATTTATAAGGACGACTCAGAGGAGTAGAACAAAACAAAAAGAAAGACGGTAGAAAGCAGACTCATGCAGGCGAAGTGGGAGGGGAGAGAATGACGACACTCATTCGACGGGCCAGATGATGGTGAGTACAGCCGCAAGCAGAGCACGTCTGAGACTCGTGCAGAAGACCGTGGAATCCCTGGAGTGAGAGAGAGAGAGAGGGAGAATGAGAGATGAGAGAGAGAGAGATGAGAGAGAGAATGAGAGATGAGATAGAGAGAGAGACAGAGAGAGAGAATGAGAGATGAGAGATGAGAGAGAGAGAGAATGAGAGATGAGAGAATGAGTGAGTGACAGACGTTAGCGAGTTGTGCAAGGAGTGGTGCGGGGACGAGAAGAGGAGACCTGCAGGAATGGCATGCCGGAGGGCAGCAACGGCCAGCGGAGATGATGTCGAAAGTGTAGAGAGTGCCGAGGATGATGGCTCGGCCACAGAACCAGCCGCCTGCACTATTCTCTCTCTTTCCTCCTCCCACTTCTTCATTGTCTTCAGTATTACGAAACTTAACTAGTCGATCTAATCACTTTCAATTAGACTCATGGTATAATTAATATACAGTACTTTTTCCGCACACAATACAGGATAGATACCAGCCCGCCAGGCAGCAGGTCAAGTAAAGCAGAAGTTAGGACCCGTTCTGTCATGTGATAGGGGAATAAAAGATGTAGGAAGAAAATATATCCAATGTGGTCGCGTTATCATATTTAATACTGCCATTAAAAGAGGCGAACACTCTTTTTTCTGTTAACTCTGGTTTTCCCGAGTGAGCATAATTGTACTGATTTCAAGCCTAAGCGCACCTTTTGTTTGAACCTTCGCCGCCTAAATTTGGTCGAGCAAAAATGTAATTAGGCTCGGAAGCCTCAAAATTAGGTCCAACTTTTGCCTGATTAGGCAAATGTCAAATGCTTTATCTGTTGGTAATAAATACGATTTTTGACCATTCAACGAACCATTTACAAGCATAGCAGATGAGCAACATGTCAAAATAGTGACGAAATTATCCTATTTCAATCCAAAGTAGCTCCAGTGCTAATCGAACGACATTCTTTGTTGTAAAAAACGTTATTCTTTAAACTATTCACAGACTATCAGATAACGATAACTATTCACAGACGGGAAATTACTGGAATAGAAGGAAAAATATATGCTACCCATAAAACTCACAGAAAGTCACAGAAAAGAAATAGGAGAGGGAATATGACGGCTGACTTTCGTGGTGGCGACCTCACTCCATCTCATTCTGCGAGCCGCCGTTGTTTCTGCCTCCGCTTGCCTTGAACTTCGATCGTGCGTTGGTCCTGAAAATGATGCAATTCAGTAGACTTAGCGAATTTTTATGTTGTTTTATATAGAAAAAATGCACTGTTAAAAACATACGTGTAGTATGTGAAGTAATGGGACCACAGATCACAGACGGTGCTCTCGATCGCATTTTTCTTCTTCTCGTCGCCATCAGGGAAGGTGATAGAGGCCAAGAAAGCATCTGAAATCAAAATTTGCAATCAGATGTGAGGAGAGACTATAACAGAATCATACCTAAAAATAATTATGGCATAAAAAACACATACCGACACATGCATTGAGGATGGAAGACGGTATCGCGGTCTTCCCGTCATTCGGCTTCGCAGCAACAGTGTATCGGTGCCGGACTCGCATCGGGATGATCTTAAGTATGCACATTTGGCTAAAAATTTTGGTATAATGAAGAGTTATCGAACCTGCTCAATGGCATGACGAGAAACGTGCTTAACGACGTTTCGCAGGGAGTTGCTCGCTGATGGGATTGAACCGAAGACCTCGATTATGTCGCTTTTCCCTAAGTGAAAGTAGATTTGAATAGGAACAGAATGGAATGAGTAAAATCGAACCTCCCGCAATAGGAGCGAACAAGAATGTTGGTGAACGAGGCAACGCTTGGGCTTCTCGTCTGTTGAACGTAACCTCCAGAGTTTCCTGAGGCGAACGAGATAGTCAGTTTTAACTAAACTTATTTGTCTGCATAACCTTGTCAACAGGACCCTTTCTATCCTTGAAAACTCGACGCTCAGTTGAAAGTTCCATCTAAGAATAAACTTTTTAATCTGTACGTGCTTTTTTTTTATTTTCTGAAAAAGATTTCAGAACTGACGTATTGTACAGAATTCACTCATTACATTAAATAACCTTGTACAATCCCTGCCATTGCATATGTATATCTAACCTAGAATGTCCTTTTAACCGTACGCCGTCCCAACTGGAAACGAAGCTCAATGGCTGCACTGGGCCCCCAGTAACTTTCACTCTGTTTTGAAAGAACGGCCACGCCAAAGGCGTGTCAAGGATAACGCCGGACGCTATTCTCTCATGCAGAGTGCGAATGTGTGCGTAGTGACCATTTAGTAGCCGGTTCACTAGCTCTGCTATGCTCGCCAGAACAACTGTGCTCTTTGAAGGGCCATCCGGGCAGGAACAACTACGAAATACATTACAATTCAACCCATAAGAAAACATCAATTGAAATACCTGTCAATATCACGAGCGCAGAGGGCGCAGAGGCTTAGACTATGCGCAAGATACGCCTTGTTGTTCAAGAATGCACGCATAAACCTTTCGTGTGGGCTGAAGTGACCAGCGAAATAAAGGTCCAATCCTGTGCGAATAGCACAGTATCATCAACAAGCTTTGCGCACATTAAATAAAGTAACTTTAATTTACTTCAAAAAACATAGAGTTAAACGCAAGTTTTCTTTACCACAATACTTCAAATTTAACGAAAAAAAAGTTACAAACCGGCCTGGCTGAATGCACTGTCAATTAAGTGTTGAAGCTGGCAAAGGACTAGGGAAGACATGGACGATAAACTGTCCCCGCAAACACCCACAAGATAACGGTTGGTTCAAAATACTAGCATTCACATTTTAAAAAAGATGAAATAAAAAAAGGAAAAAAAACAGGTCACTTTCATTGTCGAGAAAATAACAATGAAATAGAAAAAAATCATCTGACTTTCGTTATCCGCCCGAGCCTCCGTAATCAGCAAATCATCGACAAAGGTGTTCTCGCCCTCATCGCCACTCGATGTCTCCATGATATCCACGTCATTTTCTTCATCAGCTTCTTCCACTGAATCCGAGGCATTCCTTAGAGTAGCTTCTTCCACTCGGGCTTCTACTTCTCGCAAAGTCTTCCGTTTCTTGGTCTGGACGAACCTCCTTTCCATCTACAACAAACGTTATTTAAAAAAAAACAAATCACACACACACACAAATCACCAAGATATAACATTTCCAGCTTTCTTATCCGCTTTCATTTTCATTTCCAACTCAAGGTGACTATTTCAATTTATCGCAACACCAAAAAATTACGGTAGTTGCACACCAAATATCATGATGCAAAAAACAGCCTAAATTAGGCTGACGTTTGCCTAATTAGGCTGCAAATTCGTCTCAAATCTAATTATGCTCACTCGGGAAAACCAGAGAACAATGATTGAAATAGAAAAAAAAGAAGGAAAAGAGGCGGACTCTGATTGCAGTTGGAACAGCGCCACTCCGCCCAGAGACAGCGGACGCAGAGGGACTGGATGTAGAACGGCTTCCCATCGAAGAGGAGCTGTACGTGCAGCGAGCCACGGGGAAGGGCGGACAGGAAGAACACGCCATCCAGGAGGGGGTACGAATCGAACACGGGCAGACGGCTGCTGCAGCCCACGCAGCACACACTGCGCAGGTCATGGGCACCCAGCGTCTTCAGCACGCACAGACGGACGTCGTCCCCTCCTTGTTTACAGTCATCTTCCATCTGCCAAGGGAGAGAGAGGGGGAGAGAGAAGGAGAGAGAGAAGGTGAGAAAGAGGGGAGTGGGAGAGAGAAGAAGAGAGAGAGAAGGTGAGAGAGGGAGAGAGAGGGGCGGAGAGGGAAGGGGTGAGGGAGAGAGTGAGAAGGAGAGAGAAAGAGAGCGAGATAAGAAGATGAGTGAGAGAGGGAGGAGAGAGAAGGAGAGAGAGAAGATGAGTCATTGAGAGAGAGTAAAGAGTGAGAACGAGAAGGAAAGAGGAGAGAGCGATAACAAGACAGAACAAGAGAGAGGGAGAAGGAGAGAGAAAGAGAGAGAGAAGATGAGTGAGAGAGATGGAGAGAGAGAGGAGAAAGCAAGAAGGGGAGAAGAAGAGAAGAGAGACGAAGATGAGTGAGAGAGAGAGAGAGCGAGAAGGAGAGAGAAAGAGAAAGAAAGAGAGATAGAGAGAGAGGAAAGAGAGTAAGAACGAAACAGTGAGAGAGTGAGTGAGAGAGAGAGAGAGAGAGAGAGAGAGAGAAGGAGCGATTGAGGGACAATCACTCCCACAGAACTTCATTGAACGGAATAGAAATAAATAGCAATGAAGAAGTTTAATGTGTAACCTTGATATGGATGCCATTGAATTTCGAGGCTGGAATCGCTGCTTTCAGATTTGAGAAACTGCTTCGTTTAGCGAAAACCGAACCATTTGCACGGACCTAAATATTATGTATTGAGAGAGAGGAAAGAGAGTAAGAACGAAACAGTGAGAGAGTGAGTGAGAGAGAGAGAGAGAGAGAGAGAGAGAGAGAAGGAGCGATTGAGGGACAATCACTCCCACAGAACTTCATTGAACGGAATAGAAATAAATAGCAATGAAGAAGTTTAATGTGTAACCTTGATATGGATGCCATTGAATTTCGAGGCTGGAATCGCTGCTTTCAGATTTGAGAAACTGCTTCGTTTAGCGAAAACCGAACCATTTGCACGGACCTAAATATTATGTATTAGCACCTTCCTATTGTCATTGCCAAATATCTGAAATTAGAAGTGAACGATGGAGATTACCCAGAAAACATTACTAGAGGGTGTTAATTGAAAAAGAGATAGAGAGGGGGGAGGAAGAGAATGAGAGAGAGAAAGTGAGTGAGAGGAAAAGAGAAATAGAAAGTGAGCGTACGAGAAAGAGAGATAGAGAGGGGGGGAGGAAGAGAATGAGAGAGAGAAAGTGAGTGAGAGGAAAAGAGAAATAGAAAGTGAGCGTACGAGAAAGAGAGATAGAGAGGGTGGGAGGAAGAGAATGAGAGAGAGAAAGTGAGTGAGATGAAAAGAGAAATAGAAAGTGAGCGTACGAGAAAGATAGATAGAGAGGGGGGAGGAAGAGAATGAGAGAGAGAAAGTGAGTGAGAGGAAAAGAGAAATAGAGAGTGAGAGAGTGCTAGAGGGGGGAAAAAGAGAGTCCGCGAAAAGAGTGCGATAGAGTGAGTGTGCGAGAAAGAGAGCGAGAGAGAGAGGATGACTGAGTGAGGGTGATGAGAGTGAAAGAGAGATTGAGAGAAAGAATGAGAGAGGAAGTGAGTGAGCTAGAGAGAGAGAGAGAGAGAGAGAGAGAGAGAGAGAGAGTGATCTTGTGTGAATGTGACCTGTTCACCTTCGAAGAAAGTCTTGCTGTCCAGATTGTGTCTGAGTAGCTGGGGGTCGACTGCACATCTGAGTTCGAGAGCGGCGGCTTCCTTCTTCGTCCACCCCCCGCTTCTCTTCTCTCCTGCTCGACTGCCACAGCGACCCCGCAAGGCGAACACTGCATCCTCTGCCGCCCCTGCTCGCGCTCTCTTCGTTCTCTCTCTCTTTCGCTCTCTCTCTCTCAACAACTCTTGTAGCATATCTTTGCCATCACTACCATATCATGCCAACCAAAGTCAGACTTGTTTCGTAATCAGGTTTTGCAGCGGATCTCCGTCCCCGGATCTCATATTATCTTCTATTCTCTCTCGCATACATTCTCTATTTCTTCTCTCCTTCATTTGCGCAATAGTAAGAGTCATAAGAGTTTGTTTCTATGACAAGCAATTTCATATCACATATTTATACAGGCTCACTTTTCGCTGCCAAGGCGAGAAAACCGGGATCGAGGAGTTATGTACAATTATATCAGAGAGAAGCAGAGCGAAAAGAGGAAGGGAGAAAACGGGAAGAGTAGAATGAGTGGAATGGAAGAGAGAATGTTAGATGGAGGAGACTAACCAAAAGAAGACTTCTTCTGTCTGAACTGAGAGAGAGCAGCGGTTTCGAGCATTGCGAGGAACAGGAGGAATTGCCAAAACAGGAGAGGAATCACTCACATCAGAGAGCACTCACCAGTGGAACGCCACTGGACGCAGAGCTCAAAACAATCCGAGGGGCGGGGCATCGGGAGGGGGGCATGGAGTGAGAGCGAAAACAGGAGAGCACTAGAGGGCAGCAGGAGGGGAAGGGGCGTCCTCCTTGAGCAGATTGTTCAGCTCACTCTCCCATTGCTCGTCCGTCTTACCCGCTTGGCCGGCTATCAGTTCGTACTCGTTGAGATCCGCGAGGATCTCCGCTTCCCAGTCCTCTTCTTCCTTCCCTTTCCCCTCTCCCTCCTTCACTTCATCGCTACCGGAATCTGTAAAAAAAAAAGACGGTTACTACGACGAATAGTACTGTCTAAGAAGCAGCCACCCTACGTAATTACCCTCTCTCTCTCGTTTCTTCCAACTTCTTTCTCCACTATTCTGCCTCTCCACTCTCTTCTCTCCCTCTCCCTTGTTTACGCAATGCACACTCGTACAATGGAAGAGGAAAGGAGTGAACACTGCTCCCAGCAGACCCAGCCGCCCATGGGCAAAACAAGAACACCTCCCTGCTCTCTTCTTTCTCTAACTCTCGCTCACCCTGCCTTCCACAGCGTGCTCATCTACCTCTCCACAAAGCTCACTGTACATAAGTAAATACAACAGTGAAAGGAAAGAGCATCAACATGTCATCAGGCATGGAAGGAAGCAGAGAAGTAGACAGAGAGAAAGAAAAAGAAAAAAAGATAACGGGAAAGAGAAAGAGAAAAAGTGAAAAGATGAAAAGAGAGAGAAAGAAAGAGAAAGAGAGAGAAAGAGAGAGAGAGAGAGAGAGAGAGAGAGAGAGAGAGAGAGTGAGAGAGAGAAAAGAAAGAGATAGAGATAGATAAAGAGAAAGCGAAAGAGAATGAGAAAGAAAAAGGGAGAGGAAAAAAAGGGAAAGAGAAAGAGAAAGAGAAAGAGAAAGAGAAAGAGAAAGAGAAAGAGAAAGAGAAAGAGAAAGAATGAAAGGACAGAAAAGAGTGAAAGAAAGAGAGAAATAAAGTGAGAGAGAGAGTTGGAGGGGGAAAAGTTAAAGCAAAGTGCAATTCTTCTTAGTGATTCGGGAAGCAGATACGAAAGAAATGTGGAAAAAAGTACCTTGTGAGGGGAATGAAGAAGACAGGATGAGGCGTTAGATAATAAGACGGTGCTGTTATAGAAGAATATATAGGATTCTTCTAAACACCTTTATTTTGTTAAATCCAAACAAACAAGTAATATGGCTTGGACGGAGGCTTTCAATTATATAGTTCGGTACGAAAGCTAGCCTCTCTTTACTAACTTGGAATACCCGTCGACTCCACTTCAGGAACGGCATCCTTCTTCTCGTTCTGGGCACGATCCGCATCTACAATGCAAACACCTTGCCATTGGGTACCTTCTGCCATAACTATGTATTGGGCATCATTTCCAGATAAATAAAAGAGGAAACTCTAACCAGTTGTCTTCGAGGAGAGCAGAGAAGTGGAGGGAGACGGAGTGCCTGGGGCAGCCTCGGTGGAATCGGCTGTCTTCTGCTTCTGCAGCATTGCAGCTCGGATCAGATAAACACGGTAGAAGTAATTTCGCCAGAACTTCTCTTCCGTTAGCCTGGAAGAAGACAAGGTCTTCATCAAAAAGAAGATAACGAATGATAGGCATAGAAGAGGGCAACATGAAGACAGCGGGATAACAAAAGGGAGATGGAGTGATAGATGAAGAAGAAAGAGATAGAGGGCGGAATTAGCTAATGTTTTAAATCAGTCTTTCGGCATTATTGCAATTGTAGAGTCTTGGCTCTCTTCTAAGTACCCAGATTCATTCATCTTAGCTGGCAATTCCAATTATAATGTTTATCGCACCGATCGCCCCCGTCGCAAAGGGGGTGGAGTTTTTCTCTTAGTCCACTCCGCCATTTCTTGCAAGATTATCTTATCCAGCTCTACTGCAGGCTCTTTTGATCTTCTTGCCGTAGACAGCAGCTTTAACGGCGGCCTTGTTCGTATTATTACTGTATATCGTGCTCCATCTTCTTCCGCTGAAGGCAACTCTAGTCTGATCAATTCTCTCCGCGATCTCTCTTCATGCGCACATCCTACTATCATTCTGGGGGATCTGAACTTCACCGAACTCTCCTGGTCTGTCCCTTCTTCCCCTCCAGTCGGCAGTGTCCCAGCCCAGGCAAAGCTCTTCCTCGACTTCACCTCCACCGCATTCTTCGCCCAACTCACCCCTTCCTTTACATGTAACTCCCACGTTCTTGATCTCATCCTTTGCAACACTCCCAATCTTCTTTCCAACGTATCTGTATGCCCACCTTTCGCCTCGTCTGATCATAACAGCGTAACAGCTGATCTTTCTCTCTCATTCCCTTTCCCCACTTTCACTTATATCAAGGATTTTTCCAGATGTGATTATGCTGCAGCCAACAATTTTTTACTATCATTCAATTTTCCTACCGCACACTCTACGATCACCTCTATAGATACGATGTACTCGCAACTTATCTCAGCTCTTCAGGCAACAGAGTCCCTCTTTGTCCCTTATAAGAAAGTTAGCATTAACGGTTAGACTTCCGGATCATATCCTACGGTTACAACGCACCCGGTACCGTCTCTGGCTTCAGTCTCTTACTATTAAGTCCCCTGCCTCCGTTCTCAATTTCAAAATAGCAAATGATCGTTATAATAAGTCTGTCGACAAATACTCTCGTAACGTTGAGAAACATATTGTTGCATCTAAGAATACTTCCACCTTCTTTCGTTATATACGCAACAAGACCTCCTCTAAGCCGAGAGGCGTAGACACTCTCACTGATGACCATCTTGGTAATGACTGCTTCTCTGACTTAGACAAGGCCGAACTTCTCTCGCTCACCTTTTCTTGCGCATTCACATTAGATAATGGAATTCTCCCTCCCTTCTCAACCCCTACTTCTCGCTCTCCTTTTAATTTTGTCTTTGCTAGACATGAAATATGCCGAGCTATAGAGACCTGGTCCAATAGTTCTTGCATTACCCCTGATCATTTCAATATTAGATTTATTAAAATATTTTTAATTTCTCACTCGTTTCATCGACTGTACCTAGCATTTGGAAACACTCTATTGTAGTCCCCATTAAGAAAAAGCCTCCTTTCTCTGATCCCACTAACTATCGGCCCGTTTCTATCACGTGTATGTTTTCTAGACTATTTGAGAAGCTTATTTGCCGTAGACTGTCTTCGTGGTGTGATCTTAATAATATTTTACCAGACGAACAATTTGGTTTTCGTCGTAAACGTTCTATAGAGTTCCAATTATTAGATTGCTTAGAACGCTGGACCCATTCTTTGCACCAAGGACATGCCACAGACGTTGTATACTTCGACCATGCTAAAGCTTTCGATAGGGTCAGTCATCCAAAGCTTATTTATAAACTCAAATGTCTCTCTTTCCCACCCGTTATAGTTAATTGGATAGCTAATTTTCTTGATAACCGATCTTTTGCTGTTCGTGTAGGTAGAACTCTTTCAAGCCCCCGTCCTGTCATAAGTGGTATCCCTCAAGGCACCGTTATTGGCCCCCTCCTTTTCATCATTTACACTGCCGACCTCCCTCCTCTAGTCTCTGCTCAGGGTGCAACTTCTCGCTGCTTTGCGGATGATCTTAAAATATTTCGGTCTTTTCCTCCGTCTCACAACAATCCCGATCTCCAGTCCGCCATTGACGTGGTCTCTCTTTGGGCTGACACATGGCAGCTTCCCCTTGCTCTTGATAAGTGCTTTGTCTTGCATATCGGTAGAACTAATCCGCGAATTGCTTATACGCTTAGTGGCACTCCTCTCTCTTCCATCGTTTCCATTCGCGATCTTGGCATTATTATCGATGACCGCTTATCGTTTTCTCTTCATTGTAATAAAATCTCTCTCTCGCTGCCATCTCTCTCTCGCTGCCCGCCAAGTGCGGTTGCTTTCTACTTACCTCCCTTAACTTGCATTTTCCTCTTTGCATTATCCTTTTACAATGAAGCGCAAGCCGAATGGCCCTCTGAATCTCTCCCCATCATCTAATCCAGATCAGCTGGTCATTGATTCACTGAATCTGGCCAATGGGGAGAGGCCTGAGGGGGTCAATGAGGCTACTTGGTCTGTCTTATCACGCATGCTGACGCTGCTGGCTAACACCCTCGAACACGTCTCCAAGGCTGCTCGTCTCCAATCTTCCACTCCTTCCTGGCCTCTTCCTTCTTCCGCTTTCCCTCCACTCTCTGGCAATGCTACCCCTGGACAGTCCTCTGCTCTCTCCCGTACCCCTAGCGATGACGCTCTCCTCCGTTCTCGATCGATTGTTGTCTCTGGTCTGGCCGAGTCTAATGGCAGTTCGCAGCAGGCACGGCTGACTGATGATGAGGCGCGAATTAGCGCCTTGCTTGAGACAATGGGAATTGAGTGCCGGCCCCAGACCGTTTATCGCATGGGGCAGCACGGTGATAAACCCCGTCTCATCAAGTGCGTTCTGCCAACCCAAAGCCACCAGAGACACTGCCTCAAGGCAGCGAAGACACTGAGAGAGCATCAGCAATGGAAGGGCGTGTACGTAAGGAAGAGCATGACTCTTGAGGAGCGCGCGCGATGGAGTGAGCTGCGCAAGCAGCTCTCTTTCCTCCGGACCGCGGAGCCGCAGCGGCAGTGGGTTTTGTACAGAGACGAGCTGTGGGTGAAGGATGAGATTGCTGGTAGGCAGAGGAAGACCATTCCAACTGCCGCCGCTCCTGCCCCTGCTCTCTCTCTGGTGCGAATCCCTCCTCTGTGGGCTTGCCTACGCCTCAAGCCGCTCCTCCAAATCAGGGAAACGCCATGGCCTAGGAGCCTCTCACGCCTCTGCTGTTCTCTTTAATGCCCGCTCAATTGTGAACAAGCTGTCTCATTTTCATTATCTTCTCTGTCTTAGTAAGCCACAAATTGTGTGTGTTTGTGAATCCTGGCTAAATGACAATATCTCTGACTCTGAGCTTGTGGCTAATTTTCCTTACTCAGTTTTTCGCCGCGACCGCACTGCTAAACGAGGTGGTGGTGTTCTTATGCTTGTTTCTCAGTCTCTTGACTCAGTCCCAGTTAAATTTTGTCTTCGCTCAAATTGCGATTTACTCGCTGTCGATATATCTTGCCCTATTGACTCCTCAAAAACGCGAATTGTTCTTGCATATCGGCCGCCATCCACAAACGCTGCCCAAAACGCAGCTCTGTTCGATTGTATACACTCTCTCCTTTCTGTCCCATACGCATCTATTCTCTTAGGCGATCTCAACCTGCATATAGATTGGCCATCTGCTAAAATGTCTTCTTTCCAATGTAAGCCACTTCATGATCTTGTTACTGATTTTGATTACTCGCAGCATGTAAAGGGCCCAACGCACGGTGAAAAGCTCTTAGATGTTATCATTGCACCATCGGACTGCATATCGAACTGTTGTATAAACGCACCATTTTGCTCATCCGACCACTCGATGATTACTTTTTCAGTCTCACTCATCCATACACCCTTCCCTTCTGATCCTACATACGATTATCTCAAGACCGATTTTATTGCACTCTCAACTGTGCTTTCGTCTGTCTCTTGGGTCGATATATTTGATGGTTTTTCTTCTGTAGACGATATTCATGAACGATTCCTTTCGATCCTATCTGCTCTGCTTCACGAATTTACGCCCCTAAGTTCGCGCAGAATACCCTTAGACTGTTACCCTGCTCACATTAAGTCTCTAAGCGTCTTTTTGCGTATGTTGGTAGTAGATTGAAAAGTGTTCCTAAAATCGGTGCCATTACTGACTCGTCTGGAAATCGTTGTATTGGTGATGCGACTAAGGCCGATGCGTTAGCCCGCTATTTCTCGTCAGTGTTCACACATGACGATGGTAAGTCGCCGCAGTTCCCTCTGTCTCTTTCCCCCGCACACTGTCTTACTGATATCGTTATAATGCCCCAGTCAGTCTATAAGCACTTGAAACGTCTAAAGCGTTCAATCACTGTAACAACCGAGAAGATTCCGCAAATTGTTTATCGTGAATGTGCTGCCTCACTAGCAGAACCTCTAAGTTACATTTTTAACATCTCTCTGTCTCTGGGCGTAGTACCTTCGTTATGGAAACAGGGAGTCGTAATTGCGATTAACAAAGTTCCCTCCCCCTCCTCTGTCTCTGATTTCCGTCCAATCACCCTAACACCTGCCCCTATCAAAGTGCTTGAACGTTGTCTCCGTCCTAAGCTTTTGTGGTGGAGTGACTTACATTGCATTATCCCCACTCAGCAACATGGCTTCCGTGCACGCCGCTCCGTTGAGACTAATCTTATCTCATGCACCAATGAATGGACCAGAGCTTTAGACGGAGGTTGCT
Organism: Allodiplogaster sudhausi; assembly: GCA_945643635.1. Classification (NCBI taxonomy): domain Eukaryota; kingdom Metazoa; phylum Nematoda; class Chromadorea; order Rhabditida; family Diplogasteridae; genus Allodiplogaster; species Allodiplogaster sudhausi. The sequence continues at coordinate 2,629,284 of CALZFC010000056.1, forward strand.
CTGTCGATATTGTGTACTATGACTTTGCGAAAGCCTTTGATGTTGTCTGTCACAATAAGTTGCTATTAAAGCTGGCTAAAATCGGAATTGGAGGAAACCTCCTAAAATGGTTCTCATCCTTTTTAGAAAACCGTTCATTCAGAGTTCGAGTTAATGATTCCCTTTCTGTCTCATTTAAGGCTTTTAGCGGTGTGCCTCAAGGCAGTGTCTTATCACCAATGCTCTTCAACTGGTTCATTTCAGATATTCCGTCTCTTTTATCACCACTGCCGTTGGTTAAATGTTCACTTTTTGCCGACGACTTAAAGGCTTTTACCATATTTCACCCCTCACACTCCCAACTTTCTAAAGCTTCTATATTGATCTCCGAATATTGTAAAACTATGCAACTAAATATAGCTTTCAAAAAAAGTAGCGTACTCCACTTAGGCAAAACAAATCCCAAACTTCCGTACCCTCTAATAACTGGCTCAACCTTTCCTGTTGCAGGCCAGCCTGTTCGGGACCTCGGCGTAAAATATATCCACACGCATCTCTCTTTTTAAACTTCCCTCATTACATTCCTTGCGAGCCTTCTCTTACATTGTCTTTTTCTATAAAATACTGCACCAGCTTGTCGACTTGCCCATTAGTGATTTTGTAGTTTTTAAACCATGCAACGGTAGAGTATCTGCTTTCAACTTTCACTTCCCGCGATGGAAACTCATGTTACGTCGACACTGCTTCTCTATGCGTACTCCGTTAATGTACATGAAACTGCCGTTAGAACTCATTAGCCGTGATATTCTAAGTTTTAAGAGAGCCCTTGCAAATTCTGATCTACATAAGCTAACTAATCTTGATCTGAATAAGTTATAAATTCAGTTTTCCACTGTTTACTGTAAATCTCTTACTCCTCCCCCTTTCCCTCTTCTATATTTTAAGATCCTGCAACGACACATCATAAATTTCTTTTCAACTGTTTCTCTCCTTTCAGCTGTCTTAGCTTATTTTGCCATATTCACTCCACATGTTGTCACATCATTAGTTGATGTATGAATAAATAAAAAAAATAAATAAAAAATAGCCAATTCTGCCCTCGCAAAGGCATATCTTATTCTTCGGGCCCTCCGCACTTGTAACAAGAGTGTACTCTTATCTGCCTACACTATCTACGTACGCTCCATACTAGAAAACTGTACTACTGTCTATTCTCCCCATTTATTAAAAGATATCCGCGTTTTAGAAAAAGTCCAGAATTACTTTACCCGCGTTATTTTCCGTCGATGTTATGGCTATTCAGCATTATCCGTCCCTCCTAGTGAGGAAAGGAACCGCATCCTCTCCCTCCCTTCTCTTAAAGCGCGTCGGGAAGATTTTGATTTCACATTGGCTCGTCGCCTCATATTTGGTCATAGAAATCTGTCCCTTATTCACCCCCATCACTTTTATTTCCGTAATTCCCGAACTCGTGGCCTCTCGTTTAAATTAGCTTACCCAACAAGTCGATTGAAAGCTCGGTCTCATTCCTTCTATATCCGTGCCGCGAAGCTATTCAATTCTATTGCCAGCAATAAGCCTTCGGTTGTTTTATGATCTGTACAATTTATATTTATATTCATTTTCATTCATTTTATTTATTTTTACTCGCTAAATTTTACCTCCACGTATCACTAAGGTGTGCGTAAATAAAGTATAAGTATAAGTATTTATAGAGGTAGAGAAATAAAGACGGGAGAGAGAGATAGAGAAGAACGGACTGCTTAGGTACGAGTTGGAAGCGAGCTTTGGCCAGCTGGGGATCGATCTTGATCATCGTGGCAGCAATGGCAAGGGCGGCATCTTCGGAGAGCCCCGCATCGGCAGGCGGATCCCGCATCAGATTACGCGTGTCCTGGGGAATGCACTTCTACTTCTCATCTTTTGCACGAGAATCGAGAGCAAAGAATGAAGAAAAGGATGTGAAGATGAAAGAAGAGCTGACCAGCGACAGCGCGAGAATTTGCTTCCTCGCCAGACTCGGGTCTGGGAGGTCGTCCCACGGAGCCGCTCCCTCCTTCACTTTCTCCGCCTCCAACTTCGCCTCGAAGCTCGCCTGTTCCCGGCCAAATTCGCCCAGAATCGTCTGAACCAGGAAGATTCTTTTGATCTCAACAAGAGAATAGAGGAGGACATGAACGGACCTTATCCACCACGATACTCTTCACCGCGTCTGCACCATCCTTTGCGTAGTTGAACATCTTTGCTTCAAAGATCATTAACCAGTAAGCACAAAATTAAAGACGAAAGAGACTACCTGCAAAGAGCGAAGGGAAAGGCTCCGCGCCCTCCTCGGAGGCTGCCATCTGCTGGGCGCTCTCCATCACTTCCGAGACGCGTCTCTTCATATCCTCCATCAACCACGCCATCCTCAAGAACCCAAGGAGTGTACTCACAGCGTTCCGAGCAGCAGCATCGGTTCAATTTGTAACACATGAATGGACGTTTTTTTGGATTCGGTATAATCCGCGTTCTAAAAAAAAACGCGACCGCAAGACGAAGAAACGTCGAAATCAAGTCGTAGCTTATTAATTTAAGGAAATCCACGGAATATGTTCGTAGGTTTGTAAAAAAAAATCTGATCCTCCTTAAACACTGGGGACAAAGCGCTGTGTGTACTCATCCTTATTCCAACCACTCAGCCCCCTTGGGCTTATAAGCATCAAATCAATCTGATATCATTGTAGGCAAAGCTGAACAAGGTTCGTTGGCACGACTCCGCTCACAACAGGATGTGTAAGAAAGCCAAAAAAAAAGGTAAAAGAGTGCCCCACTGGATTTTTTTTCCAGCTTCGATGGCATGGTAAAAAATAAGACAAATGTGCCGACGTTGATCAGCACTGCCAGTAGATTCAGCAATTTCTATTCCTACAAAGGAAACAGTAGATCGTCGGAACTGAACCGAGAAGAATGAAGAGCTAATGGCTCTCACAGAATTCCATCTTTACCAAAGTTTTGAGATACCGAGAGTGGCACATTTTTTCAATAAAATTGAAAAAATTCTAATTGCCGAAACATCGATCAGTAAAATTGTTCGCATAACATAACAGCAGAGAACGCAAAGGGGCGGACTTGTACAGAAAAGTCCAGATCAGATCAGGATTGAAAGCATTCATTGACAGCCAGAATTGAAACGGACAGCCCTACTGCGAGATGCTAGACTTCAGAGAGGAAATAGATGACTGGGCGGGCGAAAATAGAGAGAGAAGAAAAAAATACATATCTCTTTTTAAAATCTTCATAATTGTACGTACGAGCTAATTATTATCGGAAAACGGCATAATATATTCTAAAGTTACAAGCGATCTTTGTACTTCTATCTTATCGTTACGAATACTCAGAAAACTATGTATACATCGCGATTTTCTGCCAACACATGACAGAATTGATAAAACAGCACCCAAAGACATAATTTACGAATATATTTTTAATCTAGTATGTACTTAAATAAAATAATAAACTATGTCTTATGTAATATTCGGGATAAAATAAAAATACATCTGGTCGACTATATTACCCATCTGAGACGTATGTCATCCGAATTAACTAGTCAATAATATATGTAAGGTCAGCTTCAGCTCAAGTAAAAAGTTAAACATTTGTCAATAGGAGCAATGGAAATGATCACAGAGGAAAGAACCCTGCTGGGACAAGCTCAAGACCTTCACTTGTGACGAGGAGGAGGAGGGGCAATGCGAATTGCACTTGGAGGCGGCTGGAAGAGAGCCGTGTCCTTGGAATAGGAGATCAAAGTTTGCAAGGCAGTCATTCGGGGCATCTGGGGAGCAGACTCATCCCGCACCAAAACATCGCTCCACTGAGACAAATCTGGAAGAGAAGGCGAGAGAGAGAGAGAGAGAGAGAAGCAGAAAAAGAACAGAGGAGCAAACCTTTGAGGCCAGGGTTGACTTGGTCGTGTTCTCGGAGAAAGTCGATGAGGTATTCGAGAAGGCGAGAGTTCTGTGGAGGGAAGGAATCAACGACAGACCAGAGACGGCTTGCATCCAGGCAGAAGTGGAGGAAGTCCGACCGGCGGGAAGGAGGAACCAACGGATCTCAACACCAACCAGATGCTTGGTCATCCTCTGTTCCCCAAAGCAGCTAGAAAAGAAAAGACTTCTAAGAAATTCCAAACTACAAAAAGGTCTTCCACAAAAAGGCATTGACGAACCTTTGAGATACATGACGAGCCTGTACAAGGAAGTGTAGAGAGCAGAAGCAGAGACGCCCTCAAGAGAAGTCAAGTCACGGGGGGAATCCTGCTCCAGCGCAGCTCGGATTCGACAGAACAGAGCCCCTTGCACATCCACGAAGCGAACTCCCTGCAGCCCGAGCTGACGGGCTCCCCAGCATAGGCGATACACTTCTCGAGGGACAGAAGGCAGTTCTTCCTCTTCTTCCGTCTCGTTGCCCTGCCATTCGAGACCGTTCTCTCTCCACTCGAAATGACCCTCGAAAGGACTAACAAAGTCGATGAGGAGGTCGTTCTTCTTCTTCTTTCGAGTCAGTCGCTGGAGAGAGACTCCGAAACAGCGAGGGTTGTAGAGCATAGACACGGAGAGAAAGTGGTGCCGGCCCATCTCGTGGCCGAGCACGAGGATGAACAGCCGATTCTGTTTGTTCTCCCCCGCCTCCTCCACCTCCCACGAGGCTGCTGCATTCATCGTCACAGTGAATGACAACTCAAGAGGAGCGAGTTAGATGGAGGGGGGGGGGGGGGGAGGGAGGGAGAGACCTGCACTTGCTGCCCCACTGCAAGGCGGTGTTGCAGGGGCGAGGCCTGCACCCAGCCCGCTCTGATCTCGTCCTTCTTCAGAGTCAGGGGAGTGTGTTCTTTCAGCGAGATCTGCAGAGTACGCTTGCCCGTGTTAGTCACTGTCAGAGAGCGAGTCACGGGTTGCATGAAGAACACTTCGCCGAAGTCAACCTCAAAATTCTTCCGTCCACGATGACTCTATGGGAAGGGAGAGAGAGAGAGAGAGAGAGAGAGAGAGAAAGAGAGAGAGAGAGATAACCTCATTGGAAGAAAGAGCGAGAGAGAGAGAGAGACAACCTCATTGGAAGAGAGCGCGACCTGTGGGAGGTACTGGTTCTGCCGTCGGTCTCCCTCCCTCAGCGCCTCCTCGTAACACTCTTCAAACTTGGCCTGGTTCTTTTTCCGTACCGTCAACTTGAACAGGGAGCGCACGGGTTTGTGGTCCGAGATCATGACTCCTGCAATCACACTCATTTCAAGCTTCTTAATGGATATCACATAGAAATGTCGTGCAGGGTCAAGTAGAGCTACAACATTAAATGTAAGAATGAAATAGAATAGGCACTTTCGACGCTGTCGTAGGACATCTGTACGAGTTGTGTTAACGTGTCGTTGACTTTCCAGAGGATTCGATCGCACCAAGCAGGTGTACGAGCCTGGGTTTCCAATCATTAAATGAGTAGAGTTTGGATTAGAAGAAAGAGACCTTTTCACTCGTGTCCCATGTACAAGTCCCAACATCGTACTTGTAGGTCGGGCGGAAATTGATAGGACTCGCTTCGCTGAATCCATCAAAGACAAGAGCGAGTCTTTGCTGCTCACTTAACTGCAAACGGGGGAAATGAAGGAACAAAGGTCTTTGCCATCCAAGTTTGCTCTCCATTCTGCACAGCCAGGCACTTTTCCCTCCCAGAAAGAGAAAGCCCTGACTTGATCGTATCGGAAGAGAGCCTTGAACTCAGAGCCGCTGGCAATTCTCCGCACGGCTTCCCCATTCAGGCCATTCGTCTGCTAAAGAAGAAAGTAAAAGTGGAACGGAAGGTCGGAAAGGCATGAATTGACTGACCTCAGCATTGATTCGGTAGTTGAGATCTCCCAGCCAAATCACTACGTCATGGTCGAAAATAGCACGGCCATTCAAGCTGAGCTGCGTTCTGATCTCGCTGAAATGCAATGAGATGAAGGAACTCTAGATAGGGGAGAGGACGACACTGACTGGTAGTGCTGATTTCTCTGTTCCACTTCTCCGCTCCCAGCTGCCAGATGGGAATTGACAAAGCAAACGAGAGTGTCATTCAACTTCATCGAAGCTGCGACTCCGCCCTTGTTCCCGAGCTTGTTCATCATAAAAGAGAAACCAGTCGGCACCTCAACGAGAAACTCCCAAAGATAACATAAAACAATCTACCACAATGGGCCTCGCAATGCTAAACAAGCACATGCAATCTATCTAAAAGCAAGACATTCCAAAAAAGCCTACGTAGAATGTAAAGATGAAGTCATTTTCTTTTCATCGTAGCAAATGAGGCTGAGCAATACTCATATTACCTTTTTTAATAATTTCAAAGCCAAACCTGCTGAATGTGGATGTCCGAGACCCGAACGGATGATTTCTTGAAGCGAAGAATCACCAAGAAAATGCCGACCAATTTGACTGAACTTACCTTAAAAATGTAATGAAAGTAAGGCAATGAGAAGAGTGGAGCCTACGAACGAATTGAAGGGTTATAGAAAGAAAGAAAACGATATAATACCAGTTCATATGCGCCTTGTCCCAGCGGAAGAGATCTCATGATCGTGGCTATCCACTCTTTCTCCTTCAGATTGTTGTCCACAATGTACGTCCCAACACTCAGGTCCATCTCTTGCAACCTATTCAGTTATTCACAACACACCCTTAAAAACACACTCACAACGAGTTGCAGGAAACCAGCAAACAATAGAATTTTTCCTCATCTATGCATACATGCATTTCGTAATCTTTATAAAATGAATATCTATAATGATAAATACAATAATAATAAAAGGTCAAGGAAAGTTGCAATTTTGATAAAGAAGAAACGAACCCGACAACGAAGAAGTCGACATGTTTGCCCGGGTCGAGCCACTCGTCTACCTTGTGTGGCGGAGACTTGCCATTCACATTGAATGTAGTGACGCATAATGTCACTTCCTCAAACGTCGAGTACCTGCAGAGAGGAATAGCTCCCACCAAGTCAAGACCAGGCTTTCTCTTCTCAACCAACTTCCATCTCCATTCCCGCATCACGTCATCAATGCAGATTTCCCTGTCATCATTGGCTGCTTCAGGAGTATAGAAAGTGGACGACATCCCCACCCGAGGCCGCCTCCTCCTCCTATATAGACAATCCAACTATCTTCCGCAGGAACATCCCCAACCCTATTTCCCCACTGCCCAGTTCCCTTTCCTTCCAAAAAGATAAGCAGCCTCGGCCGGGTATCTACTCTCATCATTCTCTTCACTTGCCACCCACAACTTAATCACTTCAGTTCTTCATAAAATGGATCACAAACAGTTCAGTAAAACATGATTCGCCAAATATTGATAAATAAATGAGACCATTGAGACATATAAATGAAAAAAAGCCACAGTTTATTTATCAACGAGATTCGCAAAAGTGTTTTATAGCGCATGCCACAAAATCAACATTAAGATTGCACAAAAAGAAGAAAAGAACTTTATGGAAAATATGCAGCAGGGGTGCAGATGTCAATATCAGTACCGAAGATTCTCAGGGAACAACTCAACGTAGCGAGAGCCTGAAAAGGAAGGGATGATACATTGATGCCACGTCGCCCCCCCCCCTCAACATGGCAAGCTTGCAGCTGTCCAATGCAAATACAAGAGTCATAGCGAGAGAGAGGGAGAGACAGAGAGAGAGAGATAGATAGATAGAGAGAGAGAGAGGGAAAGAGAGGGAGGGAGAGGGAGGGAAAGAGCGACAAGAAGGAGTGAACTAGCTAAATGAAGCAAAACAGCTGATTGTAAAATAACTGACCCATGTACTGTTTGTCCTTGACCATGGCCTCATCAAGCTCTTGCCTTGACGAGAATTCAACCCTGGCTTCTCCACTGGGTCTTCCGCTTCCTTCTCTGAGCAGTTCAATGGAGCAAGGTCGGAGTGGAGAAAAGAACTCGTAGATGTCCCCCTCGGAGGCACGGAATGGAATGCCCCTCATCTTCAGTGCGTACTTCACTCCTCCTCCTCCTCCTCTGCCGGGTGGACCTCCTCCTCCTCTCCAACCTTCTGAACGCCTCACTGGACCTCCTCCACCACGCGAGCCGTATCCGTCATTATTCGCATAACTTCCTTCATATCCGGACCATGAATCTGCAAAGATGAGAAGATTAACGTTAATTCTAAAAAAGTAGATATGGAAGAGTGCACGTCGCCCACTGTTGACTGCTTGTGAAGTAAGACTAAGATCCACTTTAACCAACCTCCAGCACAATTCTCGTCCCCAAAGCCATACTGAGGGTGGCGAGGATAAGACCCGCCTCCTCTACCGTAGTCGTACTCCCCGTAGTCGTACCCCGCTTGGGGCGGATAGTGATTGCTACCGCCCCCGTAGCCGCCACCTCCCCCGTACCCTCCACTGGGGCGGTCATAGGGCCCAGGCCGGTGGTGGGGTTGGCCATAGCGGACGGGGCCGCCTCCGCCTCGGTAATCGTTGTCGTGCCCTCCCCAGAACCCGGAGGGGTGGCCGCCTCCTCCATATCCTCCGCCTCCCCTCGAGTAGCCCTCGTCCCAGCCTCCATCCACGCCCCTCATCATATCTGCCCGAGATGACGCAAACACCTCGATGTACCTCAAACACTATCCGTCCATTCTCACCCTCCCCCCTACCACTTCCCCCTCCGCCCTTCCCGCCATTCCAGCAACTTTCGGGACTTGGGATTCAAGAGCTGGAAAGAAGAGAGCACCTGTGCTGGATGTTCTTCATGTTCCTCTCGAGAGCTTTCGTGGCAGTGGCAGAGTCTTCGAACACGACGTAGGCTTCCCCAGTGGCGCGGCCTCCGCGTTTCTCATGCGGAAAGACGACCCCGTCGGCAACGATTGGAAGTCCGGAGAAGAATGCTTCGATCTCGTCACGACAGCAGGCATAAGGCAGTCCACGCAGACGGACGACGTTCTCTCCAGATGGCAGCCCGCTGCGGGAGCCGCTGCTCTGGCTGCTCCCGCGACTCGCGGCCTCTGCACTCGCGGCGCTGGCTTCCATGTCTGCCAGCGACGACGCGAACACCTCCACGTATCTAAACAAGACAGAATTATCATGCTGCTAAGTCGCCCGTCCAAGCAGTAGGCAAAGCATTCCACCACTGAGGGCATCCAAAGTCGTTGTTGTGTGCGAGTGTAATTATAAATTAGTGTGGTTGAGATTTCCCCGAGGCTTGCAAAATCTAGGTATTTCCAAAACCAGGCCCGTACCGGGCCGCCTTCATTGTGGGCAAGGCCGAGGGTTGAAGGAGGGCCGGGACCGGGCCTGTAAAATTCCTTGTGGGCCGGACCCGGCCCGCGGCTAGTTTTATGGGATAGAGAAAACGTAAAATGTATTATCATTCATTTTGGGGTGTTATTTTTAACATATTATACGTTTATTAACTAAAAGTTTCATATAAATAAAAAATTGCAATTCTTAAATACATTTAAACGCGGGCCGGTCGTGCCTCAAGGATAAGCGGGCCGGGCCGCGCTCGGCCAGCTTTGGACATCTCCGGCAAAATCACAATGTGGCGTCGACTTCAAAAGTATTAGCGAAGGCAAAATAGCTGGCAACTTGCCAGTTGCCTGAATATTTATTCGATACGTGACCAGAGGTGGGAATGGGCTGGCCCATTTTCCCAAGGCCCCGGGCCGGGCTGGGCCGGGCCCAAGAAAAGTTGGGCCGGCCCGTAGGCCCGATTGGGCCCTCAAGTCAGAAATTCCTGGCAAATTGATGGTAAAGACGTAAACTTTAAATTTTCGGAAGTATTAGAAATAGGTTTATATATACTAAATAACATCACTTAATTAGAGTGGAAATGTAATAAAAATTTTAAGAATTTTTTTTACATTGAAAAGGTAAAATTTAAATCTGAGAGGCTAAATCGGGCCGGCCGGGCCGGGTCGGGCCCAAAAATACAAGGCCCGGAAATTTCCGGCCGGGCCGGGCGAGACTTAAGGCCCCAAGGGCCGGGCTGGCCCAAAAATTTTGGGCCCATTCCCACCTCTGTACGTGGCTACATTTTTTTGGAAATTATTTTGATGAAATTTATGACAGGGAGTTTTCGGTACGGCGAACACGAATATCATATTCATATCTTATCACGACTACATTTTCATGAGATATGGTAACTATTCTGTAAAAGGCCTTTTTGTTCCAAACTGCGTGTAAGTCATGCTATGAGAGCTACTGTCGATGGAGAATACGAATTTACTGTTCACGTTTTATATGCAGTTGGAAGCGAAAAGGGCATATAGCTTATACTCATCGTAATTCGGGAAAATAATGTAATGACAAGATAGGGATATGATATTCGTGTTCCTCGTATCGAAAACCCCCTGATGCGACTTTACGCGAAAAATATTCTTTTTATTCGGTGCTATTAAACTTTTTTCAAAACACAACTCCTTCTGAGTGGGAATAGTTTAATAGCACTAAAAAATATAAGAAAAAGAAAGAGTTGGTATACCTCGTCCCAATATGTCCCCGATCCTTCTGCAGTCCAGTCTCGTATGACTCTTGTTCGTCAAAAGAAATGTAAGCCTCGCCGCTCGGACGACCATCGCGTCCAAATGCGATAAGAATCTTTTTAATTCCCTTGTTGCCGAAGAAGTCACGCAGCTCTGGCTCCTTCACATTCCACGGCAGACCACGACAGCGGAGAACCAGATCACCCATGGCAATCTCAAACTAAAATACATCTTCGCAATTACATGACGCACGCATAACACATAAAAAAGCGAGCACGGTTCGCTTATAGTGGTACGCAAGGCATCAGCGTAATCAATAAAATATTACAGTATGTAAACTTTCGTGGTAGGATTTAGTTGCGTATATCTTAACTCTATGTACATTATTACCTTCACTATCTCTTATTTCTACCATCGCATTAACATATCATTTTCAATTTTTATTCTAAACTATACAAAAGTGACCAATATTGTTCGCTGAAAGGAGTAAAGAAGAAAAAATTGTAAGAATGGACAAACACATGTAAACCGTGGAAGGATTTTACAAACTCACAATCAGACAGTCCTTCATGGGCACTTGTTTACTTACATTTATTCCAAAAATTGAAAACTAACGTTTCTTTGCGGTGGTTGTGTAAATTCGATAAAATATTCTTGTGTACGTCAACAAGTTGGAATGTTCATTTGTTCAGAGAGGTTGAATTGCGAAAGCGCAAGTTGATGTTCAAGAAAATGTTGAGATAAGATGAACAGAGACATGTGTGTAAGCACAAAAGAGATGCCTTTTAATGTAGTCAAAACGTAAAATGTCGACCAAGAAGGCGAGATGGTAGTCAAATAGTGGGATTAGATAGGTTTATGAACAGATGACATGTTAACATGCATGTTAGCAGCAAGATAGGTTATAAAAAATAGGCAGGCTAGGTAGCCCTATTTTTTGATAAATAATAAATATCAAAATATTTTATTTTTAACAATAAGGCCGTGTAACAAGAAAGATGATGATCGAGAAGAGAAAAGATACACAAAAGGAAAGCTGATATAGAGAGGAAGAGAGCGAGAGAGTGAGAGAGAGAGGACCAAAAGTATGAATGGAGGAATAATGAGAAGAAGCAGCAGCACCACATAGTTTGGCCTCGGCTGAGAGAGGGGCACCCGAGGCAGAAAGGGCAGCAGAGAGGCAGAGTGGGTGGAGAGAGACGCAGAGGGGGAGGCAGAGTGCCGCGCTCGCTGCTTCTGGCTCCTGCCACATAGCCAGAGCAGCTCGCGCTCTCCCATTCAATTATCGGAAATCATTGCAAGCTGAACCGACTGTAAGGTCATGGCTATGGCCACGACTCTCTGTAAGGTGTGTCTGAGAAAGAGAGAAGTTATTGATTGTGATGAGTGAGGAAGTGTTTAGTTGGATACCTTGTCCCGGAAGTTGCTGGAGAAGGCCCAGCTGCGGACCCACAAGTACTTTCGTGTGGCAGTTCCCGGGGCACTGACCGGCGCTTCTCTTGTCGCAGTGGTCGCGGAAGCCGGCGCTGCAGACGATGAGGTTCATTTTCAATCAGCTATTTGTTGCTTCAGCGATCTTTTATATCATTTTGTTTCTCAGGTATTTTATATGCTATGAATGTCGGCTACCATATCGTAGGCTATATTATATTCACTTTGTGAGCTACCACCATTAATCTTTGGCGTAAATAATAACTGATACTTTAATAAATATGTTAATTTTGATAAGTCGACTGGCTTGTTCATGAGCGGAATGAATGCTGATTAAGGTGGAAGCAGCTCATCTGGCAACACTACTCCTTCAGTACGGTTATCTCTTCCCCGTGATTGAGCATGCTCTGGTGGTGAGGGAGGACGGCACCCTCTACCGCCTTCAACGACCATATTTCTGGCCGTCCCATGCGAGACATGCTGACAATGTTGAATACGGTACGCGTCTTCTCACTGCCTCGGCTTAATCCTAACCAGGAATTGTTGCAGCCATCTATCTGAACAAGAGACTCATGCGAAACGAGCAGAGACATGGCTTGGAGGAAGACGAGGCGCAGGCCTACAACAAACTCGCTGAGCTTCTCGCCCACATCTGGCAGTTCATCACCATCCAAGCAGAGATGCAACTGAAGCAGATGAAAGAAAAGAAGAAGGCCGACAAGGTGAGTAAGCGTCTTCTTCCCTCCCTGGTTCTGTTTATCTCTCCCTTTCTATCCAGGTTGTCTATGATTCGGAGGAAAGAGCCTTCTGGAGAACTCGACGACCAGGCGCGGCGAATTGTCTGGAAGAGCACGTACAGAAAGTGGAGAGGAGACTGAGGAAGCAGACTGCGCATGGATACAAGGCGACCGTGGAGAGACTCAAGCTTTCTCTCCGCACCAAGCCTTGGCTCAATGCTATCAAGGCCTCTGATACGTCAGTCGCACTTATTCCTTTTTTCTTCTTCTTCACACATTTATGCCTCTTAAATGCCTCACTGCTGAAAATGTTTCTACATAATTGAAATAAATGTGTTTAGAATGGTACAATGGGTGGAGAGCCTGCACGACTACGATGCTTTTCTCACTCCGTCACAGCCTTCCAATCCATGGATAACCGATGACTGCCAACTCTGGACACTCAACACCGACTCGTCAGTCTATTTCTAGCAGTTCATTTCATTCTTCAATGCAGATGTGAGGGTTCTTTATAGCCGTGGAAAGGAATGGTTTCGTTATGCAATCAATGTATGTACATATGTAAATAGATCCAACATTTACTGGAGACTGTAAATGAAAGGCAAATTAGAAGATGCTGGCATATTTATTTTACACGCTTTTTTTATCTAGAGAGTAGAGCTCGAGAAAAAATGATTTTAGAGTGGAAGTGCCAACAGAAAGAAGAGTGAAGAGATGGGGTCTCTCCGTCCACGAACTGGTGCGGGATTCTATAGGACGGCAAGTGCTGGAGACGTTCCTCGAGAGCGAATTCTCATCCGAGAACATCCGATTCTGGCTGGCTATTCAAGATCTCAAGTACTCACCCAATGAACAGATCGAGCAGAAGGCAGAGCGCATCTACGAGGAGTTCCTGGCTCCCGGAGCGCCTTGCCAGGTTCAGCTCCCATTCCTCTCCGTCTTCCAAGCACAACGGGTTAAGGTCAATGTGGACTCTCGGACACTGGAGCGGACCATGGAATGCCTTGAGAAGAGCACGGCAAGAAGACACGCATTCACCCATGCTGAGGAGCATGTCTTCACTCTCATGAGCAAGGACAGTTACCCTCGATTCGTACGCTCCAACATATACAAGGTCAGTCCATCCCACTCTCCATTCATTCCCTGCTTTCTTTCAAGGGAGTCTTATCCGCTGCTCAACAACAAGGAACTCGTCGCCTCGGATGGCGCAACTTTGTCTTTAACATGGGAGCGACCAAGAAGATGCCGATGGGAGGGAAGCAGGGCAAGCTGAGCAGGGATGACACGTCGCACACCCCCCTTCCCAAGCAACTCTCTTCCGACTCCCTCCCCATCCGCCCCGCTCCCTCTGCCACTTCTCCCGCTTCCGTTCAACCCAATCACAAGTAAGTAGTCTAACATATCTTTCTGCAAGTCTGTATCCATCCAGATTATACTCTGTGACTCTTTGATTTGTTGTTGCAGATGCGGGAACGAGCTGACGGCAGAATGAGTGCAGGCACTCTTACATTGCTTTATGAACATTTAAATACGAGTCTGAAATGTGCCATCTCAATGACGCTATTAGAGGAAAGATGAGTAGACGTCCCCTCGGTTAGAACCTTCCCGTCCACATAGATAGGTCTGCGTGCCATGTTTTGGATGGTAAAGATGTTAGAGGAGGGATCTCGAGTGAGAATGGCTTGGCGACGGGCAACACGGAGGGCCGGGCCCTCCAGGGAGAGGTTCACATCCACTGCATTCGTAGACGTTGCTCGGCCAATCACGGCCCGATCCCCTCGGATCAGGAACTTGGCCACCCTCCCCCGGAGAAGACCGACCACTCCGTCTTCCAGTCGGTCCAGACACACTCCAGTCACTGGCAGAGTCTCGACTCTCGCAGACAGAGCCAATGCATTGCGGAGATGTCTGGACTCGTTGAGGGAGGCGTCCGGAGCGAGCAGCGCCTGTCTCTCCACCACCACCATGTCCAGAGGGGGCAGGACCAGCCGGGTCGATGCTCCCGCCACCAGTCCCTTCCTGCAAGCACTCCTCTCATCCCCTTTCAGTGCCTTCGTCTAGTCCCCTCCATCTCTCCCTTCTTTGGCTTATCAAAATGTCATTTCAACGCATTCTGCAATGTATAATCCTTTGACTTTGTCCATAACTTTGATATGCATATCGGAATCTAGCAGCCATCGGAAAGTGTCCCATGCTCTATTCAATGTCTTTGATCCGCTCGTATTGTCTATGTCATTGTTTGTCACAGTATGCCAAATCTACGGCAATTTCATAATAATGACTAACCCGTGAAGTAAAGACCAGTGATCAAAAAGAATCTGCGGAGTCCGCGAGTGGTGGAAGATTGCCGCCTCCTTCTTCAGTAACATTTCAATCTCTTCAAGTGTTGGTCTCGATGGAATAGTAACGAGAACCTCTTCCTCAGCCAATGAAAATACCGTCCTCATCTGAAATAGAAAAAAAAGAATCGGTCGATAGCAGCACGTCCTGCCCATTGAATAGCTAAGAATAGCAAGCAGTGAAGTAGCACCTGGATTCTTTCGATCTCCTGGATAGACAACTCAGCGAATCGCTTCTTCGCGAACTTGCTGACATTGTCATCGTACATGAGTAGATACCATCTCTCCTCGACCTGGTCGAGTGAATACTCGCGGGAGAACGACGCATTCCTCGTCACTACGTGCAGATCACAGACATGAGTGCCGCATGTCAAGAGAGTGACGTCATCCTCCACAGGCCAGGACTTCACGTTCTCTGCCACTGCCGGATCCACCATCTGTAACAACAACAAGCAATAAATAACCGACCCGATGTGAGAACCACGGCAGTCTTCCTTCACACACGCATAATATAATTCACTTTTTGAGTATAATTTTTTTGGTAACATTCAAAAATGGGACAAAGAATAACTTTCAATGAAATATAACCCAAATGCACAAAGGAATTTTTCAATCTCATATTATATAAAAATTTCTAAGTACTAATTAACAGGAGTGAGAGCACTTACATATTCGAGTGGAAACACATATACAAGTAAAAAAGAAACTAAACTCGGAGGCAGCGGCGAGTTCCTTGCACTTGAGATCCTTGCTGGCGACACGGGACTCTCTCCTCCTCTCGCCCTCTCCACTCGTGCTTGCCACTACTGAATCGTAGTCCAAGTCGCTACGAGAGTAACACCGTTTCCGCAGAGCGATTCTGCACTCCTTGTCGCCTCCTTTCCCCTTTCCTTTTCCACTTTCATCCTCGTCGACTCCTTCCTCCTCTTCCATTTCATCTTCTTGCAAGGCATCCTTCTGCGACTCGCAAGTGGCATTGTCTTCCGCATTGACCATGGACGAGTTGCCGGAGAGGGGACTCGCGTCTTTTCCGGAGCGTGAAGGAGACACTAATGAACGGTCCATGCTCATTCTCCGCTTCGTTGGGGAAGACTTAACACCGGAAGAACTCTCCACGAGTTCGTCGTCGAATTTAGGCCTTCTGATATCACGCGTAGAACGGCGAATTTTGACTTCCAAATCATCGGACCTGACACGCATATCAAAGAACTTTTTTTTTTTTTAGTCAAATGAATAGATTGTGAAATTTCTCGTCCGATACAAGTCGAAAAATTTTTTTTTAACAAAAGCTAGACTATCATTAGTTCTCGAAAACAATTTTTGGGCTAACGCTGATGCCGGAATAGCGGTTTCTGCTGAAGAATTGATGTCTGATTGAAGCGAGTTCTCGTTGTCGACGTCTGCAGGTGCATTGGATGGCTCTGCAGGTGCATTGGCTGGCTCTGCAGCCTCCATGTCCATTCCTAAAATTGGACAATTCATACAGATGCTTATAATAACATAAAGCAAGACAAGCTAAGCACATGCTAGGCAAGGTTAAGTGTTAATCCCGTCCGTCGGAAGGAGTCTTCACCATACAGCCCAGTAAAGGAAATTTTATATGTCGCTATAGAACACCAAAGTACGCGATTCTCGGCATCTCTGAATTGCATATCCATCTCTGGTATTTCAGAATATCCTGACTGTGAAACCGAAACACCATTCTAATTGGGAGCATTCGTTAATTAGAACCGAAACGATTTTAATTTCATTTTTCTTCCACGACTAGGCAAACACACAATCGTATTAGGCAACTCATTGGCAAAAAAAACTAATTAGGCTCCGTCTTCGATTAAGCAAAATTAGACTTTTGAAAAACCAGAGACTACGCGAATAAAAGTTCTCAAACGGCACATTGAATAATTAGTTTAAAAGGAGCCTAATTTGCTCGTGGATACTCGCTATACAATATTTTTCCATCTTAAGTATATGATCGCTATACGAAGATGAATTCAATCCATCCATGGATGTTAATTGCCCCCCAGCACAACTTTTTGAATCATAAACTAACTATAAACTACAAATGTTGTTCACATATACAGTATCAGAGTTCGTGCGAAGATATTTTTTTCAAATGTGAGTGTTCGCGTTTGTTGTAGGAATTTTGAGGTTATAACTCGGGCTGAGCCTTTGAAGCACTGCTTGTCGTCTCTGTTCGACCACGGCCTCAGGCACGATGATCGGAAAACGCATTCTGAACGCACTCTCGAGCTCCGTGAAGGTTCCATTCAGCTTGTGACTTTCTGTTTCTTCTCTTTAGCGTGGTTCATTTGTATTCCCAGAACACCTTTTTCTTTTTATTTTGAAGAGCCCGTTTATTCGTGACAAGTTTTGCTTGGGTTCAGGTCTCGCAGAATGGCCTATCCACGTCGGCCAGGAGCATGGCTGCCTCGGGCGCGGAAGTGTCAAAGATCCTGGAAGAACGCATTCTCGGACAGGAGACCAACATCAACCTCGAGGAAACCGGAAAGGTCCTGTCCATCGGAGACGGTATCGCCCGTGTCTATGGTCTCAAGAATATCCAGGCAGAGGAAATGGTGGAATTCGACTCTGGAATGAAGGTGAAGCACGATTTTACTTGCGTTACAAACTAAATGCCAATGGTGGTTTCTTTCTAAACATGTACAAGATTCAGCCAATGACTGTTTGTGCATTCAGGGAATGGCTCTCAATCTGGACGCGGACAACGTCGGTGTCGTCGTCTTCGGTAATGACAAAGTCATCCGTGAAGGAGATATTGTCAAACGAACGGGAGCAATCGTTGACGTCCCCGTCGGGGAGGGTCTGCTTGGACGTGTCGTTGATGCTCTTGGCAATCCCATTGATGGCAAAGGACCCATCGCATCCAAGGTCTGTTTTTAAAGCTATCATTATGTTTTGTTTCCTTCACTGGAAGAGGGTTTTTCTCCTCAGATTACGAATTTTTCACTAGATTTTTTTTAACTTACAGAGGTGAAACGACCTCTCACAATTATCATCTGTTTTTTCCTATGTACCTGCACTTTAATAGACTAGTTAGGCTTGGTTTTCTTCTAATGAGAATCATAAGTAACCGGTTTTTCTGGAATTGTGATTGTGTTGAGCGGTGATTGCTGGGAAGAGGGAAGACAATTTATTTTATTGAGGAGCGCTCTCGTGTCGGAGTGAAGGCTCCCGGAATCATCCCCCGTCTCGGAGTGCGCGAGCCCATGCTCACAGGAGTCAAGGCTGTTGACTCCCTTGTGCCGATTGGCCGCGGGCAGCGTGAGCTGATCATTGGCGACCGGCAGACTGGGTTTGTTCTGTTCATTTTTTGGGAAGGTTGCGTGCTTTCATGACGGAGTTCTGTTTTTTTCTCTCCATCAGTTGCGGTAAAACTTTTTTTGGTAAGCGTAATATTCTATAATTTCGTAATAGTCTGCAAATCTAGTTATGGAGAGCCTCATATGTTGACATATACAAATATATTTATAACATGTATTTGAAAAGTGTCATGTATATACATAGTATATACTTTTTTTCTGAATATCTGCACAAATTTACAGAACTGAATTTTAGTGTTTTTTGTTAATGAATGAATGATAAATCTTTATTTATTCTGTGTTTATTGCATTATTCCGACTGATTTTTTTTTTAGAAAGACCGCTATCGCGATTGACACGATCATCAACCAGAAGCGGTTCAACGATTCCGGAGACGAGAAGAAGAAGTTGTATTGCATCTACGTTGCCGTCGGTCAGAAGCGCTCGACGGTGGCGCAGATCGTGAAGCGGCTGACTGACTCGGGGGCCATGAAGTACACGATCATCGTGTCTGCCACGGCCTCGGACGCCGCTCCTCTCCAGTACCTCGCACCCTACTCTGGCTGTGCCATGGGCGAGTTCTTCCGTGACAATGGCAAGCACGCTCTGATCATCTACGACGATCTCTCCAAACAGGCCGTCGCCTACCGCCAGGTTTGAGATTGGAAGTGCACTTTCTGAGTGGATGAGAAGAAGGAATGAGAGTGTTAAGATGTCCCTGCTGCTGCGTCGTCCGCCTGGACGCGAGGCCTACCCGGGAGATGTCTTCTATCTGCACTCTCGTCTTCTCGAGCGAGCTGCCAAGATGAAGGACTCTCTTGGCGGTGGCTCCCTCACTGCTCTCCCCGTCATCGAGACCCAGGCCGGAGATGTGTCTGCCTACATTCCAACCAATGTCATCTCCATCACCGACGGCCAGATCTTCCTGGAGACTGAGCTGTTCTATAAGGGAGTCCGGCCGGCCATCAACGTCGGTCTCTCTGTCTCCCGTGTCGGATCTGCTGCCCAGACCAAGGCTATGAAGCAGGTGTGAACTCTTGTCATTTGTACTTGTTAAAAAAAATTTAAATCAAGTTCAGAACACGTTTCATATTTGAACATGATCAAATTCGGTTGTGAGTACATGTATCTGCCATATTGCGAGGAATATGATTTCAGGTGGCAGGATCGATGAAGCTCGAGCTGGCGCAGTACCGCGAGGTCGCTGCCTTCGCTCAGTTCGGCTCGGATCTCGATGCTGCTACTCAGCAGCTGCTCAACCGAGGAGTTCGTCTCACCGAGCTGCTCAAGCAGGGACAATACGTCCCCATGGCCATTGAGGAACAGGTTAGGCTTCACTTTTTCGGGAAGGTTTACATTATTCTGAGATGCTTGGGGGGTGGGTGAAGCAAGTGCCGAAGCCTTGATAGTTGGAATGGTCATCTTGTTAAAGGTTGCGGTCATCTACGCTGGAGTGAAAGGCCATCTGGACAAGCTGGATCCCTCTGCCATCACCAAGTTTGAGCGCGAATTCCTCGCTCACATTCGAGCGAATGCCCAGGAAGTGTTGAAGGCCATTCGCGAGGAGGGCCAGATCACCCCCGCCACTGACGCAAAGCTCAAGGATCTTGTGCTCTCCTTCCTTGCCTCTTTCAAGGCTTAAAGAGCTCCAGCCTCCTATTCGTCGTTGTATTTGAGTAGTGTGTAAGAGAAGTTGAATTGTATTATTGTTTATTAGATGCCGATAAATGATTGAAGAGGCTACGACGCGGATTGAGTAAAGATGTTTGGCAGGGGCGGGGCCAGAGAGGGCAGAGAAGGGGAAGCGGGAGGGGGAGTGTAGCCTGAGGGAAGAGCGATCGATGGGTGGAGGCAGAAGCGGGGTGGCCGGAGCCGAGCGGTGGCAGGATGGCTTCTCCGGGGGGCAATGAGGGACCCAGCTCGTCCAGCCTACGTAGCACATCCGCTCAGATGACTGCTGGTCTATCAATTGATCTACTAGCAGCAGCTCAAAGAGAAGCCAACTTCCTACGCATGATTGACAGGAAGGCACCCCTTCTCTATGAACCGGAAGTGGTGAGAGAGGCCATCAGAAGATATGAGACACTCTGGCTGCCCATGCAGGTAAGACGAATCAAGAGGGGGAGATACTCGACAGATCCTTCTGCAGGCAGCGAATCCTTCCTCGGACTGCATTCCCCCTCTGGACGTGCACTGGATATGGCACTGCCACATGCTCAGTCCCACTCACTATCACGAGGTTCTTGCTTCCTCCTTTCAGCTTCTCATGTCTTCCTTTGCAGGACTGCATTGCAATCTGCGGCAGAGTCATCGACCACAAGCTCCTTTCTTCCGATGAAATTCAAAAGAGGTTAGTGCCATTCGACCAAGATGGTAACTTGACTCGGGAATAATCAGCATCACTCATTCTTTATGAGACA
>CALZFC010000056.1:2652500-2690423 GCA_945643635.1 Allodiplogaster sudhausi
AGAGAGAGAGAGAGAGTAAGAAAGAGAGTGAGAGAGAGTGATGGAAGGGGAGGAGAGAGAGAGAAAAGGAAAGAGAGTCGGAGAAAGACAGACACAGACAGAGAGAGAGGAAAGTAATTAAATTAGAAGTACAACAGACAGCAAGTGTACATGCAACACGGTTTTTTAATGATATGCAATATAGGATATTTAAATGATGAAGAATGAAATAATGAAAGGGACAAGAGTCGTTGAGCCTTCTTTCCGAATAGACAACCATTATTTATTGAATAGCTTTGCGTCGCGAATCAAAAGTGATTCCGAATTAATTATTAATGCAATAATTAAGAGTTGTTCTTATTAGATAAATATGTAATTTTCTTGAGAAATGCAAGGGAGCTGCTCATCGAGCTCGAACTCTTTGACAAGATGTTTCTGCAGAGGAAAGATCTCGTGCGGCTGGTTGGAAAGGCATCACTTGATCAGGTATGCAAGGAAAAGGTCAGACAAAGTGGAAAGAGGGAGAGAGAAAGAGAGTGGTGGGGGAGGAGAGGGCGAGCAAAAGAGGGCGAGATTGAACGGAGGGAAAGAGAGAGGTGGGGGAGGGGGGGGCGAGCAAAAGAGGGTGAGATAGAACGGAGGGGATGGGAGAGGTGGGGGAGGGGAGGGCGAGCAAAAAAGGGCGAGAGAACGGAGGTTAAGAGAGAAGTGGGGGAGGGGAGGGCGAGCAAAAGAGGGCGAGATAGAACGGAGGGGAAGAGAGAGGTGGGGGAGGGGAGGGCGAGCAAAAGAGGGCGAGATAGAACGGAGGGGAAGAGAGAGGTGGGGGAGGGGAGGGCGAGCAAAAGATGGCGAGATAGAACGGAGGGGAAGAGAGAGGTGGGGAAGGGAGGGCGAGCAAAAGAGGGCGATATATAACAGAGGGGATTTTAAATTTTCAGTTACTACCTCCTTCGAATGCGAAGCAGCCCCACAATATGTGTGAGTTGCTTTTGCGAAGAAAAGACTCCGCGGACAGTGAGATGAGTGCCAAAGTCAGCATCACCACGAGGTCACTTCTCTCTTCCCTCTATATATTTTCTCTCTTATATTAATATATATTCTATCTGTGTGTTTCAGTGTCTCTGTCCAACGGGAGCTTCAGCTGATTCCGGGTGAGTTCGCCGATGTGTCTCTCTCGACTTCTGCCCACCTCTCTTCCCTCTGCCAGTCTTCCGCACTCAACAGAGGAGCATTCTCACCTTCTGCCACTGTCCTCGCGGCCACTCACGAGTCAGTTGCAATCTCCCCCTCCTCTCCCTGCACATCCCTCTCTCTCCCTCTCTCTTTCTTCCTCCCTCTCTCCCTCTCTCTCTCTCCGCTCTCTCCCTCTCTCGTTCTTCTTCGCTCTCTCCCTCTTCTTCTCTCCGCTCTCTCCCTCTCTCTTTCTTCCTCGCTCTCTCCTTCTTCCTCTCTCTCTCTCCGCTCTCTCCCTCTCTCTTTCTTCCCTGCTCTCTCCCTCTCCCTCTTCCTCTCTCTCTCTCCGCTCTCTCCCTCTCTCTTTCTTCCTCGCCAGAGTGGTGGACACTCGCGATGGAATGAAGTACACGGTGCGCGTAGTTCACTCAGCCCCTATGCTTCTCTCGCTGATCGTTGTATATGGCAAGGATGATCGCCTTCTCGCAATGTCTCATCTGGTAGGAGCGGACTCTTTGCCATCGAGGGATCAACTTGACTCTAATCTGGTTAGACTGTCTTTCTCTCTCTCTCTCTCTCTCTCTCTCTCTCTCTCTCTTTCTCTT
Source organism: Allodiplogaster sudhausi (assembly GCA_945643635.1). NCBI lineage: Eukaryota > Metazoa > Nematoda > Chromadorea > Rhabditida > Diplogasteridae > Allodiplogaster > Allodiplogaster sudhausi. The sequence goes on from CALZFC010000056.1 coordinate 2,654,261, forward strand.
AATGTACTGTTCAGCAATTCCTTCCTCACCTTTCTTCTGCGGATGAGCGTGCCTTCGTGATTCTAAACCGTGAAGGTGACTACGCAATAGTGAAAGGCCGCTGGACGTCTTTCACTCGGAAGCAGACGGGGACAAAGGGGCAAAAAGCGAAGCCGGGCTGTCCCGGCCGGCTTCTTCTTGACGCATTCAACCTGCTCAAGAACACCGTCCAGAAGCTAGAGCTGCCCTCTCCAGACGGATTAACTCTTTTCGTCATTGGAGGTTCCCATCCATCCCTACATTATATTTCTCTCTAACCCGATCTATCTTCTCTTTCTCACTCCTTTTGTCTCTTCTCCATTCTCTCTCTTTCTCACTCTCTCTCTCTCCTCTCTCTCTCTCTCTCTCTCTCTCTCTCTCTCTCTTCTCCGCCTCCCTCTGTCTCTGCCTCCCCCCCCCCGGTCTCTCTCTCTCTTTCTCTCTATCTATCTCTCTTTCTGTATCTGTTTCTCTGTATCTCTCTCTGTGTATCTCTCTGTCTCTCTCCGTATCACCCTCTGTATCTCTCTCTCTCTGCCTCTCTCTGTATCTCTCTCTCTCTTTCTCTCTCTCTCTCTCTCTCTCTCTCTCTCTCTCAAGATGCACAAGCTCGTCTGCCTGGCAAGCGAATGGAGTGTCGTTCAACGAAGATAGCTGAGCAGATCGCATCGATCTTCAGCGTCGCTACTCTCTTCGTCCTCTGCAATCCCGACAAGGTTAGTAATTTCTCTACTCTATCTGACTCTCTCTATCTATCTTCCTCTCTCCTCTTTCTCTCTCCTCTCTCTCCTCTTTCCTTCTCTCTCTCTCTCCTCTCTCCTCTTTCCTTCTCTCTCTCTGTCTGTCTGTTCTCTCTGCAGGTGCGTAGTCCATCAGACACCACCTCGGTTGGTCTACAGGCCCACAAATGGCCGCTAACCTTGGCGTGTGGATATGGCAAGGCGGTTGCATCGAATCGCCTGATTGCAGCGAGGGAGACTGAGATAAAGAGAGAGGGCAGAGAGAGTGAGAAGAACCATCTTGATCTCACTCCCATCACACTCGCCTTGTGTAGCGGAGCCTGTGACTATCCCAGTTGCTCGGCTGGGGCGTGTGGTAGGTTCAGAGAGCGAGGAGAGAAGAAAGAGATGTTAATGTGACATAAACAGGAGCATGCGGTGCGTGCGGGGCCTGCGGCGGTTGCGGGGGATGTGGAGGTTGCGGAGGCTGTGGAGGATGTGGATGAATCCATCTCTTGCTGTGGAGGATGTGGATGAATCCATTACTTGCTTTCCTCTCACTTTTTTATTCCCTTCTCATTGTCTTTCGCTCTTCTCGGAATCTCAGCCATTTCATTTCTTTCTACTCAACCATTTCTAATAACGATTTTAATATTAGGAATCGATGAGGAAAGTGATAACGATTTAAGTTTGGTGGTTGTGGTGAATTAAGTCAATGTATTTTTCTCTTCATTTCACTTTCATCTAATCTCTGTGTAACGAGAATTTCCATTTAAGTCTGTAATATTCTCTTTCAATTTTGAGTGTTTACTGTAAAGAATGGACGGGTCGATATCTTGCCAGTTCGATTTTGTCAGATGCCAATTCCAATGAGCACTTCCCGGTGCGGTTTCCGTCAGAACGCGAGTCTCTTCCCGATTGGGACTTTGCCAGAGATCCAGTCATTTCTTGAGATGTTAATATTGTAGCGCAATTCATTGTCATTCAACCGTTAAATTTGAAGTATTCTTCTAATTTGTTGTTTGAGTTGCAAACTCTTACTGCCATCTACGATACCCAGGGAATGTGAAGAAGACAAGTAAGTAATGAAATAGTGGGCAAGAGGAAGAGAATAGAAAAAATGGAAAGAAAGGAAGTGAAAAGGGGGAGGGATGGACGGCATCTCTCTCGGCTTCTTCCTCTTCAAGGGGTGATGATTACATGCACTTTTCGAAGACGAGACATTTCAAGAAGCATCGAGGAAGAGAGGGGGAAAGAATACAAGAGAGAAGAGGGAGAGAGAGAAGAAGAAGAGAATGGAGACAGAGAGAGAGAAGAAGAAGACGAAGGAAAGAATGGAGAAAGAGAGAGAAGAAGAAAAGGAAGAAGAGGAGAATGGAGACAGAGAGCGAAGAAGAAGGAGAGAACGGAGTGAGAGAGAGAGAGAGATATAGAGAGTGAGTGGGAGGAGTATGAATGAAAGGAGCACTCGTCATTGAAGAAGCACGCTAAAGGGAAGGGGGAGTTGGCCGTGCCAGAGATCGATCTGCCAGACGATTAGAAGAAGGCTGGAGGCCACTCGGAGTAGCTGCCTCCTGCAGTCGCAGATTCTGCGCTGTCTGACTTCTCTGCAGTCTCGACCCTCTCACTCTCTCTTTTTCTTCTGCCTCTTGCTACTTCTTTTCCAGTCAAGCTCCTCTTCCACCTCCAAATCTTGGCTGGATTGTCGATGTGTTCTGTTCAACTCCACCGGTCGTTTCCACTCTCCGAACTTCCCTTCTCCCTTCCCTGCCACTTCTTGCCTTCTTTATCACTTCGTTGCACCCGCAGACCACCGAGTCCTTCTCTCCTTTCGTCTCTTCTCTCTTCCTCCTCGTACTACTTCGTCAGTTCCTCTTATCTTCTCTCCCTTTTCTCTTGTCTTTTTTAAACTCTATTATTGTTGTGAAAATTGGTAAGTGGAACAAAGCCATTCTCTGAACTGTTTGTTAGCATTGTTTAACACAAATAATCTGTTTACATAGTATGTATGCAAAAACATCTTCGCCTGTATTTAATAGGGAAATTTTCTTTTTTTTTGTGATCAGGTTTTTGGTAAGCTTTTGGCTCAAAAATTTTTTGTCGTACGAGAGTCTTTAATCACATTTTATCTTGAAGATGTGATTCATTCGTGCGCCTATACGCGGAGACAGAAGATGGCGAAGTGGATTTGGAGAAGATCGAGGCAGAGGAAGAGTGGTGCGGGGCGGACGTGCAGCTCAGCGCTTCCATTCCTTCTCTCCATCAACACCTCGTCTTGCACATCCACACTCTCTCCACTAGCAAGGGATTCCATGGTCGCTACAGTTTCCTGCCTATCGGTCAGTTCATCTCTCTCTCTCTCTCTCTCTCGCTCTCTCTCTCTCTCTCTCTTTCTCTCTTTCTCTCACTTGTCACGTCTCTGACTCCCAATTCTTGCATATCTCTCTTTCTCTGTCTTCTCCATCACGCTCTTTATCTCTCTCTATTTTTTCCTCTCTCTCTCAATCTCTCTCGTCTCTCTCACTATCCCTCCCTCTATCCCCTCTTCTCTCCTCTCTCCTTTCTCCCTCTTCTCCCTCTTACTATGTCTATCAATCTTTCTTTTCTCCTTCACTATGTAAATCTCTCTCAATCGCTCTTCTCTCTCTCTCTCTCTCTCTCTCTCTCTCTCTCTCTATTCTCTCTCTCTCTCAATCTCTCTCCTCTCCTTCTCTCTCTCTCTCTCTCCACCTGTCTCTCTCTCTCTCTCTCTCTCTCTCTCTCTCTCTCTCTGTTCAGATACGTACAAGACAGATGCTCTGGAGCAATCCCGTTGTGCATATGTGATCTCCCGTACCCGTGGCCATCTCTTCTCTCCTCATTTCCCCTACTTCTCTCCTCCTCTTCTCAACTGCTCCTTCTCCTTCCCTCAAATTCCAAATCATCGCTTGGTTCTTTCATCAATCATCTTCGAGCTTGACGACGGAAGCACGCTCACGGCTGTTCAAAATGAACCAGAGGTTTCTCTCTTTTCTCTATGTCTCTTTCTCTTTCCCTTTCTATCCTCTCTTCTCTCTCTCTCTCTCTCTCTCTCTTTCTATTTCTCTTCTCTCTCTCTTTCCTTCCCTCTCTTCTTTTCTTTTCTTCTATTTTCTCCTCTCTGTATCAGAGAACTCCCATTGTCCTATTATTTAACTGTATTCTAAGAGTTGAGAAATAAGAAATGATTTGTAGCAAACTGTTCTGTCTTCTTCTGGCCACGAGGCGTCTTCTTTCTATCTCACGACATCAAAAGCAGTCATTCTTCTCTTGCAAACAAAGCAAAGACGACAACGAGTTTGTTATTCCATTTTTTCCTTGCTCTTTCTTCCATTCAGTACTTTTCGATCATCCTCATATAGTATGTTCCTCATATAATAATAATTTATTACACCATTAAATATATGATGCGACCACACGTATATATGATATTCACGCTCTCACCCTTTTCCTTCACCCTTCCTCACTCCTTCTTCTCTCTCTCTCTCATTTTTTTCACTTTTCTTTCCATTTCTCACTCTCTTCCTATCCCTCATGATTCATTGAAATGTTGCATGAACGTCGAGTGGTCGATTTTGTGCGGTACTGTAGTTAATAACTCGGATACTCTCTCGAACTTCTTTTAGGCAAAAAGATTTGGATCCTTTTAGTGTATTTACATACATACGTACATATGTATAAAGGTCGCCCTTTTGAGCTTTTTCGGGACTTAATTTTCAGACTGACTTTCTGTCTTTCATTCTCGCTGCGTCTTTGTCTCTCCTCTGTCCCTGTTTCTCGCATTCTGCATGAGTTCCTTCGAAGTAAGCACAAGAACTCTCCTTGCATCTCGGAGGAAGCTAATTAGCGGAATGAAGTCAATTTTTGAATAGGTGGAGTAAAAAGAAGAAAGGCATTCACTCTTCACAGTTAGAGAGTAAATCAAGGGAGGTTCATTTACTAACAAATCACCGAATATCATCTCGTCTTCAGAATTCATGAACTTCATAATTCGATTCTTTAAAGTAAAGCTAAATTGATAATCTTCTACAAAAGAAGAATAAACTTAATCCACCTGTCAATCCCATTTAAAATATCAAATGAAATTCAGCGTTGACATACAATTAAAGATTTTGTAAACAAAATACAAAAAAAGTTATATTTTTCATTCTTTCTCTTTCTTTCTCTTTCCCTTTCTTCTTCTCCTCCTCTCCTCCTTATCTCTCTCTCTCTCTCTCTCTCTCTCTCACTCTCTCGCCTATTTCTTCGTTCTCAGAGAGGGCGCTTCCAAATCGACTTTGCCTACGAGTGGAATGGTGCCGCAGGGGCGGCATCCGGGCGTGCCCGTAACCTAAGTAAGTGCCCTCCTCCTGCACAACTCCCAGTCTCTTCCATTTTCACTTCCTTTCTCCTTCTCTCCCTCCCTTCCAATTGCTCTCACCCCTCTCTCACCCTCTCTCTTCCCCTCTCTCCCCTCTCCATCCCCCTCTCTCTCTCCCTCTCTCAACCCCTCTATATCCCCCTCCCTCTCCCCCTCTCTCTCCCCCTCTCTCTTTCCTTCTGCATATGCTGTATCCAACGTCTTCTTCTGCCCTCCACATTGATTTGGGTAGGGCAGAAGGCAATTCTTCCCCAAGAACATCTTCGTGTTTCTCCTCATCCGATGTGGCTTCCGTCATGGTTTCTGCTCCTTCTATTCTACGGTCCTTTTCTCGCTGTCAATGCGGCTCGAGCTCCTGGTATCACTTCACGATCTTTCTCTCTCTGGGTTCTTCCCCTCTCTCCCTTACTCTCTCTTCCACTCACTCCCTCTCTCCATCTCTCCCTTATTCTCTCTGTCTCTCTCTCCCTCTCACTCCCTCTCCCTCTCACTCCCTCTCCCATTACTCTCTCTGTCTCTCTGTGTCCCTCTCACTCCCTCTCCCTCTAATCAGTTGGATCCTTAGAAATGTTGAGGTGATTCGTGTCTTCTGGAAGTGCAGTCGTCGTCTTCAATGTCTGGCTCGATTGAGTCTTCTCTGCTCGAATCGCTGGCTTCTTCCTCTGCAGCTTCTTCCTCGGCCACTCAACCTTTTCGTTGTATTCTCTACTTCATCGGAGAGGCCAATCAGAAGGTTTCGCAGTTTTCCCCATTACTTTTCTGATGAGTCTAATTGCCTTCATATTTAGGTGTCCGTGCGATTCACCTACTTCAAACTCTTCTCGCCACATTCTTTGCTTAACACTTCGCTTCCGGCAACAAAGTTGTTGATTTTTTTTCAGAGAACGATATGTACATATGTAGAGATATGAGAGAGAGAGAGAAGGACAGAGAGAGAAGGAGAGAAGGAAAGAGAGATAGATAGAGAGATGAAAGGAGAGAGACAGAATAAAGAGAGAGAGAGAGAGGGAGAGAGAGAGAGAGAAGAGAGAGCCTTGAAGGGGAAGAGGGAACGCTTGCAGATGCATGGGAGGAGACTCGGTGGCCATTGACGTCCGACTGGACGGGAGGCTGTCGAGGGTGGACGAGTGGTGTGAGGAGGACTCCCCTCCACAGGTCATGGCTCCCACCAATCACATGCAGATTCATTACACTCTCAAGGTACGGAGAAAGAGGAAGATATCAGGAAAGGGAGAGAAGAGAGAGAGAGAGAGAAAAAAGAGAGATAGAGTGAGAATGAGATAGAGAGAATTAGATAGAGAGAGAGGAGAGAGAGGGATAGAAAGAGAGGATAGAGAGATGGAGAGAGAGGAGAGAGAGAGAAGCGCTAGTGATGCACACTTTAGTCTGGCCGATGGTTGAGTCGGCGAGGGTCAAATGAATACGGATTCCGTCTATCGTATGTCTTCCATTCCGACTGGAGAATGGAGGGAATGAAGGCCAAATGGGACAAGAATAAACGTCAGTTACATTGATTCTTCAGTTTTGACACTTAGCAATTCACCAAATCATCTTATCATCGAATAACGGCTTCTCGTAAGTGAGGGAAAAAATTAGCGAAATAAAGAGAGAACAGGGGTAGAGAGAAATTATCAGGTAGAAAATTCTAATTATGTTGCATGTACATACATACATACATACATGTGCACATTGATATGTTTCTCATGATAATATTGTGTTTATTTACAGACTGTCGCTTTGCATTCAATGCATCATTGGCACGGTCAGGGGAGTTGTGGTCAGTGAACCATCCCGGCCTGTACCCCCGCGCCACCCTCTGCGAATACGTGTTCTATGGAGATGAGCAGGACGTCGTTCACATTCACTTTGATTACTTCGACATCGAAGGGTTCAACCAGTCAGCACTGCTCTTTTCCATTCACTTTCCCTCTCTTTCCCTGTTTTCTATGACGGTCTTTTCTTGATCCCTTAACTCTTTTCAGATGCGACGAAAGTACCCAAAGTGATTTCGTTCTCTTCAGTAATTATCAGACTCATGACAGAACTAATCGACGATTCTGCGGAAAGGTTCCACTTCAACCAACTTTTCTCATTCCGATTCAGTCATTTCACTCAAATTCTTCCAAGTACAGATGATTCCACGGAATCCGGTCATTTCGGAATCCAATTATTTCCGTATGATTTTTTCGACGAACGAAGTATTTGACGGGACTGGCTTCCACGCGCGTTTCCAGTTCGTAACGCCAAGTCGGTCTAATTCTTCACTTTCAACATTTTACTTTATTCTCTTTCTTGAAATCGCACATTAAAGCTTTTTTTAAAGATGGATACATAAGTATGCATGTAGACTACATTCATGGAAAAGGAAAAATAATGAAACTATAAGGCCTTTTATAAAGCGAATTGGAGCAAATGTAGATGATACTGATATCTAGTGAAGTGCAGCACAAAACTTTGCTTTTGAGACGATTTCTTTTTCTAAATATCTATGAAGCAAGCAACAAAATAATAAGACACAGGATAATGATCGATTGCGAAATACAGTATACATAAGTGTGAAAGTACCTGTAACTGAAATGAGATATGTATACATGTAATGTGTAGTTGCATAAGTATAAAGGAAGGAAGAGATGACTGCAGGGAAGTCGTCGTTGAGTCGAGTGAAGGGAGTCCCGTCGGGAGGGAGTCGACTGCTGCCGCTGGCAGTGCTGCCTTTGCTCATCCTGATGTGAGAAGATGCGAGTCGCCCCCCAAGGCAGACGGCTTCAGAGTGTCCACGCAACGATTACGGACGCACTCGAAGCCATAGGCACAGTCTCTCATGGCAGAGAAACACAGACGATCCTCCACCTTCACGCAGCGGCCGTCTTCGCATGCCTCGCCCACGCTGCACACACGGCCTCGGCAACCTTAACTTACATTCTCTCTCTCTCTCTCTCTCTCTCTATTCTCTCTCTCTCTCCATTCTCTTTCTCTCTTCTCTTTCTCTCTCTCCATTCCCTCTCTCTCTCGTTTACTCTCTTCTCATTTTTAATTGTCCTTGATTCATACCGAGCATATCATAAGTGTGATAATGTATGTATGTATGTATTGAATGATTGGTTTCGTCTGCTTCTCTGCTGCCCTCTTCCCGTACGAGTATCTCTTACCATTGCTCGCTTCATCTTTCATTCCAATATCATCGCCTTTCTCTTGTCATAGCTTTAGAAATAAAGTATTTGCAGTATACTCGCTCATTCATATTCATAAAGGTTTGCAGCTACGCACCTTCATGGCTCTCCTTTAAGTGCGAAAATAGACAAAGATAAGAAGCTATAAGGAGTACAAACTAGTCGTATGACATTCTGCAAAATACTGTTTAAAATGTTCGAACCGTTTTGAACACATCTTCCGTTGAGACATTCGTACGGATAGGGACAACGACCAATGCAGGGGAGACCGAGGAGGAGACGGCACTGGCCAGCACGGCAGTCCTCCTCGCTGCTGCATCTCCAAGGCAATCTTATCTCCCTCTTCTCTCCCTCTCAATATCTTTCCATTCCTGTGCGCGCTCTCTCTCCCTCTCTCTTCTCTCTCTCTCTCTCTCTCTCTCTCGCTCTCTCTCTCTTCTATCTCTCTCTACCTCTCTCTCTCTTTCTTCTATCTCTCTCTGTCTTTCTTTCTCTGTCTCTCTCAATCTCTTTCCGCTCTAGTGCGCGATATCTCTTCCTTTGTGTGCTCTCACTAGCTCTCTCTCTCTCTCTCTCTCTCTCTCTCTCTCTCTCTCTCTTTGTTTTCGTTCTTTCCTTTCATTGAAAAATTTCGAAGAATCAAGTGCAATAAATGAGAGCTGAAAGAAATATCGATTCCCGTTGGAAAGATTTGCTCTGAACTGATTGAGACTAACTTTCCGAGACACTCATCAATCTGACAGATTCCATTGACACAAACAGTCCCGCCTCTGCAGATATCCAACCCACAACCTTGGCCAACAGCTGAAAATGGGCAACTGACTGGATTAGATTCTATGGAGAGAACTCACCCGGGATGCAACTTCCATGCAGACAGAAGGTTCCGGGTGGGCAACGGACGGTGGAACAGTCTGTGGAAAAGGAGGAATAGATTGCGGAGGAAAGAGGAAACAGAAAGAGGGAATAAGAGAATGGAAGAGTCTGCGAAGAACGTGCAATAAAAAGAAGATAAATTACTAGCAAACAAGATAAGAAGGAGAGAGAGTGTGTGATGAGAGAGATAAGAGATGAAGAGGGAGAATAACCGATACAGGGAATTAAAGCGAAGCAAAAAAGAGAAAGAGATAAATGGAAGGTGTGACAGAGTGAAGGACTAACGCGGATTTGGAAGGCAAAGGCCGTTCCGGCAGATTTCCATTGGTGAGCAATTGCAGAGAGGAGGCAAGGCACGGAGGGAGCACTGATTGGCAGTGCATTCCAAGAGAGGGCCGCAGTCCGCGTGGGCCAGGCAGAAGGTGCCAGCCAACTGGATGCAGCTGCCGTCTCGGCACAGCTCACCCTCTCCGCAGTACACTCCCATGCATCCTGAGGAAGGGGGGATGAGCCATCTCTCTGCGAGGAAGACACTGACTGTCCAGCTGGCATCTGCCGTTGATGCACTTGCCCTGAGGCCCGCAGGAGGAGTGAATGGCATGCGCCTGCTCTGCTCCCACTGCGATGTTCCGATCACAACGGAGGCTCTCAATTGGGTAGCACATCCCGAAACGGCACGCAGTCCCTGCCCGACATCTCACCTACCGGGAATATCTTCCATCACACAGCTTCCTGCGTCCACAACATTTAATGCTACATATATATATATATATATATATATATATATATATATATATATATATATATATATATCCCTCCGGCGGGCCTCAGGGCAATGAAAACTTCACGTTAATAGGATAAAAATAGAAGAAAGAAGAGTTAACCGAATGACAAAAAGAGGTGGGGAACTGCTGAAGAAGAGAGCCGTAGCAGGCCTTGTCCTTGCAGAAGTGTCCGATGGGGCATTCCGCTTCTCCCAGAAAGGGAGGGCATTTCTGCTGTGCCAGCGCAGCCTGGAGAGTGAGCAGCAGAACCACGACCACGCGCATCTCCTTCTAGCACTGACTTCCCCACCCGGCCACTCCCACTTTCTCCCCGACCTCGCACCCGCCTTCTTGCTTTCCCCTGCTCTTTCTCTCGCTGTCTACTTCCTCTCTTCATCTCATTCACTCTCATCCCTTCCCAAATGAGAGCTACTTTCGACATTAAATCCGTGTGAGTGTTCCCAACCTTTCCTTGTTCGGCCAGATCGAGATATCCCCCCTCGCTCTTTCTTCTATCCTATATCCACTTGGCCTTCATTCACTACGGCTTTTACAAAACGGCAGTGACTAAGCAAGAACTCAACCTCCCTCCTTTTCTGCATCCCCATACTCTGCTATCTCTTAGGCAATTTAGTTCCTGTCACGAGATCAGACATTTTATTCCTATATAGATGACATTTTCATACCAATACAGGTCAGCTAAGCTAACATCACACATTTACAACTAAGCTAGTTCACGCATTCTTAAGGTTTTCTACAAATAGACACAAACTATGCACATGGTAAAATGGAAAGCACAACGTAATCACCATTGTCTGGAACACCCGCAATCTTTTGATGATTATCTGGCGATTACGAATGAGAACAAATAAACAAAAGAAAGAGATCTTGTAACTTTCGGGGTTAACAAGTATTAATGAAAATCGACATCAGCATCGACTAATGGGTAATGATAAGAAAAAAAAAGATAATAATTAGACATGACTGGTAAAAAGAAACTGGACTTGGAAATGACCAGACAAGTCATGCCTACCAGAAAAAGATCAGAGATTGACATGAATTCAGAAAATTAACAGAACTTGTTAGTAAGTAATATAAGTGAGAAAAGAATGGCCAATATCATACTTGGTAGTAAACCGGGAAACGAACAAGATCCCGTTTGCCACGCTGAATAGTGCAAGGAAGAAGCCAAGTCCATGAAGGACCTGAAGTCAAGTCAATTATGCGAGTGTCCAAAGAACCAAACGAATTAATGTTCTTATGCAACTTTTAATTCGTTCTAAAAGATGTATCTGAAAGTATCCAGGGAAAATTTCAGTTAATCGAAAGCACGTTTGCAATTGAGAAATACGAAAAATAAAGCAAACCTGGCCCAAAAACATCTCTTAAAGAATGAAAGCGAGAGCGTGGAGGCGAGTGCCTGCGGGAGGAGTGAAGAGCTCTCCGAGCAACCGCGGCTTCCACCGCAGTCTCATCATTCAAGATCGCTTGCAGCTAAACACTCTATTAGAAAATGCTAATGTTACCAGGAAACAAAAAAAAACCAAGACATATTCCTCAATACTCTTCTTCGTAGCAATATCCATCAATTAAAAAGGTATGTCCCCAGTAAGTCTTGGTCGTAATTTACGCCCTAAAAAAAATAAATAAACAGAAGAGAATAATTACTTCTCCAACCTGATCACATGAAACAGCACAGACAAACATTCCGAATAGAGCAGCTTCAACGCAGAGGAAGATTGTGTGTAGCACCTTGTGCTGGTGCTGAGTCATCTCCTTCCCGCCACGAGGAACGGAATGGCCGTGATTCTTGTCCCACACCCACGACAAAATCACTACTCTAAAAAGGGGTCCTTTTCACTTTGTTCATCAAAAAATGATAATAACACATGTTCATAATAGAAAAAAGGCAGTTCTCACATGACAGAATAAACGCTTGCCAACGCAACATAAAGAAGAAATTGCAGGAAATATTTCTGGTTGAACTCCCCGACACAATTGTTGACCCAGGGGCCTGGAAGTGAACTGTTACAGGACATGAAATAAGAAAGAGTAATAATACAATGATGGTCCATGCGCCGAATACATCTTCGACAGACTCGGCAGTGGTGGGCTCGAGGAGGACGGAAGGACTCGCAACGAGTGCAGACAGACCAGTCCTCACCCTCACAAAACAGGCATCAGTCAAGGAGATATTAAAATAAGCAATTAAGATATTTTTAACTGGGCTGCAACCTAAAGCATTGAACTGACAACGAATTCAGTCCTGTTTGGAGGAAGAAACACATCATTATCACTCGCGCTGTCCTCATCAGCAGAGAAGGCAACCTGTGGTCGACGGCCCATCTCTCTTAAATAAGTCATTCAATTTCACAGCTGAATAAAAAAATGTGATTCACTTCCACAACTGAAAGTCAAACTAACCCACTAATATTAATGGGCACAATTCCAGGATCAGCCAACATTGTACGAGCGTGAGCAGCAACCACGAGAAGCAAGAGCAAGTTGAAGATGGCCAAGTGAATCCCGCCCCAAATGCTGTGATATTAGTCCGATTAAATCATCTTAAAAGACTATTTTCGAACCTTTCCCCGAATGTTGGCAGCACCATCCACACAGTGAAGGCGTAATCTGCGTGAGCCATCGAAGAGTAGACTAGAATGACGCAGAAGATGCCACAAGGATCACCGCGGAGTTGCATCGCGCTTTTCAACAATCTGTAACTCAAAACGAGAGAAAGTTCAACCAGCGTAACATAAAGGCTACGGGAATGTTAACGTGATCACCGCGGAGTTGCATCGCGCTTTTCAACAATCTGTAACTCAAAACGAGAGAAAGTTCAACCAGCGTAACATAAAGGCTACGGGAATATTAACGTGTTAGGTCCTGCGCATGTGCAACAACGTTTACAGTATTCTCACCACCCTCGTCCCACTAATATTAAAGCAGGCAGACAATTGGGAATTTCATCCCGTGACTATTCATTAACAAGCACTATTTAAACAAATTGCAATGCAACATATTTAATGTTCAACGATTCTAAAGATTATCTAAATGACAGCAAAACAACAAATTATGGTAGTTAATACATGAGAAGGTTTATATCCAGCGATAGAAGAAAAGCACACGCCACGTAAATTGCTAATATGAAGCAATATAAGTCAGCGAAAATAGGAAACATAACAAAGCAAAATGAACATTAGGGAATGTCAGAAAACCTGAAGTTCAAAAGTTGGGTTTTTTTTTATATTTTCTATAGTTATCTATTTTTTCAATAGGGTTTGCCAATTACAAGAAAAAAATTTTTTGCTCTGGTCTATTTTTTAAGTGAATTTGTGATACGCAGGCAACCATATGCATCAAAACTGGACATTTCGACGGTTCGTGACAGTTCGCTGGTCAGAAGATTTATCAACCGGCGGATTGATTGACTACTTTGAACACAAATTGATGTGCATGACTACGAATGGTTAATTACTGTAAGAGAAATTAATAAGAGTTGAGAATTTCTCGATGTTTATTCGCAGCTTGCTCTAGTTTAATTGTTTTTGAGTTTCCAGTGTTCTGTAGTGCTCGTTTTTTTTCATTCTGGACGTTTTCAGGCACAGTTCAATCAAACCGAGACCTTTCCTCGAAATGTCGACCGAGAGTCCGGCTGTTGACGTTGAAGAAGACGCACTCAAGAAGCTGGCCGATGTCAAGATCGTCGACGATGAGAACAAGGATAAGGGCAAGACATCTCGCTCGGTTTGAAACCTTCAAAATTACGTGATTAGCTGCTGTTCTTTGATGAAAACTGTGTTGTGAGATTTGTTCTGTCATAAACTGCCGATTTATTCGTGTAATGCTTTATAGCCTCGCGGCCCGCGCGTCTCTGATGAGGAGCGTCGTCGGCAGTGGGAGGAGAAACAGTCACAGAAGCCCGTTCTAGAGACTTCCATCAAGGGAAAGGTTGGTCTCACGGCCCGCGATGCATTAATATGCGCTCGCTTTAGGTGAAGTGGTACAGCGTCCGCAACCACTATGGCTTCATCGCGCGTGAAGACGGCCAGAAGGATGTCTTCGTGCACCAGTCGGCTATCGCCAAGTCTCGCATCATCCGCTTTTTCCTGCGAACGTTGGCTGAGGATGAGGAAGTCCTCTTTGACGTCGTGAATGGAGACAAGGGTCCAGAGGCAGCTAACGTCACTGGTCCCGAGGGCAGCGAAGTGAAGGGGGCCAAGCACTTCCGTATTCTTCTTCGCCCTTCCGCAACCGGAACTCGAAGAAGTCTGCTGGTATGTAAACTTGCTTATGCTGCTACTTTACGCCTGCTAACTTTTTTACGAAAATTTACGTAAAGAATGTCGCCGTTAAAAATAATTACGGTTATTAATAATTACTAAATTAGAATCGAATGTGGTTTCAGAAGAGAAGGAAGATGCTGGAGGCGATGTGAAGCCGGCGAAGGAAGGAGGCCAGAAGAAGAAGCGCCGCCAGGGTCGCCGTCGCACCAGCACGGCAAAGAGTGAGAAGGCCGGCGAAGAGAAGGAGGCCAAGCCGGCTCGTCGTCGTTCGGCTCGCGATCAAGAGAAGGAGCCGGCGGATGCGCAGAAGGATCAGGAAGAGACCAAGACTCTTCTTCCCTCCGATGACAACCCCAAGGAAGCTGGTGATGCCTCTCTGGGTGCCAATGTCGCCCCCACAGCAGCCGTCCACTAAGCTTCCCTTCTATAATTACTCGTTTGTGTATTTATTCCGTCCCTGTACAAACTCCGGATTACTCACATGTTCATCCAAAAGTCTGTATTCGGACAGCTGCTCTCAACCTTCCTTTTTTTATCTACTTGACATACGGGGCTCAGCCTTGTTCTTTCTTCATTTCGGGTTTTCGCAGCTTTATTTTATTCTGATAAGTTGAGCTAAGAGGCCTGTAAAATAAACTGTTGATACTGTATTACCCTAGCAAAGCACTGAAAGTTGTTATAGCCTACACTGCGTTGTAGATGTGGTCATTAGAAGCTGGTTTCACTGTAATAGGCAGTCAGCGTTGTTTAGAGGAACTGGTTGAAATGTTTTTGTTGCAACTGAAAATAAATGCGGGAGGGTAAATGAAGATGCTATGTTGTGGAGAGGAAGCAAGAAGGGTATAAAAGGGATGAAATGAGTAGGTCGATTAGTCGAGAGCGATGGCGGGGAGACTGCTGTTGTTGGTCCTGCTACCCCTGGTCAGCTGTCAGATGGTTCCCCAATGCCAGTGCAGAGATGTGGAGAGCTGCGTGAGTGGCTTGCCTGACACGGTTCTTCAGTGCGCAGACCGTTGCCAGTCCCACTTCTCTTCCCTTGGGGCCAATTATCCAGCTGCCAGAGCGTGCATCGCTCAGCATATCGGACAAGTCAACAACGCTGTCTCGTTCACTCGATCCTCCTTCGGACAAACGTTGCTTACCTCTTTCTCATCTTATTCTCTCTCCCTCTTTCTCTCTCTCTCTCCTTCTTTCTCTCTCTCTCTCTCTCTCTCTCTTTCCCTCTCTCTTTCTCTCTCTCTCTCTCTCTCTCTCTCTCTCTCTCTCTTTCTCTCTGTCATTCTCTCTCTACATTCTTAGTGACTTTCTCTCTAGATGCGCGAACTCTGCCGGTGAACTCGTCCCAAAACGGTACCCCGAGACTATTCAGCTAGTAGCATTCCGTGAGATCCAATGAATCATCTCTCGGTCTGGCATTGCTGGGCAGGCAACGGCACTGATCCAAGTGGGGAGGCAGGCCGCAGGGTGCATTGTCAAGTGCGTCCAGCAGAACGCGCAGCGGTGCCTTCGAGGAGGGTCAGGCTGATTGTGAGAGAAAGAGAGAGAGAGAGAGAATAAAAGAGAGAGAGAGAGAGAATGAAAGAGAGAGAGAGAGAAACAGAGAGAGAAACAGAGAAGATAAGGAGTCCCTCGTCAACTCAGCTGTGGTCTTTCACTGCCTCCATATAATGTGATCGTCCAATCTGCGAAGGGCTGCCTTATTCAATCCGGCTTTAACACTCCCGCCGTCCAGAACATCTGCAACTGTCTAGCCAACGCTGGCATCAGGTTTGATACTTTCCCTTTCCTTTTCCTTTCCATTCTATTAATTTCCTTATTTATTTATTTACTCTCTCCCCTCTCCCTTTACTCTCTCCCTCCCTTTCTCTACTCCCTCCCCCCTTTTCTCTCTCTCTACCCTCTTTCTCCCCTTTTCTCTATACTCTCTCCCCCCCTCTTTGTTTTCCTCCACTATCTCTCTATACTCTCGCCTTTTTTAATCCTCTATCTCCCGTTAATGTTGTCCTACTCCTTTGCAGCCAGATTGCACCACTGTGCGGTTCCATCCAGATCAACAAGTAGCTTGAATTACGATCTTCATTTATGTCTCATAATCAGAGAATGCACGATAAAGCCAATGAAAACTTTATTCTGTTCACCTTATAGTGATTTACACAGGTACATACATACATTACAATAAAAAATATAAACATTATAGATAATATTTTTAACCGTGCCTGCCTATGCATAGGCCTATGAAGAGGGGTCTGGCGCGCTTACACGAAAGTATCATTTGACATGAATGATGTGGACGAGATGATACGGGTGATAACAAAGAGAGTGAGGGAGGGGGAAGAGAGAGAAAGAGGAGTAGCAGACAGTGGAAAGGAAGAAGCTGGCAGTCATAGTTCGAATGATGAATGAGAGTGGTGGTCGAGGCTGGTTCTGGTGTTGTCATCTCGCCAATCTTCTGCTTATCATAACTCTTTATCTTCACGCCATTTTACGGATCAAGGTAGCCATTCAAATTTCTCATCTACAGTGCAGAATATGCATTCTAAGCATAAAAGTGAAAGTGGTGTCTACCCTGAAGAGTCTTCCATCCCTGCGTGCTTCTCCTCTCCATGAGAGAAGCAAGAGACAACTGATGAAAGAGTTACCAGCTGACTTGGATGATTACACAGTCATCGTTGGCCAAGATACGATCATTCCGGTTGGTTCTCTCATTCGTGGTCTTCCTTGCAAATCGTTCCTTTCTTTAGAAGAATATTCTGGAGCGCTCATGCACTCGAGTTCATCGCCACTGTGCGGACGCCGGACTGAAGCTCATGGGACTGCAGGGACCACGGGGCCCGCCAGGTCCCGACGGCCCGGTCGGGCCACCAGGTCAGCAGTGGCTGCTGGGCAATTCAGCACTCTTACTTGGTCAGGAAGGAAAGGCCCGACTGGCAACGTCGGCCCGGCCGGATTGGTGGGGGAGGCGGGCGAGGGAGGGCCGCCCGGCAATCATGGTATGATACTCTTTTGACGCTTGAACCTACCAGTTGCTTGGAGGTCAGTGCAACTGCTCCTTCCCTAACCTCTACGTCTACCATACCGCCGTTCCTGGTCCTCCCATCATTCAGGTCTCTTCTCTTCTCTTTCATTCACTTTGCAAATCAGTACTTCTGTGTTCAGATAGAAGAGAAGATGGTGCCCGTCCCGGTGGTGGTCGTGAAGGAGGTCGAAGTCACTCGACTTGTTCCCTTCGAACCGACTCCGCCTGGTTTCGCCCCGCCTCCAGGATGGAAGGCCGGCATGAAACCGGATCTCAGCAGGACCAGGATTCTGCCACGGTTACTTGTCGTTCATTGCAGACCCATCTTGAGGCTTATCTTGCATGAGAGTCCAGGTAAGTAGGTTCCTCAAAAATTCATGGACTTGACCTCGTTGGCATGCCACATGAATAGGATGGAGCATGGATACGAATTGTATGAATGCCTGCATGGCACCTTCTCAAGGAGTTCACAAGAGAGGGAAAGAGAGAGAAAGAGACACAGAAAAAGAGAGAGAGAGAGAGAGAGAGAGAGAGAGAGGAAACCAAAAGCCCTTGATGCTAGACTGAGGACGCTCGCTTACTCCCGCCGCCGCCCGCCTCGTCCGACAACTCTTCCGACTTCCACCACCACATTCCCTCCTTACTTTTACGGTTTCTGACTTTTCTGTATAATTCTGATCCCCTTAAAAGTTGTGTCTTCAGATGATAACGGCACACTGCTATTTAATAGCTTCGAAGAATATGCAAACATAACGAATGCATCGACGCCAGAACCATACAAAGGACCGCCAACACTCGGATACAACGCGAAAGGTTCATCTGAGAGAGAGAATAGTTGAGATGAGCTGTGTTGCTAAGAATGCGTGCTGAGTGCCGTGGGCATCCCCGTTCTGCACGCTGAGTCGCAGTACAGCGAAGCGGGTTCGTGGATGAGAGATGCTCGGCCGAACAGCGAGTTCTCCGCCAGCAAGAGATGGCTCAGCGATGGAACTGCTTCTCCTGTTCTCTACGAATACGAGAACGAACGACAGCTTATGAACAAGAAACAGAAGATCAAGTCAGCTATCTCTTTCTCTTCTCTTTCTTTCTGTCTTTTTCAGATACTATGTGGATTACTTGGCTTCTGGCACTGGAAGTGTAATCTACAATGGTTCTTACTTCTACCACCGCCACGGCTCGAAGATCCTTGTCCGGTACAATCTGGAGACGAGTGTGCAGATACAGCAGCCTCTCCACGACATGGCTTATCACGACTGCCATCGCTTGCCTGACCACACTTTCGAGGTGTCTCGGGGAAAGACCAGACAAGTTCTCACTAAGTGGTTGAGATCTGCTCCGAGTCGCAGCGACATGCTTATCTCTACAATCGACCACACAACTTTGTTGACTTCGCCGTGGATGAGAACGGTCTGTGGGTGGTGTACATGAAGGAGGATCTGGATGGAATCGCCGTCAGCAAACTTGACGAGGTCTCTCTTTAACAATCTCTATCGCAGAGCTGAAAAGGGAAGAGAGGTGTTGAGGATCTCGTGGTGGTGCAGTCGTGGGAGATTGGAGAAGTGAATGGCACGGAGCTGGCCGACACCTTCATCATGTGTGGTGTACTATACGGACTAGAAAGCGATTCCGAGCGGGACTCGGCCATCTCCTTTGCTTACGATCTCTATCGGTTGGCCTCCTTTCTCATTTCAAAGACATTGTTTACGAGGAGTGGGGAAAACTATTAGCGCATAGATGAATTGTTTACGTTAAAACTGCTTATAAATTGAAAGGGGTGAGAAGTACAACTGAACTGGACTGGTTGTGGCCGGCACAGATGGAATACAATTCACAGGGCATCAGCACAAGCTTACTTTACTTTGGGAACAATTTATGAGAGATTATTTGAAAGTGGGCGGAAGGAATTTTATATTCGCTAATTTACTAAAGTTCGGCAATTCTACTTCTCTGAACTTGGTAGAGAGTAATAAATGGAGAGAAGGAAGGAAAAGTACCCTATTGTGTAGTAACGAGAGCATCTCTGGCCGTGTTCCCTGGTACAACCCCTACGGCAAGCTGAGCATGCTCCATTTCAACCCCGTGGATGGCCGTCTCTACTTCTTCGACCGAAGACGGCTTCTCTCTGTCAACGTCCGCATGGAAGAAGAGGAAGACGAGCTTGAAAATCAAATTGATTTCTGACTCCCTCGGAGGTTTTCGAATACAAAGTGGCTGTGGCGATTGTTAATATGTCTGATTAGAAAATAAATTTTAAACAAAGTTTCGCTAAGTAGATCTCTTGTCATTTCAAAATCCATCCACACCCGACAAAAGAAATGGAAGGTGAACCAGCTGATTGCTCAGTCCGGGATTGGGATGAATAACGTACAAATTTATTCGGACAGGTAGGTGTCTTCAAGGGCAGCCGAGGGTTTTATATCGGCCTTCACGGGTGTTCAGCCCATGCATTTTTCCGGACGCACTCGCTATGCAAAGATGGCACCGTCAGACGCAAGACGGTTGATTTTTATAGTGCGCCTTCCATCCGACGTTTCGCATTTTGAAAAGGGGACCACTCGGGAAAAATCGGAGCAACTGCTCTGGTAATCTGACATACGCCTTATCAAGGAGTATATAACATCTCATTGAGAATTGGGGCCTTATAAGATTTACGAACGCCTTATCAAGGAGTTCGTAAATCTCAAGGCTTTTGGTGTGGGTAGTGCCATATATACGGTAAGAAAATTCTTGCTTCGTTTGAAAGCGCTTCACTTCGGAAATGTGAATACTGCGAATGCTTATTCATTCACTTTTCCTTTCGAATTAGATTGTGTTTTTAAGTAAGCCTTGTGTTTTCAGGAATGCGGAGGTTTGGGTCTCCGAATCGTCATCGCGTGGTGAGGGATGCGTTGGCCTTGGCGGAGGATACTGTCCGTAAGAGAAGAAGACAGACTGATGACTGCGACGACTATATGCTCGGAATGAACGAAGAAGAGGACGATAACGCGGAATCTTCCCCTGATGAAATGGTAGACGAGATGAGCACTCCGGACCCTGCTTGTAAGGAATATTTCTGTTTTTCCTTCAAACTGTTTATTAGACTTTGTTTTTAGGTTTTTTTTATTAAAATGTTTCTTTTTTGGTTGATTTGTAGTAAATTGGTTTTTTAGTGGCAGATCATCGTTCAATGTTGACGGAGCTAAATGAAGTCCTTTCCGAAGTACTTTGTCGACTACAGTTCTTGATCGACAACTCGTTTAGCTACGCCGGTTCGATACTTTTCGTTTGTTATGCAAGCTTGTTCAAAAAAGTATGACCGTTGCCTTTATTAATTAAATTGCTTATGCTGCAAGAAATTGTTGCACTCGGAAATTGTTGTTGTCAGGACTCGACATGTACTTTTCTGGACATCCAAGCAACCATGAGCAGTTCAATTTCTCAAGAGTGGCAATTTCGTGAGTACAATTCATTCTTTTGCCTTAGCTCATCCCGATGGAATCCCGCCACAAGTACACTGTGTCGGAGAAGCCACAGAAAGGGCTGTTGCCGATTCCAATGGAACTGCTGAACACATGCGTTGGTAAGTGTACAGTACTCTCCAAGTCCAGATACACTGCTTACACTTATTACTTTAGATGCCTTTATGGCCGCCCTCGCAGATGGAGAGAATAACAGGCTGGAAGGTGCCATCTGTTCGCTCTGGGCACACTACTGGACGTATTGCACGTGCGTTTCTATTTAACTTTATTTACTTCACAAATCTCAATTACATATCCTTTTCTGCACTTCAACAGTTATGTTTATTTTAGAACTCAGGCGCGCTTCAATCGTAAGAAGAGTCTCGATGCGACCACTCAGCCGAATCCCACCAACGAGTAGGACTCTCTCGGCGCCGTCATACCAGCTGAGTACTGCAAGAAGCAGTTTGTTATCTTTTTTTCCTGGTTTGTTTGTTACCTGTTAATTTATTACATGTTTGTTACATTGCCCGACTATTTGTTCCATTTGGATGATCATTTCTGAATTCTAGCTCAATAACTTTAAGGTTAAGTAGCTATTATTGGTATTCTAGGATATGCAATTCTTGTAAAATTACATATTTCGACCATTAACTATCATTTGAGACGACATGATAAAGTGTTTCTACATCGGCGTAGTAATTTAAAATTGACTCCTAATACGGCGATTTTGAAGCCTTACGAGAATTTTTTGCACATTACCCGCGATAACTTCTCAACGCGCCTCGACAAGGTTTCAATTCCGTGTTATAAGGCGTAAGTCAGATTACCAGAGTGCTTCGCAGCGAAAAAGAAGCGAAGTTGTCATTTAGCAGCGAAAATTTGAAATAGCAGTGCTAAAGTGGAAGGGTAGTCGAACTCAAACGAACGACTTTTGAACTGCTAAGCGGTTGCATAGCTTAGTGCTATTTCGCTGCTAATATTTGAATGCTCAATATTCTCGAAGCGATTATCCTTACTGAACAATGAAAGAAACGGTAAAACTTTAACATTTGACCTGGAGTTTCCATCAGCTGTTGAACCATATGTTCAGACTTTGGCTACTTTTTAAATGTAATTCTTGCGTGTTAAATGTTTCCTTGCCTATAAATAATCTTTTTTTCAGCGATTTGTTTTGATGTTACAAGACTAGGTGCAGTGGAATTGTCGAGTCTTACTCGCAAAAAAATGATGGTTGAATTCGGTCACATTTTCTGATGCCGGTTGTGGGATATGACTCTCGTTTGTTACAGGTTCTCCCCTTTCATACGTCGAAGGCGTGCCCTTCCGCTAATGCGAGCTACTGCGACACGAACAACTCAGCAGTCAAATGTCGGTACTTCAGTGTCCAACAATGATACAGGTTCGGTGTTGGTTTGTTTTCGACTTGTGGCTTCAAGGCTAAGCAAACTATTCGTACCGTATTTATCGTCCTTGAGATGAGCGGTTGCTTGGTGATCCTGGAGAGTTGACACCTCATGACTCCGAAGACGCGAGTTCTTCAGCAGAGGATGAATCATTGCCCTCTCCTAATAACGGTTTGTTTTTATGCTGATGTGAGCAGTACAACTGGTTTTCTTTAGATACTATCGACCTGCAAGTACATCATTTATTGGCGACAGCTTCTACATCCATTTCGGGTTCGTTCATTTATGCTGTTCTTGTCTAAATCTATAATTTGTGTATTTGTTTAGACGATCTACACTCAGTCGTCAGATCTTTAATAACGTTTACTATCCCGGAACTTATATCGTGCGTACCTTTCGTTTTCTGACATACGAGTCTTCCTGCTTTCAGTCGCAACGCGCGAGATTCGAGACGCCAGCCACGACTGAATGCTTACGAAGAGTACATAGAAGTGGTCGACGATAACATTGGCGATGATCGGCGAGGTGGTTTTGGTCATCCGCGTTAAATGGCTGTGGAGTGCGTGCCCCTCTCATTCCTTTTTGTTCATCAGAGATGTTATACTAGGTAGGCAATAGTATTTATTTGTTTTTTTTTCGTATAGAGAATGATCACCTAGAATTATTGCATAAATTATTCATCAGATACTATTTCTAGAACTTTTAAAAGAATATTTCCTTTCTTTCTTCCCTACGGTGCAATGTGTACGGTCTATTGAGATCCTTTTTTTGACGAGTGACA
The DNA here is from genome assembly GCA_945643635.1 of Allodiplogaster sudhausi. NCBI lineage: Eukaryota > Metazoa > Nematoda > Chromadorea > Rhabditida > Diplogasteridae > Allodiplogaster > Allodiplogaster sudhausi. Next base: position 2,677,109 of record CALZFC010000056.1, read on the forward strand.
TTTATCAGGATACCGCATATCTTAGTGATCTCGCTCATCCTTTCGCTTGCTCATCATGTGTATTTGTTATTTTGTTATTTTCCTTTACCAACAAGCTTCTTTCTTAATGTTTGTTTATTCCTCCTGTATGTTTTAACTCCCCCAACCCATTCATTTTTGCCTTCTGTGCCCGTGTTTTTTTCTTCTCCAGGGTCGGTGTAAGACTGTGATCTCTGTTACTGTTGTTTAGGCTCCGTGTAACGTTGCTAAACCGTTATAGTAATTGAATAAACTAATTTCGGGCGAGAATGGTTAAAAACAACGTTAAAGAAAAAATTCGGTGGGAGCGCTACAGTAATCGTTTTAGCAGTTGAAAAGGAAGAAAATATTTTTGGTGTCATCACTCGTAACAATACAGTATGCCTTTTAGCAGGCTAAATGCTGCTGCTTAGCATCGTCTTAAATCAGGCTTCGCACTCATTTAGCAGCTGCTACGCACTTGAAAAGATGCATAGCAGTTAAAAATGCGTGTAATAGAAGTCCTTAAGTGGTGGGGTAGGTGTGCGATTTGAACTGCTAAGCAGTTGCTTTTGAAGTGCGAAGCAGTTGCTCCGATTTTTCCCGAGCACACCTGCGCGCCGTGTTCTAACATCCCGTGGCCTTGGCCTGATTATGATCCTGGTTACTGCATGTCTCCATCTAATTTTTATAAGGTGTTTTTGGACGTTTTTCTGTGTGTGTATTCCTTCAAATGGTATTCATGAAGTATGTTTTATTTTCGATGCGTGGAATAGCAGCGGCTGAGAATTTCTGCATTTAGTATGGGTACTATTCAGTTTTTTATTCGGAGGTTTGTTTGTGTTCAGAATGTGAGTATGACATTTATTTTGCGTTGTGTCGCTGTGTCGTGGTCTCTAGTGAGGGCTATTGCAAGCTGTTCAGGAGATGAACTAACAGTATTTTCGTAGAGCAGGATTAACTGAATTATGGCAGAAATGATCTCTAGAGAAGAAGTAACTGAATTATACCTTATCATGGCTCTCCCTGCAATGGCAGACGTGCCGGTCGTGGCACTCCTTCGGTTATGCTCAATTCAGCTGATGTGGCTTTTGTCAGGTTGGCTTCACCCCACTTTTTCTCATACCATTAGTTCCTCTCTCTCTCTCTCTCTTTCTCTCTCTCTCTCTCACTCTCTCTCTCTCTCCTTTTTCTTTTCTCCAGGACTGTTTGGTTTATCCATGATACGTGTCACTACTGGCAACGTGTCTGCTGCTGATGCATTTGTCTGGTTGGATTTCATTCCGATTCAGAGCCAGGTGATTCGTTCGTTCATGCCTGACCCACTTTCATTTATCTGTTATAAAAGAAACAAGGCAGGGAAGATTGGTACTTGAAGATCACCAGTGATTTGGAATGGCTGCAGTGAGAAGAGCAGCAGTCGTGAATGCGTGCAGCATTTCGCACTCCTTCAATGCTGAGTATAGTTGTTGGCCCTTCCCTCCCTCAGGAGTCAGCGTCGATTATAGAAAGTCTTGTAGACTTCTGGCATCTTTAAAGTGGGTACAATCATATTTTTTCAAGTTTCTGAGGTACTTTTTCTTCTCGCTTGCTCTTGAAAGATGAGTATCAGTGCATATTTGTGTTAAAATGTTTGTACTTCTGGCCGGCTCGAGTCATTCGTAATCGATGGTTGTTGTTCGTTTTCACACTGCTCATTCTTCTCATGGCCTTTGAAGGGCGAATGGTCTGAGTGTAACTGTTATAATGCGTTGGCTGGGCGACTAATGCGCGTGGTATGACGAGTCTTGGGTCTCATTTTTCTTTGCCCCTCTCTCTCTATCTCTCTCTCCTCTCTCTCTCTCTCTCTCTCTCTCTCTCTCTCTCTCTCTCTCTCTCTATTATTCATTATCTCCTCGTCATGGGCGTGGCAAAACACTATCTTTTCAACGCAAGAGTTTCTTTTATCTCTTTCTTATCATCAGCTCTGGATATTCACTGTTCCATCTGCCTCTCCTTACCAATATACTAACTCTGACTGTCTCTATTCTCTCCATGCTCCTTGATCTCTCTTCTGCCTCTTCTTACTAATCCCGACTGTGTCTGCACTCTCTCCCTCCTGCTCTCTCCCTCTTTCTCTCTCTTCACCGCAGCCTTCTCCGTGCATTCATTCTTGCGCTTTGTTGATCTGTCCTTCTGTCCACATTTGCAATCGTTCCATCTTGCCCTGCGGTCTACTTAAGCTTCCCCATTTCAGGATCTCCTCCAGCCTGCAAGGATGTCCACTGAGCAGGTCCTTTCTCAGGTTTGTCCCTATTTCTTCCAATCTTGTACTGTTCATGTGATATGGCTGACCTTGCAGACGGAGCCGGTGTCTCGGATTGCCTGCGTGGGAGCTGGCTACGTGGGCGGCCCAACCTGCGCTCTCCTGGCCTCGAAGTGCCCTCACATCCGCGTTACAGTCGTCGATATGAATGCCGACAAAATCGCGGAGTGGAACTCGGAGACCTTGCCAATCTTCGAGGTTTTGTTTTTTTAGCGAGGCTGTCATGATGATTAACTGTTCAGCCGGGTCTCGATGAGATCGTCAAGGAATGCCGAGGCCGCAATCTCTTCTTCTCTTCGGATGTCGCCGGGGCCATTAAAGAGGCTCAGCTCATTTTCATCTCAGTCAACACTCCTACGAAGATGTACGGCAGAGGAAAGGTTCGATGAACATTTCATGAGAAGAGGGAAGGCAACTTGTTAAGGGCATGGCTCCTGATCTGAAGTACGTGGAATCCGTTGCACGGAGCATTGCCCAGCACGCGGCAGGGCCGAAGATTGTTGTGGAGAAGAGTACCGTGCCAGTCAAGGCAGCCGCTAGCATCTCATTCATCCTCAGAGAGGCACAATCCAGGCACTCCAATCTCTCCTTCCAGGTATCTACCCCCTCTCATCTTCTGTACTCTGTACTCTTTTTCTTTCCTGCTTTGCATTTATTCATACTTGACCACAGCTGACAAGTAGAAACATGGATGAATTCGCTTGAAGGTTTTGTCGAATCCTGAGTTCCTGGCCGAGGGGACTGCAGTGAAGGATTTGACTGAGCCTGATCGAGTTCTCATTGGAGGCGAGAACTCTCCGGAGGGATTGGCCGCTGTTACTCAACTGGTAAAAGAAAGAATGAGTTGTGAATTAGAGAGAGAGAGAGAGAGAGAGAGAGAGAGAGAGGAGAGCGAGAAAGAGAGAAAAGGCGAGAGAGAGAGAGAGAGAGAGGAGAGCGAGAAAGAGAGAAAAAACGAGAGAGAGAGAGAGAGAGAGAGAGGAGAGCGAGAAAGAGAGAAAAAACGAGAGAGAGAGAGAGAGAGAGAGAGAGGAGAGCGAGAAAGAGAGAAAAGGCGAGAGAGAGAGAGAGAGGAGAGCGAGAAAGAGAGAAAAAACGAGAGAGAGAGAGAGAGAGAGGAGAGCGAGAAAGAGAGAAAAGGCGAGAGAGAGAGAGAGAGAGAGAGGAGAGCGAGAAAGAGAGAAAAAACGAGAGAGAGAGAGAGAGAGGAGAGCGAGAAAGAGAGAAAAGGCGAGAGAGAGAGAGAGAGAGAGAGGAGAGCGAGAAAGAGAGAAAAAACGAGAGAGAGAGAGAGAGAGAGAGAGAGGAGAGCGAGAAAGAGAGAAAAGGCGAGAGAGAGAGAGAGAGAGGAGAGCGAGAAAGAGAGAAAAAACGAGAGAGAGAGAGAGAGAGAGGAGAGCGAGAAAGAGAGAAAGGCGAGAGAGAGAGAGAGAGAGAGAGGAGAGCGAGAAAGAGAGAAAAGGCGAGAGAGAGAGAGAGAGAGAGAGAGAGGAGAGCGAGAAAGAGAGAAAAAACGAGAGAGAGAGAGAGAGAGAGAGGAGAGCGAGAAAGAGAGAAAAAACGAGAGAGAGAGAGAGAGAGAGGAGAGCGAGAAAGAGAGAAAAGGCGAGAGAGAGAGAGAGAGGAGAGCGAGAAAGAGAGAAAAACGAGAGAGAGAGAGAGAGAGGAGAGCGAGAAAGAGAGAAAAGGCGAGAGAGAGAGAGAGGAGAGCGAGAAAGAGAGAAAAAACGAGAGAGAGAGAGAGAGGAGAGCGAGAAAGAGAGAAAAGGCGAGAGAGAGAGAGAGAGAGAGAGGAGAGCGAGAAAGAGAGAAAAAACGAGAGAGAGAGAGAGAGAGAGAGAGAGGAGAGCGAGAAAGAGAGAAAAGGCGAGAGAGAGAGAGGAGAGCGAGAAAGAGAGAAAAAACGAGAGAGAGAGAGAGAGAGAGAGGAGAGCGAGAAAGAGAGAAAAGGCGAGAGAGAGAGAGAGAGAGAGGAGAGCGAGAAAGAGAGAAAAAACGAGAGAGAGAGAGAGAGAGAGGAGAGCGAGAAAGAGAGAAAAGGCGAGAGAGAGAGGAGAGTGAGAAAGAGAGAAAAGGCGAGAGAGAGAGAGAGGAGAGCGAGAAAGTGAGAAAAGGCGAGAGAGAGAGAGGAGAGCGAGAAAGAGAGAAAAAACGAGAGAGAGAGAGAGAGAGAGGGGAGAGCGAGAAAGAGAGAAAAGGCGAGAGAGAGAGAGAGAGAGAGAGGAGAGCGAGAAAGAGAGAAAAAACGAGAGAGAGAGAGAGAGAGAGAGGAGAGCGAGAAAGAGAGAAAAAACGAGAGAGAGAGAGAGGAGAGCGAGAAAGAGAGAAAAGGCGAGAGAGAGAGAGAGAGAGAGGAGAGCGAGAAAGAGAGAAAAACGAGAGAGAGAGAGAGAGAGGAGAGCGAGAAAGAGAGAAAAGGCGAGAGAGAGAGAGAGAGAGAGAGGAGAGCGAGAAAGAGAGAAAAAACGAGAGAGAGAGAGAGAGAGAGAGAGAGGAGAGCGAGAAAGAGCGAGAAAGAGAGAAAAGGCGAGAGAGAGAGAGAGGAGAGCGAGAAAGAGAGAAAAGGCGAGAGAGAGAGAGAGAGAGAGAGAGAGGAGAGCGAGAAAGAGAGAAAAGGCGAGAGAGAGAGAGAGAGGAGAGCGAGAAAGAGAGAAAAGGCGAGAGAGAGAGAGAGAGAGGAGAGCGAGAAAAGGCGAGAGAGAGAGAGAGAGAGGAGAGCGAGAAAGAGAGAAAAGGCGAGAGAGAGAGAGAGAGGAGAGCGAGAAAGAGAGAAAAGGCGAGAGAGAGAGAGAGAGGAGAGCGAGAAAGAGAGAAAAGGCGAGAGAGAGAGAGAGAGAGGAGAGCGAGAAAGAGAGAAAAGGCGAGAGAGAGAGAGAGGAGAGAGAGAAAGAGAGAAAAGGCGAGAGAGAGAGAGAGAGAGGAGAGCGAGAAAGAGAGAAAAGGCGAGAGAGAGAGAGAGAGAGAGAGGAGAGCGAGAAAGAGAGAAAAGGCGAGAGAGAGAGAGGAGAGCGAGAAAGAGAGAAAAGGCGAGAGAGAGAGAGAGAGAGAGAGACGCGGGACTGGAATTTGTATCAAGACGGATATTGAATCGTTTGGTATTTTTTAGGTGAACATCTATGAAAACTGGGTGCCTCGAAGCAAGATTATCACAACGAATACGTGGAGCAGCGAGCTCAGCAAACTTGTCAGATTTCTTTTCCACATTTCTCTGCATGCACAGGCTCTTTCGGAATGGAAGACTTCCGTTCAGGCAGCGAATGCTTTTCTGGCACAAAGAATCTCCTCTATCAACTCCATTTCTGCTATTTGTGAAGAAACTGGAGCAGATGTCACAGAAGTCGCTTTTGCCATAGGATGTGACACTCGCATTGGCAATAAGTTCCTCAACGCCTCCGTTGGTTAGGACTTTCCATTTATTTATTCATTACTCTCTCTCTCTCTCTCTCTCTCTCTCTCTCTATCTATCTATCTATCTATCTATCTCGCTGGTTCTTTTATGTCTTTTTATACTGAAGATGTTTTTGGACGCTATTTCTAGCCTGCAATCGATTTTCGAACGGTAATTTTTATTAAAATCGAATATTTGCTATTCATCTTAAGAAAAAAAGTTTCCGAAAATTGAAAATGGTCTTCAAACTTCCGGTGTTCATATATTTTATATCTTTGTTGTTTGTTGAAGTATTGTTTTATTATAAGATCCATATTAAAAATCAAGTCATTTTGTTTTCAGTAGGAGAACAAAAAAGACATGGTTTGAATGTAAGGAAAGCTAAATTTACCTTAAGGTTTCGGAGGGAGTTGCTTCCAGAAGGACGTTCTCTCCCTCGTGTACCTCTGCGAGTCTCTGCACCTCCCTGAAGTGGCCAACTACTGGCAAATGGTTGTTACTCTCTTCTCATTCTCATCCTTTTCTGTCATTTCTTCTTCATTTAGGTTGTGGAAATCAACGACTGGCAACGGCGCAGATTTGCACACAAAATCGTGGCTGAGCTCTTCAATACCGTAGCCGGAAAGAAGATCGCCATCTATGGATTCGCATTCAAGAAAAATACTGGAGACACGAGGTTTGTGGAGAGGGGGGAGTGAGCGATTATCGAGTGGGGGTTATGGAAAGTGCTTGAGAGAATCTTCTGCCACTTACGTGTGCCAACATCTTCTGGAAGAGAAAGCTTCTCTTCGCATCTACGACCCCAAAGTGGCAGAGTCACAGATTCGCAGTGAACTCGTTAATGTCAGCGACCAAGGAACCGGTATGCCCATTCTCTCACTTGATCAGATTTGTATTGAGTGGGAAGAGAATTTCCTTGCAGTGTCTAGTCTCGTGCAAGTCTTCAATGATCCCTACGAAGCCTCGGCTGGTGCCCATGCCGTGGTTGTGCTTACTGAGTGGGACTGCTTCCGAGTTAGTCTCTTTCTCCCAAGGCCGTTCTTGACTGTTCATGTGGATATCTTCTCAGGAGTTGAAGTACTCGGAAGTGTACTCGAAGATGGAGAAGCCCGCGGCTGTCTTCGATGGCCGTCTCATTCTTCCTCACGACGAGCTCCGCAACATCGGATTCCGTGTCTTTTCCATTGGCTCCGCCCCTTCTCAGGCTTACAATCTTTTTGGTCGCTCTTGAGCCGTTCGTTTCTTCTTCTTTTTTCCAATGTGTGCCTTGACTTCTCTTGCATATTAAAGGTAAGTTTACGCCTTATCTATTTATACAAGTAAGTAATTTAAAGGTTTTAGAGGAGAATATGTCATAAAGGTTTTAGAGGAGAATATGTAATATCTTGAGAATTTTTGCAAAGTATTAGACATTTTGAGGATTTAAGCTTATTAATCTTACGCTAGTAAACCGTTATTTGGCAGTGTTGCACAAATAGCCGAGAAGGAACTTGCTGCCTGGGAGTATAAATGACCGCTTTTTCTTTGTGCCTGTTCGTTGTATTTATTGCGATATCGCGCACCCCTTTTATGTCATTTTCTTTCTATGTGATCCTTAGTTGACATCTACATTCAGACTCCTCTTCATTCCCATTTTCTGCCCTGACACATCACATAATAACGAATTCCCGGGGAATATTGTCGTGCCTTACCAAATTTACAATTCTGCTTGTGATAAGTTAGATATTCTTACTCGCTCTCACACTTTTACTTGCCATTTGAGGATAAACTTCTCTGAAATGAAAGATTCGGCTGATGAGGTGACTTGACTTGATATGGAATGGCAGTGAAGAGAATGGTGAATGGTAGGGCTTAGAGAGCGCGATAAAGAGAGAGAGAGAGAGAGAGAGAGAAAGACAGAGCGGGAGCGAGATTACAGAAGAGGAGGAGGAGAAGAGAGAGGAGGGCGGCCGAGTCTTGCCAGGGCATCCGCTTCCATTTCATCCTGCAATGCAGTGCATGGTATCTATCCATCATGGGTGCCGTCTCACCTCGAATCGTACAGTATTCCTTCTCTTGGGAGGGAGGGGAGGGGGAATACTGTAGTAGCAGTCATCGTTGTCCGTGGCGGGATCCTCCTCCACTTCAGGCAATTCGTCTTCCCTCTCTTCCAGTCTCAACTTCTTCTCACTGTTTTCCTCATCCACAAAGAGTGGGAAGGCTCCATCCTTGATGAAAAGAGGAACCAGTTCCGGTGGCCAAATGCCTTCTAGCACATGTGTCTGTGGCACACAAACTGCGCGGCCTTCCTTCACTTCTATCGCTATCTGAAATCATTCTCTCTCCTTTCCCACTCTGTCCCTCTCTTCTCTCTCTCTCTCTCTCTCTCTCTCTCTCTCTCTCTCTGTCTCTTCTCTCTTTTTCTCTGGCACTCTTTCTCTCTGGCTCTCTGTCTCTTAATCAGTCTCTCTCCCCTTTCTCACAGCGCACCTTCACAAGGGTGTCAATATCAATCTCGTTAATGATGTTCTGTTCGAGCCCAATATTATGCCCAATGGCATTAACCAGTTCAGAAAGTTTCAGGCTGAAAGCGATTTGTTACTCGAAGGCGTCTGTTATCCACTGAAAATATATACATATTTTTTAAACTTTACTAACCTTCTGGCGCCAAACCAAATTTTCATATTCGCAATGTTCTTGATCTTCTGGCCAATATAGTGGAGCTTTCGGACATAAATTGATCCAATATCTGGGAGAATTATAACTTTTCACATACATTTCTCTGCCGAGCTCTTGATATACATCATATATTCAACTTTTTTGTGGTTGTGCAAAATAAAATTGAAAAATATAAAAAAAGTAATTAACCTAATGCGATGGTCGAGATCGCCAGTCCGATGCATACATAAATGATAACCAGTGGAAGGAACCAATTACTGAATAGAAGCAAGCACAAATTCACATTTTAATGAAAATACAAACTTTGAAGCAATTTTCTTACTTTGGTGGAACAAGTTCGCCATATTCAATGGCAGTTAAGCAGATAAATGCGAGATAGAGACCGTTGAAGAAGTCCACTTCACCATGTAGAACTGGCACGCATACTGCTCCTATCTAAGAGAGACAAAGGGCGAGAAAGAGGGAAGGAGAGAGAAAGAGAGAGAAAGAGAGAGAGAGAGAATGTTTGGAGAAGATTGTACGAGAAAGAAAAAAAAACTAGAAAAAGGGGTAATGCTTCTCAATAAAATTTATATGTCTTTATTTATATAATAACTTTAATGTCATTGCTGTGTTATGCTGAAAAAGAAGAAAATAACCAGTAGAAAGAGAAGAACGATGAGAAAGAGTTGAGAGGGAGTCGCCCCCTCGTGGATTTCTTCTTCCGTCTCCTCTGCCCGCATATCATCACTGCCCTTCAAGATCATACTGCATCTTCTCATATTCAATCTCTTCTCCCTTTTCGCCTGCATCTCTTCCTTTCCCATGCTCTCTCCTCCTCCTTACTCTCATATTCAATCTCTTCTCCCTTTTCGCCTGCATCTCTTCCTTTCCCATGCTCTCTCCTCCTCCTTACTGCTGTGTAAGCGGTCCGGATCCGCAGGGCGAGCATCTCTAGGTATCTTCCGATGTTGGTCAACAGAATAACAGTTATCGGGATACCGATGAATCCATAAATCACCGTGAAGATTCGACCATTCCTCGTTCGGGGCTCGATCTTCCCATATCCTGCAATCATGTGACAAGCTGAGACCTTAGGACGAGTGAGAGCGAGAGAGAGAGAGAGAGTGGAATGAGCGAGGGAGCGAGAGAAAGAGAGAGAGAGCGAGAGAGAGAGAGAGAGAGTGGAATGAGCGAGGGAGCGAGAGAAAAGAGAGAGAGAGAGCGAGAGAGAGAGAGAGAGAGAGTGGAATGAGCGAGGGAGCGAGAGAAAGAGAGAGAGAGCGGAGAGAGAGAGAGAGAGAGTGGAATGAGCGAGGGAGCGAGGAGAAAGAGAGAGAGAGCGAGAGAGAGAGAGAGAGAGAGTGGAATGAGCGAGGAGGAGCGAGAGAAAGAGAGAGAGAGCGAGAGAGAGAGAGAGAGAGAGTGGAATGAGCGAGGGAGCGAGCGAGAGAAAGAGAGAGAGAGCGAGAGAGAGAGAGAGAGTGGAATGAGCGAGGGAGCGAGAGAAAGAGAGAGAGAGCGAGAGAGAGAGAGAGAGAGAGAGTGGAATGAGCGAGGGAGCGAGAGAAAGAGAGAGAGAGCGAGAGAGAGAGAGAGAGAGAGAGAGTGGAATGAGCGAGGGAGCGAGAGAAAGAGAGAGAGAGCGAGAGAGAGAGAGAGAGGAGAGAGAGTGGAATGAGCGAGGGAGCGAGAGAAAAGAGAGAGAGAGCGAGAGAGAGAGAGAGAGAGAGTGGAATGAGCGAGGGAGCGAGAGAAAGAGAGAGAGAGCGAGAGAGAGAGAGAGTGGAATGAGCGAGGGAGCGAGAGAAAGAGAGAGAGAGCGAGAGAGAGAGAGAGAGAGTGGAATGAGCGGGAGCGAGAGAAAGAGAAGAGAGAGCGAGAGAGAGAGAGAGAGAGAGAGAGTGGAATGAGCGAGGGAGCGAGAGAAAGAGAGAGAGAGCGAGAGAGAGAGAGAGAGAGAGAGTGGAATGAGCGAGGGAGCGAGAGAAAGAGAGAGAGAGCGAGAGAGAGAGAGAGAGTGGAATGAGCGAGGGAGCGAGAGCAAGAGAGAGAGAGCGAGAGAGAGAGAGAGAGAGAGAGAGAGAGAGTGGAATGAGCGAGGGAGCGAGAGAAAGAGAGAGAGAGCGAGAGAGAGAGAGAGAGAGAGAGAGAGAGTGGAATGAGCGAGGGAGCGAGAGAAAGAGAGAGAGAGCGAGAGAGAGAGAGAGTGGAATGAGCGAGGGAGCGAGAGAAAGAGAGAGAGAGAGAGAGTGGAATGAGAGAGGGAGCGGGAGCGAGAGAAAGAGAGAGAGAGCGAGAGAGAGAGAGAGAGAGAGAGAGTGGAATGAGCGAGGGAGCGAGAGAAAGAGAGAGAGAGCGAGAGAGAGAGAGAGAGAGAGTGGAATGAGCGAGGGAGCGAGAGAAAGAGAGAGAGAGCGAGAGAGAGAGAGAGAGAGAGAGAGTGGAATGAGCGAGGGAGCGAGAGAAAGAGAGAGAGAGAGAGAGAGAGAGAGAGAGAGAGAGAGAGAGTGGAATGAGCGAGGGAGCGAGAGAAAGAGAGAGAGAGCGAGAGAGAGAGAGAGAGAGAGAGAGTGGAATGAGCGAGGGAGCGAGAGAAAGAGAGAGAGAGCGAGAGAGAGAGAGAGAGAGAGAGTGGAATGAGCGAGGGAGCGAGAGAAAGAGGAGAGAGAGCGAGAGAGAGAGAGAGAGAGAGAGAGTGGAATGAGCGAGGGAGCGAGAGAAAGAGAGAGAGAGAGAGAGTGGAATGAGCGAGGGAGGAGAGGAAAAGAGAGAGAGAGCGAGAGAGAGGAGAGAGAGAGAGAGAGAGTGGAATGAGCGAGGGAGCGAGAGAAAGAGAGAGAGAGAGGAGAGTGAATGAGCGAGGGAGAGCGAGAGAAAGAGAGAGAGAGCGAGAGAGAGAGAGAGAGAGAGAGAGAGTGGAATGAGCGAGGGAGCGAGAGAAGAAAGAGAGAGAGAGCGAGAGAGAGAGAGAGAGAGAGAGTGGAGACGAGCGGAGGAGCGAGAGAAAGAGAGAGAGAGCGAGAGAGAGAGAAGAGAGAGAGAGTGGAATGAGCGAGGGAGCGAGAGAAAGAGAGAGAGAGCGAGAGAGAGAGAGAGAGAGAGAGAGAGGGAATGAGCGAGGGAGCGAGAGAAAGAGAGAGAGAGCGAGAGAGAGAGAGAGAGAGAGTGGAATGAGCGAGGGAGCGAGAGAAAAGAGAGAGAGAGCGAGAGAGGAGAGAGAAGAGAGAGAGTGGAATGAGCGAGGGAGCGAGAGAAAGAGAGAGAGAGAAGCGAGAGAGAGAGAGAGAGAGAGAGAGGAATGAGCGAGGGAGCGAGAGAAAGAGAGAGAGAGCGAGAGAGAGAGAGAGTGGAATGAAGCGAGGGAGCGAGAGAAAGAGAGAGAGAGCGAGAGAGAGAGAGAGAGAGAGAGTGGAATGAGCGAGGGAGGAGAGAAGAGAAGAGAGAGCGAGAGAGAGAAGAGAGAGAGAGAGAGAGTGGAATGAGCGAGGGAGCGAGAGAAAGAGAGAGAGAGCGAGAGAGAGAGAGAGAGAGTGGAATGAGCGAGGGAGCGAGAGAAAGAGAGAGAGAGCGAGAGAGAGAGAGAGAGAGAGAGTGGAATGAGCGAGGGAGCGAGAGAAAGAGAGAGAGAGCGAGAGAGAGAGAGAGAGAGAGTGGAATGAGCGAGGGAGCGAGAGGAAAGAGAGAGAGAGCGAGAGAGAGAGAGAGAGTGGAATGAGCGAGGGAGCGAGAGAAAGAGAGAGAGAGCGAGAGAGAGAGAGAGAGAAAGAGAGAGAGTGGAATGAGCGAGGGAGCGAGAGAGAAAGAGAGAGAGAGAGAGAGTGGAATGAGCGAGGGAGCGAGAGAAAGAAAGAGAGAGAGAGCAGAGAGAGAGAGAGAGAGAGAGAGAGAGTGGAATGAGCGAGGAGCGAGAGAAAGGAGAGAGAGCGAGAGAGAGAGAGAGAGAGAAGAGAGAGTGGAATGAGCGAGGGAGCGAGAGAAAGAGAGAGAGAGCGAGAGAGAGAGAGAGAGAGAGAGTGGAATGAGCGAGGGAGCGAGAGAAAGAGGAGAGAGCGAGAGAGAGAGAGAGAGAGAGAGTGGAATGAGCGAGGGAGCGAGAGAAAGAGAGAGAGAGAGCGAGAGAGAGAGAGAGAGAGAGAGTGGAATGAGCGAGGGAGCGAGAGAAAGAGAGAGAGAGAGAGAGTGGAATGAGCGAGGGAGCGAGAGAAGAGAGAGAGAGCGAGAGAGAGAGAGAGAGGAGAGAGTGGAATGAGCGAGGGAGCGAGAGAAAGAGAGAGAGAGCGAGAGAGAGAGAGAGAGAGGAGAGTGGATGAGCGAGGGAGCGAGAGAAGAGAGAGAGAGAGAGAGTGGAATGAGCGAGGGAGCGAGAGAAAGAGAGAGAGAGCGAGAGAGAGAGAGAGAAGAGAGTGGAATGAGCGAGGGAGCGAGAGAAAGAGAGAGAGAGAGAGAGTGGAATGAGCGAGGGAGCGAGAGAAAGAGAGAGAGAGCGAGAGAGAGAGAGAGAAGAGAGAGTGGAATGAGCGAGGGAGCGAGAGAAAGAGAGAGAGAGCGAGAGAGAGAGAGAGTGGAATGGAGCGAGGGAGCGAGAGAAAGAGAGAGAGAGTGGAATGAGCGAGGGAGCGAGAGAAAGAGAGAGAGAGCGAGAGAGCGAAAGAGAGAGAGAGAGAGTGGAATGAGCGAGGGAGCGAGAGAAAGAGAGAGAAGAAAGAGAGAGAGAGAGAGAGAGTGGAATGAGCGAGGGAGCGAGAGAAAGAGAGAGAGAGCGAGAGAGAGAGAGAGAGAGAGAGTGGAAATGAGCGAGGGAGCGAGAGAAAGAGAGAGAGAGCGAGAGAGAGAGAGAGAGAGAGAGAGAGAGAGTGGATGAGCGAGGGAGCGAGAGAAAGAGAGAGAGGAGAGTGGAATGAGCGAGGGAGCGAGAGAAAGAGAGAGAGAGCGAGAGAGAGAGAGGAGAGAGAGTGGAATGAGCGAGGGAGCGAGAGAAAGAGAGA
>CALZFC010000057.1:0-120000 GCA_945643635.1 Allodiplogaster sudhausi
TTAAACGAGTAATTAGTGTTCGTATTAGCGAAATAAGATATTCGTAGCGAAATAAAATACTGTTAAGTTTATAAAACTAAAAATAATAAAATTCAAATATAACTTCTTAAATCTGGCTTCCGCCCACCTTTTCATCAAAGATGAACAGGCGTGAATCGGAGAAGAGAACGGCGTGGCTCTTCTTCCACTTTGAGCCAAAGAAACCGCGCGCGTATCGCATGACTTGGCCTTCTTTGAGCTTGCGAGCGTCCATATTGGCTTCTTCTTCTTCTTGTTTCTTTCTAAAACAACAAATTTTAAATCGAAACACGGTAAATCTCTTCTTGTTTCGGGAAAACGACGAAATAACAAAGGATGACGAAATAAAAAAGAATTAAGAGCGAAATAAAACGAATGATGAGCGAAATATAAAGAATGATGACGAAATTACGACGGAATTCTTCATTCCAAAAGCCTAGAGAAGTCTGTCTGATCGACATAAGATGCGAATGAGAATAAAGTAGCTCCTAACACCCGATGAAATCACTCGAAACGCCAAACACGAACGAAATGGAGTGGCAAACTTTTAGAGGACAGCATATGAGCATATCGACTACATCATTTTCGTCGTCAACCGTGAACTAGATGTGACTAAAGAATACGGTAATCGCGCACTAAAAAAGTGTTTCGCTCATTATTTACATCGCTTCTGTGTATCTGTTTCTGTCTACCTCTTCTTTTCTCGCTTTATCTTTCTCTCATCCATCTTTTCCTTTCTATCCCTCTCTCTCTCTCTTTCTCCCTCCCTCTCCCTCTTTCTCTCTTTCTCTCTCTCTCTCTTTCTCTCTCTCTCTCTCTCTCTCTCTCTCTCTCTCTCTCTCTCTATCTCTCTCTCTCTATCTTTCTCTCTCTCCTCCCTCTCTCTTCCTCTCAGTAATTATAGCCTCAATTTGCCTTCTTCGCCCTACATTCAAGCCAATTGGACAAAAAACAGAGTATATGCGGAGAAAAAACATGTTTTCAAAATATAAAAAAAATGAGCAATAAAAAATCATCAATTCTCTTGAAGCGCAATATCGACGAGGCGAGTTGTATGAAAGAAGGAAGAAACGTGAATGAGTAAAAAAAAAATTCTCTTTTTTGTCCCTTTTAAAATTCATTCTTTTGCTCTCTCTCTCTCTCTCTCTCTCTCTCGCTCTCTCTCTCTCACTTTCTCTTCCTCTCTCTCTCTCCCTCCTTCTCTTTCTCCCTCACGCTCTAGCTCTCTCTCCATCCTTTTTTACAATCGTCAAGTAGCTGTTGCTAAGGCGAGTCAACGATGGAGTTTGGCCAAAAAGTCCTCTTCTCTTTTGTTTCTCTTCTTCTCTTCTCTTCTCTTCACTTCGTTGACATTAAAGGGCATGGCATAGAAGAGAGTGCAAGTGAGAATGGATTCAGTATTCAGTAAGGAAAGGAAAACGACATTCACAAGGGTGGGGGAGGGGGAAAACGACAGACACGGCTGGTGACGGGTGCAGATATAATAGCAGGCGCAACGAACACATGCACATGCCTAACGTTGGTGTTGCTATGGAGATGACAATGAGGAGAAGGAGAGAAAGAGAGAGAGAGAAGAGAGAGAGAGAGAGAGAGAGGGGCGGAGTGAAAGAGAGCCAGAGATACAGAGTATAGAGAGAGAGAGAGAGAGAGGGAGAGAGAGAGAAACAGAGATAGAGAGAGAGAGAGAGAGAGAGAGAGAGCGGAGTGAAAGAGGAGAGAGAGGGCGAAGTGAAAGAGAGTCAGAGAGAGAGAGAGACAGAGAGAGAGAGGGAGAGCGAGAGAGAGAGACAGAGCGAGACCGAGAAAGACGCGGATATACTATGAATTAATAATGAAATACTGAACAGTAATGGAAACCGATGATACGTAATGATAGAAATCTGATGAAACCACCTGATGAAATCATGAAATTGGGTGACTCATACTTTTTCTTGTAATTGACAATGAAAGAAACATGATGAAGAAACGAAATGGAAATATTTCAAATATTTAATAGGACAAGAAGAAAGAACAGCAAACAAATATGTACGTATGAAACTAAATCAGAAAGTAAAAAATTAGGGAGGGAGATTGTAGGCACAAATATTAAAACAAAACTCTACGCATTTCACAATACCCGTGCTGAATATTTCTTTTTATCTTTCTAACAATAAGATTAGTCATGGCTTTTTTTCTATTTCTCCAATGGCACGATAGACAGTTTTTTTTTCTTTTCATTTTTTTTTATTAAATATAACAAAAATTTTGTCCTTATTGTGAGAAAAGACAAGTTGAGCAAACATGTATGTATGTTCGAAGAAGCAAAATAGACAAATACCAGACAATAATACTCCATAAAGTTATAGAAGAAAGAATGGAATGAGAAGAAAGGAAGATAGGCTAGCTCTTGGCAAAGCACAACACGAGAAAATGAAGGATGGGAATTTACTCGGGAAATAAAGAGAGAGTGAGAAAGAGTGGGAGAGAGCGAGGGAGAGAGAGGGAGAGAGAGAGAGCAAGAGAGAGAGAGAGAAAGAGAGAATGAGAATATACAATGAAAGAGACGTGTTCCAGTAGGCAGTGCAGGAGTTAGAGTAACTAAACATAAGCCGGGCAAACAGACAGCCGATCGATGTTGTGCACGGGGGCACAGGGCAACAACGAGGGGGAAAGGGCGGGCAGGGAGAGAGAGAAAGAGAGAGAGAGAGAGAGAGAGAGAGAGAGAGAGAGAGAAGAAGAGATAGATAGAGAGAGGAAAATATAGAGAGAAAGGGGAGAGAGAGAGAGAGTATGAGGGGAACATAGAGAGTGGGGGGGGATAGAGGGAGAGAGTGGAGACGAAGAGATGGAGAGAGAGATAGAGAGAGATACTAAACAAGAGGAGGCCGAATGATGCGCCATGTGCAGACAGTGGCGAAATACACAACGATGTTGTGGCAGGAAGAAGGGCGGGCGGGCTGAAGTCACACAAGAAATGATATAGTGGAGATGGAAATGAGATTGAGTGTGCGACCACGAGGAGAAGAATGAATGGGTAAGAACAAGAGAAAAGGGAAGAAAAAATAGAGAAGTCATGAAAGAGCTGGCAGTAACGAAAAATACAAACATACATACATCTTTATAAAAATAAAAGCACATAAAGAATATTTAAAAAAAAAAGAATCTAAAGAGAGAAAAAACTGCACTTAAAAAAAAGATAAAACAAAATGGAATTGGAGCAAGGAAAAGTCGATAAGTCTGCTTTTATCATTATTTGGCTTCCCCCCTTTATCCCGTTTTGTGCCACCTAATATAAGGAGAGAACGAGAGAGAGAGAGAGGAGAGAGAGAGAGAGAGAGAGAGAGAGAGAGAGGGTGGAACAGGAAGAGAGTGAGAGGAAGAAACAAAAAGGAGGGGCCATTACGCGTAACCCATTTTGACGTCATAATAGCGATGACTCATTGCGGAAACGTGTTCCGGTAAGGATTATGAGATTACGAAATAGCAGTGAGGCTTGGGGATTTCACAGCCCCCTCCTTCTCCTCTTTCTCGAAAATTCTCTCTCTCTCTCTCTCTTTCTCTGCCTCTGTCTCTCTGTCTCACTCTCTCTCCCCGAGACGAATAGCGAGAGAGTGACAGATGGGAGAGAGAGGGAGAAAGAGAGAGAGCGAACGATAAAATATGACCAAGAGAAAGAAAGAGAGGAGAGTAATGTGATTATAATGGGATTAATAACGGACGCACAAACAAATCAGCCGGCCGATGGATTCACAATATTTTCAGATTTTTTGAGCAATGGAATCCACCGATTTCTGCGGAGAGACAAAAAGAATGGGATGGACGATCAATGGTCGGGCACATACATATTTCTGTTTTAGGGAGGGGAGAGAGATAGAGATAGAGAGAGAAGAGAGAGAGAGGGAGAGAGAGAGAGAGGGAGAGAGAGGAGATAGAGGAGGAGAGAGAAAGAGACAATGACATTTAAAAAAAAGAGAAAGAAAGAGAGCAATGGAGTTAACAGGCAGAGAAGAAAACGGATTCATCAATCCGCCAAAACATGCGCAGTATTTTCAGCTTTTTGAGCAATGGGAAACCACCGGTTACCGCAAAGAGACAAAAAAGGATGGGAAGGACGATGAATGGCCGTGCGTATTTCTGTTTCTAGCGAGAGCGAGAGAGCAAAGAGGGAGAGAGAGCGGGAGAGAAAGAGCAAGAGAGACAGAAAGAGAGAATAAGAGAGAGAAAGAGATAGGGAGACAAAGAGAGACAGAAAGAAAGAGAGCGAGAGAAATGCGACTAGCAGATGTTTACTCGTAGTATATGCAGAGATGATAACAAGGAAGTGCATGGCAAAAATGAGGAAACCAAAGATAAGGTAGCTGCCGGCCCGTTTATGCTATGAAAATTTCCCTTCTGCCGGAAAACAGAGGGTGCGGTGGCTATCGGGACCTTAAAAAATTATTTTAAAAAAAACTCTACGTTTAACAGTTGTATATACAGAACGAGATCTGTCTTAAAGGAGCACGAAACTTAACCGTATCTCTCTTTTTTCCAGATCATTCCAGTCTCGTCTCAATCTAATTGTAAGTCAGGCAAAATGGCGCGAATTCAAAAAGGAATTTTTCGCTCCTTTAAAGCAGAGATAGAGAGAGAAAGCGAGCAGGATGGAGAGTCACTCTCACTGATCAAGTAGGGGTATTTCAATTACTCTGGATTTTAATGAGCGGTTGGAATGTTGGAGTAACGCTGAATGTACATATGTATAAACTCAGAATTTAAAAAAAAAAAGATTAAACACTGAGGGAGTAAAGAATGGAATCGTTTATAAAACAAGACATGTGAGATTCAGCCTCGGGCTTACAATTATCTAGGATCTCACATTATTCCTTCATATATCTTTAATCCTTATCTTTCCTCAAGCACACTCAATCATTCATGTTAATTTTTTTATTAATTGTTTTTTTTTCAAAACATTATCAAAATATTGCCGGTCGGAAAGAACAAAGATGGAGACAACTCTCTCTCTCCCTCTCTCTCTATCTCTCTCTCAATCTCTTTCTCTCTCTCTTTCTCTCTCTATCTCTCTCTCTCTCTCTCTCTCTTTTTTTCTTGGCTTCTTCTCCTTCGCCTCCGGTCTCTTAAACGATGCGCGTGCCAGTTGTCCTGTGTGATCTCCCAACGGTATCTGTCCGTTTAAGAGAAATGGATAGAGATTGGGAGAGAAAGTGGGCCAACAGATAAAAAAAGTGGACGAGAGAGAGTGATAGGGTGAGAGAGAAAAGTTGAGTACGACGGAGAGAGTGAGCGAGCTAGAGAGAGCTAGAGAAACAAAGAGAACAATGGAATAAGCATTCGAATGAGGGATTAATATATCACATGGCCAATGGAAGCACATCATATTAATAGTTCTACGAGCAATGGCAAACCACCGGTTACCGCGGAGAGACAAAAAGAATGGAAAGGACGATCAATGGTCGGGCATATTTCTGTTCCTTGCGAGAGCGAGAGTTGAAAGAGAGTGAGTGAGAGGGAGAGAGAGAAAAAAAAAGATGCGACTATCAGATATATACTCGTAATATAAGCAGAGATGATAACAAGGATGTGGATTTTAAAAAGGAGGAAAACAAAGGGGAGCTGTCGTGCACAGAGCGGGCTTTAAAACATTATAAAAATTAAATTAAATTAAAATAAAATAAAATAAAAACGTATATATAATAATTGTAGAGAGAGAGAATGAGAGAGCAGTGTTAAAGGAGCACACTCTAACTTATTTAGTCTATTAGACAGAATGTCCCCTCTCCATTGTTGTCTCGTCTCTCTCTCTCTCTCTCACTCTCTCTCTCTACATCAAATGCTCTCTCGCCTGGTTGTGTCAGGCAAAAAGGCGCGAATTCAAAAGTTAATTTTTGTCTTGTCAGCATTATAATAGAGAGAGAGAGAGAGAGAAACCGAACAGGATTTAAATGAGGCGAGAGACTCACTCTTGTCGCGTTGTGTTTGTCTCTAAATTACTTATTACTCAGGATTTGAATTAGCCGTTCGAATGAGAGATTAAAAATGAACGTATGTACATATGTATAAACTCTGAATAATATTTAATTTCACTAAAAAGAATGCCACGTGGTTTCCATTAGCGCACGTTAGTATGAAACAATTTTTTTCCAAAGGGAAGATGATGCAGCTTGCGGGTAGAGTTTAACTAATATATTTGCACGTATTTGTGGATTAATTCGTCGTCCTAATTGTTATTTCTTGTCTCGCCAGACGATGCAACAGACGCGGATTTCCGACGGCGTCCGGCGGGAGATCGCGACGACTGGCGCACGAATGAGCTTGAGTTAACATTTAGAAAAATCCCATTAAAGATATCATTTATGTGAAATGACCTGTACGCGTAAAAATGAATATATATTTTTAAATCTCGATTGCGTCATCGCTCTGTTTTGCAGTAAATCACATGAAGATCTGATCTGTCTGTCACTCGTTGCTCTGGCTGTTGATCACAAGGAACACTTGTAAATCCAGCAGAGAGAATGATGACCGAGAAGATGACCGGTTATGAGCCGGTCAGAGATTCGCTTATCTCTCAAGGAGTGGCAGCCGGGGTGAAAGAGTGGCACTCGGCTATGACCTTCTCACAGACACGGATTAACCTATCTCTCTCTCTCTCTCATTCTTTCTCACTATATTTCTCTCCCTCCTCCCTCCCTCTCTCTCTCTCTCTCTCGCTCTCTAGCTCTCGCTTTCTCTCTCTCCGCATGAAGATTAAGTTATGTAGATTGCGCCATCGCAACGTGCTGTTCTGTTGGCCTAAGTGAGAGGAAGAGGGAGAGTAATATCAAGAGATGCGTGAGATTGGCAAAGAGAGAGAGAGAGATAAGAGAGAGGAGAGAAAGGAGAGAGAGCGAGAGAGGCACTGATGGAAGAGAAAAGATAGAGAGAGAGCGCGAGAGAGATAGAGAGAGAGAGAAAGCGAGAGAGATAGAGATATAAGAAAGAGATGCATGTAAACCATGAGGATTGGCATCTGATGGCGTGCATCAAATAATTCATCTTTTTCATTGCAATTTATGTATTTCTACAAGGTGAAAGAGCTTTTTATATTTGCTAAAATATATACATAATTTCACAATTGCCAGACTCATTTTGATAAGAAGTCAATAAAAGGACAAATTAATAAATATCCTGTAAACCCGGTGGTTTAGTTACCGCTCTCTACTTTACATGCGATCTGCGACTTGGATCTTGGATGATGAAGATACATCGTTCAAATTGGCTGTTTTCAATTATCTCTCCGTCTCGTCTTCTTTCACTCTCTCTCTCTCTCTCTCTTTCTCTCACTTTATCCCTCACTTCTCTTTCTCTCTTCACTTTCTTTCTCTCTTCCATTTCGCTTTTCTCCCTCTCTCTCCCTGTTCATTGTTTTCTTAATAATATTTTTAGTCTCTAGCCTATGTTTCTCATGTTGATTGATTGTTCTCTTCCATAAAAGACAGCTCTATTAATCCTCCCTCCTGTCGCTTCTTCTCTGATACAGGGCAGATCTCCTTTGAGCTCCTGAAGAGCCAGTGACATTCTCTGATTGTCTGGCTCTCTCTCTCGCTCCCTCTCTCTCACTCTTTCTCATCTTTCTCTCGCTCTCTCTCCCTTTCTCTCTCGCTCCCTCTCACACTCTCTCTCTCTCATCTTTCTCTCGCTGTCTCTCTCTCTCGCAAGCATTTATCTTGCGCAGCCTTTCACGCCTCTGAACACCTGTTACAATCTTGATCGTAAAAGAAATGGCGAAAGAGAGAGAGAGAGAGAGAGAGAGAGAGAAAGGGAGATAGAGAAAGAGAGAAAGAGGGAGAGACAGACAGACAAGTCGGCAACACGAAAAGAAACAAGGTGCGAAGGCGGTGGAACGCAAAGACAAATTACACTTTGTTCGTTCGTCTTCCATAAGAAAGAACGCGAGTTGCGCCATGCTCATTCTTCTTGTTGCAAGTTTCTTTTTACAATTACTAGTTTACAATACAAAATTATTAGCCTTTTACTTGCTTTTTTTTAAATATGTTTTAAATATCATAAACGGTGGTGTCCACAATTTCGCGCGAGTTTTATGATGTGAGAGAGCGATGTGATTGTTGATGGTACGTAAACCGTGTATGTATGCGTCGTTTATTCAACTGAGACAATGAGTCGACATTATATACTACATATAAATTTATTTATTATTTATTATTTATTTGTTTATTTAATTTATTAATTTATTTGTTTATTTCAACAATTAAATATTTTCTTCTTTTCGCTAGGCGTACATTTCGCGATTTCTCTCATTGCCAGCCTGAGCTTCTTTGGCTTACGGCTTACATTTTGATGTGGTGCCTGATCAAATTCTATAGGAGGGGAGTGAGAGAGAGAGAGACGGAGAGAGAGAGACAGAGAGAGAGGGGGAGAGGAGAGAGCGAGAAAGGGAGAGATATGGAGAGAGAGAGAGAAAGAGAGAGAGAAAGAGAGAGAGAGAGAGAGAGAGAGAGAGAGAAAGAGATAATGAAAGATAGGGAAAGAGAGATGTCATGCATGTTTATGCCATCTGCCATGATAAATTCCCTAAGCGGTCACTCATGTAGAAATAGACACAAAGACAGAGAGAGAGAGAGAGAGAGAGAGAGAGAGAGAGAGGTGGTGAGAGATTGTTTAGAGAGGGTGAGAGGTGAGAGATAGAGAGAGAAGGGGGGAGAAGGTAGTGATGCGAGATAGAGGGAGAGAGAGAGTGAAAGAGAGAGGAAGAGAGAGAGAGAGAGAGAGAGAGAGAGAGAGAAAAGCATGCATATGAAGCCCCCTGTCAGGCATGAGGAAGCGTGGGAGCGGGATGATCAGAGATGGGTGAGGGAGATTAGAGATGCATCGTTCGTTCTGGGAGAGAGGAGAGAGAGAGAGGGAGAGAGAGAATAGAGAGGGCCGCGACGGAGAGTGAAAGAGGTGGGGGTTGAGAGGACAGAACAAGATGTTTATCTGTAGCGAAACGCGCTTAAAGCTCTCTTCTTCGCCATCACCTTTTAGTCTTTCTCGGTTCAAGTGTTTCCCTCTCTCTCTCACACTCTCTCTCTCTCTCTCTCTCTCTCTCTCTCGCTCTCGCTGTCTCTTTCTCTCTCCCGCTCAATATCTCTCTCACTCTCTCTCTCGCTCTCTGTCTCTTCGATTACAGCTCAAGTTCAATTCCTCTCTGTCTGTATCCCCCTCCCCGTCCGTTTGTCACCTGCATTTCCTATTCGCCTTCACGGTGGTTTTCAAGACATATCAGAGAATTAAAGCATTCATTGGATGTTAGCTTTGATATAGAAAAAATTTTCGTTATGAGATTTGAAACCAAAGTAAGCAATCATTTCGATTTTTCTGTGTTTTTTCAACATATGTCTCTCTCTCACTCTCACTCTATCTTTTTTTTCTCTTTCTCTCGCTCCCTACTCTCTCTTCTCACTTTCTCTCTCTCTCTCTCTCTCTCTCCCTCTCTCTATCTCTCTCTCTCCGTCCCTTTCTTTCTCTCTCTCTCTCTCTCCCTCTCTCTCTCTTTCTCTCTCTCTCACTCCTCTCGCTCTCTCTTTCCGTCCAACTTTCTCTTGCCAACTCTCTCCGCATAGCCTATACAATAATGTCCCAATGCGATCACATTGCTTTTTATCTTCCTGGCTTGTTCCCTTTCCCATTCCCATCAATGGATGACGGCGAAGAAAACATTCAGGGTCTCTTTTTTTTTGTTTTCTCACTCTCTCTCTTTCTCTCTTCTTTTCTCGCTATCTCTCCCACTCTCTCTTCTTTCTTCTATCTCTCTCTCCCTCTTCCTCTCTCCCTCTCTTTTTTGTCATGCAATATGACCAAGATGGAGATAAAAGAACAAAGAAAAGGAGATCAGATTAGACTCTAATTTTGTAGCTCCGTTAACCAGCAACGAAAAAGTCGAATTTGATGAGTCGGAGTTCATATCGCTCTTGAAATCTAAACATTTCTTTACAACTCTCTTTCTGCCTCTCTTTCTCTGTTTTCTCTCTCCCTCTCTCCCTATCGCTCCTCCCACTTTCCTCCAACTTCCCTCCTCCCCTACTGTCATACGCCCTTCTACGCCATATTTGCATTCCATGACAGAGCCCTTTGGCTCTCCCACTCCTGTGATAGCTTCCAAAAAGTATTATTCTTTCTTTTATTCCTCGTTCTCGTACTTTAAAATGCGAGAATAAAAAGCGATTTTTATGTTTCATTTCTTTTTTTCAACTAAATAGAATCTCACAATCAGCAAGTTCCCTTCAGCCGGCTCTGGTCCCGCCCTCTTCTTCTCCCCATCTCCCGACTCTGATTTGTCTCCACCTCTCGTTTGAATCACGGTGGATTTCGTGATTTTTTACTTACAATTAGTATTACGTTGGTCGTCTGAAGCTTCATTGTTATGTGACGAAACTTTCTCGAAACTTTCTCTCTAGCATTATACTCCCCCACCTCTCTCTCTACCTACTCTCTTTCTCTCTTCTCCCTCTCTCCTTCAGTCTGTCTGTCTGCCTCTCTCTCTCGCTCTCTTTTGCTTTCCCTCTCTATCTCTCTGTCCTTCTCTCTAATTTCCTCTCTCTCTCTCTCTCTCTAATCATAATGTCGTAACTAATAACGAGTATTGTAATGTGCTTTAGCGATCACGGCCAACATCCTGGCTTATTCTTTCCCTTGCTGTCCCCATTCCCATTCCCTTCGATAGCTGATGCCGCAAAAGACATTCTTTTCAGCTCTCTCTCTCTCTCTCTCTCCGTCTCTTCTTCTGTCTCTTGCTCTCTCTGTTTCTCTCAATCTCTCTCTTTCAGATAGAGACAGATAGAGAGAGAGAGAGGTGAGATTGATATCAAATGCATCCGAAGATGGATGAGCGTATATGAAACATCACTACTCGCCATTCACTCTTTTGAGCAATGTCCCCGGTGTAGCATCTGGCTACAACTTCTAGAATTTTCTCACTCTCTCTCTCCCTTTCTCTCTCTCTCTCTCTCTCTCTCTCTCTCTCTCTCCTTCTCTCTCACTCTTTCACTCTCTCTCTCTCTCTCTCTCTCTCTCTCTCTCTCTCTTTCTCTCTCTCCCTTTCTATCTCAAGCAGACAACATTTTGGCTTTTGATTTTATCGACAAGGCCTGCTCTGTTTTTTGCGTGAAGAATATACAGAAATCTTGTTCCCTAATTTAACTTTACTATTCTTATGCATATATTTTTTCAAAGTCCTCTTCAATTCAAACATCAACACACAAATGACTTGAAGATGTTTCCTTCGGTGACATCACAGCGGGAGGCATACATATGAATTATCTGAGAAGTGTTAGAATTGGAAGATGCCTAGACCCCAGGCGACTCGCCGTCACCTTTAACTGTTCCTCTCGTTCTCTCGTTCTCTCGTTTTCTCTCTCTCTCGTTCTCTCTCTTTCTCCCTCTCTCTAGTCAGACACTCTCTATCTCTCTCTTTTTCTCTCGCTATCTCTCCATCTCTACTCTCTTCCTCTCTCGCTCGCTCTTTCTCTAGTCACCATCTCTCCATCTCTATTATCTCACGCTCTCTCGCTCTCTCTATCCTCTCTCTCTCCCTCCCTATCTCTCTATCTCTACTCTCTCTCTCTCCATCTCATCCCCTTCCCCTACTCTTCTCTCACCCTAAATCTCCTCTGATTTGTTCCTCTCCTCCTGGAATGGCATTGCAAATATCACTTCCATCCGGTGCAATCTTCTCTTCTTTTGTCTCTTCTCTCGGGTCGCCCTCTGCCCAGTGGAGGAAACGGTTGCCATTGTCTGAACAGCCCCGATCTCCGGGAGCACTTCAGCTTTTTCTGTTGCTGCCTCTCTCACTCTCTCTTTCTCTCTCACTCTCCCTCTCTCTCTCTCTCTCTCTCTCTTACGTTCGTTTCTATCCCACTTTTTACCTCTTTCTTCAATTTGTCTACCATTCCCATCTCCCAGCTTTTCCGCCTTTTTCCTCTTCAACTTCCCCTCTTCAACTCATAATCTCTTTCTCTCTCACTCTCTCTTTCTCTCTCGCTCTCTCGCTCTCTCACTCTCTCTATCTCTCTCTCCCTGTCCCAATCCACTCTCAGCTGTTATTATCTCTCGATCTCCGCTAGACATCCACTTCCGTCATGCTCCTCATTTTCTCCTTGTATTACATGGCATTCCATTTAGTGGCATTTAGATATGGAGAGAAAGTGGAGAGAGAGAGGATGACAGAGAGAGAGAGAGAGGGAGGGAGAGAGAGATAGAAAGAGAGAGAGAGAGAGAAAGAGGGGGAAAACAACAAAATGATGTGTCACACATAAGAGCAGATGTACCTTGCATGCTTGTTATAATGCAATCTCACATTCTTCCACCTGCCTCTGTTTTGTTTCGAGTTACAGCTTAAAACGATAGGCAGACAGTAAGGTAATGTAGATTTGCTCTTCACTAACGGCCTCTTTATAGGAGGAGGAAACTCAAACGTTAAATACTCGTAATTTTCATGACCATTGTTGTCTCGTCTATCTAATTCCCATGTTCTCTTACCAGTAATGTTTATACAATGTACATATGTTTTCTATAGTCACTCTCCTATTAAAACATTTGTTTTTTTACTGCGAAGGACTATTCCCATAGTCCTCAACTTGGTTAAAATCATTCTACTTCTTTTTTTTACACGAATTCTCTCTGTCGCCTTACCTTTCTTTCTTCCCAGCCACATTTTTGTTCTTTTTAGTGTCGAGCCCGGAAGTCGTTTAGGAAAGAGCGTCCGCGTACCAAATTCTAATTAATATCAATAGGACTGGTGCGCAGCAGCGGATTGTGAGAAAAGTAGAGAAGGACGAGGAAGGAGGAGGAGAAGGAGACATTCTTGCCGCTCTTTTCTACTCTCTGTTAGTCTTGCTCACTCTCTTTCTCTCTCTCTCTCTCTCTCTCTCTCTCTCTCTTTCTCTCTCTACATCTCCCTCTCACTTTTTCTCTCTCTTCCTTTCCTTTTCTTTCTTTTTCTCTCTCTCTCTCTTCCTCTCTCTCTCTCTCTCTCTCTCTCTCTCTCTCTCTCTCTCCTCCTCTCACTCCTCTTGAAGTTTTCTAATTATCTTTTCCTGATCGACCTCTTCACAGCTTCGATGACGTCCTCTCAGAAGGTTATTTCTAGCTTTTCTGCAGAAAGCAATTTAAAGGAGCTGTCCATGGAGATTACAATGTTGCTGAATTTTTTGTTAATACTATCCGGTTCAACTAGAAACATCATTAGGAAAAGTTAGAATGCGTCCTGAAGGGGTGCTGAGGAGAAAAACCACATTTTCCCCACGCAGTACTGTAGAATTTAGGGAGTGACGTCATCATCCCTTGCCTACTTTCTCCGCATGCACACCCTCATTCTATCAGATAGAAGGTGAAAACTAGGTGCGAAGTGGCAAGCCACGCTTGAGATTCGAAGGAAAAGAAGAGAGGCAGAGATAAAAAGGCTCACAAAGTCTAGTTTGTAGTGATGGATACTGTGCTAGCATACCGCCAAAACTTTTAACAATATCATGCGCAAATTCAAACGTTAGTTTTTCACACACGGCTTCTAAACTCCATGGATAGTTCCTTTAATATATTAGTTAAAATAATTTTTTGCTTTTTTAATAGTCTAGAAAAAGGAATCTTTTCATATGCAGGATCTCCGACTGAATTCACTGCCGCCTGAAGTGCTTCTCTCCGTGTTGCAGCTTTTGAGAAGAGAAGACATTAGCAGGTTGTTAGGGAGAGAGAGAGAGAGAGAGAGAGAGAGAGAGAGAGAGAGATAGAGAGATAGAGAGAGAGAGAGATAGAGGGAAAGATAGAAAATTAGTGAGAGCGAGTGAGAGAGCGAAAAGAAAAAAGAGACAATATTCATAAATGTCTAAAATGCGAGTTAACAAAAATATATTTATACTTGTTTGATTTAGATGCGAACTGGTTTGCAAAGATCTCCGCTGTTTCACAGCACAACACGACCATCACTTGAGGAAGAGGAAGCTGGATCGGATCAAGATATCATGGGTAGGAACATTCATTCTCTCTCATCTCTCTCTCTCTCTCTCTCGCTGCCTCTCTCTCTCTCTCGCTGCCTCTCTCGATTCCATTTCTTTTTCCTTTTCTCGTCTCCTCCTCAATTTTCTCACTCTATCCATACTTACATATCAGAATAATGGCAAATATATTTTCTCTATGAAGCCGGTATTTTAGATTTAGATCCCCAACCTAAAAAGATTCGATGAAAGTACTTTCGATCCTCCTGTTCCCCTATTGATATTTCTCTCTCGGTCACGCACTCTCTCGTTACCTCTCTCTACCTCACTCTCTCTCTCTCTTTCAGAACCCCACTGGCCGTCTGCGTCTCTTCGTCAGATGCGACGAAGAGAACATCCGTCGCTCGCGGCTCTTCTCCTCCAAGCGTCGCCATGTCTCGCCACCTCCTCTCTGCTCGTGCTCTCTCGCTTCCCTCTCGTCTCCTTCTTCGTCAACCCCGCCTCTCTTCTCCTTCATGGTTTATTGGTTGAAAATTTTTTTTTAAGACTCTAAAATCTAACGTAACATAATCCGAATTTTATACATAAAATTAATCAAATTTGTGAGATTCGATTAGTAAAATTTTTTTCTAAATGATTGCATGATTGCTAATAATCTCATTTATTTAACAGAGATAGGAATACTGTCTAAAGAGGACAGGCCAATTGCACCCTCGCTTTTCCACTTTTCAATCAAACTTCATATGAACAAAATGCATTTTCTATTTTACAAACGACAGAACGATGAAGAAATTTTTTTAATGACAAGAAAATTTAAGTCAATTGCAATTTTTTTCAAAAAAGAAAACATGACTTAAAATAATAGATCATATTCCATGACTTTTATATTAATTTGAATGTTTTCTCGAACAGTTTTATGAATGTCAAATTCATGCGTCATGTCCAGGTAGTTCTGTCCCGCTCATGAATCTGAAAAACTGGAGCTAAAAACTTTCCGCGCTGAGCTACTGAATGTGAGAGAGAAAAGAGGCTTCTATTTATTACTGCAATAGTTATTTAATCATTAAATTTCGAGCATTTCAATCTAAATTTTATTAATTCTACAAATATGCAATTGTTTAAAGCTTGTTTGCCGATGAGGACAGCATAACAAAAATTATTAAGGTCACAATTGGCTGGGTAATGAAAAGTGGCTTGAGACAATTATGAAACAATAGCACTAGAAAAATTAAACAATACTACTAATTAGACTAAAACTAATTAGAATAGAAATATTCTTTTGTGTTTTCAGTGCCTTCCGTGCGTGGCGCTGAAAGCAGGAAGAAACTTCTCTGATTTCACAAAGCCACGCCCCCTTCGAGGCTGCCTTCCTCGCTGTCGAATCGACTGCGGCGATTGCTAAGAAATGGACAGCTAGAGCGACTGACAATTGACGAGGTTTCTTTTTATTACATAATTATTTTAATTCGCTACTTTTATAAAATGTATTTTTTCTCTTCTTCTAGACATATACCTTTCTCCCTAGATTAAAAATAGAAACTTTCAGAAAATATAAATATGCCTTCTATTTGCAGCTACCTTTGACAGACTCGCTAGTTGCTGGCATCGAGGAAGCAATTGCAGGCGTTTCTGGAATGCAGCTCGAGCTTTCTTGCTGCGACTTGGCGCGAGTGAGCGAAGAGAGGTTGTTGTATATTTTTTTTTTAAATATTTTTATTACCAAAATATGTTTTTCAAAATGAAAAAATATCTTTATGAAACTGCTATAGCAACAGAAATTTTATGTAATTGTTAGGGCATTTCTAAAAGAAGTCATATTTCCGATGGAGTACATTTGTTACAATTTTCCCGCAACGCTGGTGGTTTAATAATGAGAATGAAAATAGTCAAATAAATGTGCTTTTGCAACTGTAATGATTCTTTGTGGATAACAGTCAAACGCAAAACATATATCGAATGTCTGGTCATCTTTTGCTAGTTTTGTCAATTCAATTCAATTATTCTTTAATCACACAATTCAGTAATAATATGGCAAACATTTGATAATCGGATAAATTTCATTGATTGTTTTGCTCAGGCTCACTTACTCAACTCTGCCAATTGAAGTCTCCTAATGGACGCGTCGTCAGCAACCGCAGTGAAGTTGCCGACATCGTGCAGCGGTTCTATAATGGTCTGTTTGCTGTTCCAATTCCACCTCGGCAGCAGATCTACATCACGACCGAGGCTCTTCCACCGATTTTACCTTGCGAAGTCCAAAAGGCAGTAAATCGGATGCGGCAAGGGCGCTCCCCTGGTCCAGACAGAATCACGGTTGAGATGCTTCACGCTGGAGTTAACATCCTGTCTCCTCATCTTGCCGTCCTCTTCAATCGCTGTCTGGATGAGGGACGTGTGCCTGACTCCTTTGCCGACTCGGTGCTATCGTTGATTTTCAAGAAAGGTGACCCGCTCGACATTGCCAACTACCGTCCAATTACCCTACTCTCCTGCGTGTACAAAGTATTCTCTTCAATTCTTGGTGCGCGGATGGAAGAGACACTGCAATTCAATCAACCAGTCGAGCAAGCCGGATTCCGCAAGAAGTACTGCACTACTGACCATATCCATGTAGTCGTCGAAATGCTGCAGAAGGCAACCGAGTATGAATTTCCACTCTATCTCATATTCGTTGACTTCCGGAAGGCCTTCGACAGCGTTCGATTCGATGCCCTTTGGCCCGCCCTCCATCGCCAAGGCGTACACCCGATGATCATATCCATCCTTCAGAATATCTACGATTCAGCTGAAGTTCGGGTACGCCTTCGAGGCCAAACTGTGCCAATGAACGTGCAGCGAGGAGTTCGACAAGGTGATAACATCAGTCCCTCCCTTTTCTCTGCTGTCGTGGAAGAAGTGTTCCGAAACCTAGACTGGTCTGATCGCGGCATAAACATAGATGGCATTCAAATGCACCACCTCCGTTATGCTGACGACATTGTCCTGTTTTCCCATTCCGCGAAGGAAGCATCGGCGATGCTCAGTGAGCTGTCAGCCGCAAGTGAAGCCGTCGGCCTTTCCATTAACACCTCGAAGACCCAGGCTATGACAAATCGAAGCCGCAAACCTCTCTTTGTTTCAGGTCAAACCATCGACTACGTGGACACCTTTGTCTACCTTGGACAACTGGTAACATTTAAATCCAATCCGGCCCTCGAGTTAAACAGGAGAGTGCGCGCAGGTTGGGCAGCTTTCAATCGCTTCTACGACTTCCTCACAAACAGGAGAGTTGACGTTGCCCTCAAATGCCGCGTTTACCAAACTAGCATCGAGCCTGCGCTGTTGTATGGTGCGGAAACGTGGGCACTTCGTCTACAAGATCGCCGCCGCCTCATTGTGTGCCAGAGGAAAATGATGAGAAAAATGGCCGGAGTCACTCTCCTCGAACATCGGACGAATGACTGGCTCTTCGACAAAATTCCTATTCCCGATATCCGAGTACGAGCCATGGAGAGGAAGTGGAAATGGGCCAGTCTGATTGCAAAAATGGATGGAGGACGCTGGACAAGACGAGCCGTGGAGTGGAGACCGTGGAAATGGAAAAGACATGCTGGACGCCCCCGAGAACGATGGCGTGACGAATTCGACCGCAACCTGTCCACCACTTGGATGCGAATCGCAGTCATGAAACCCGATGCCTTTCATCTTTCCTTTACCCACCGGGCCCAGTCCCTGATTGTGGAATAAACTTTGAAACTTTGAAACTTTGCTCAGGTTCCGTTCTCTCTGCTTCTCTCGCGGCGTCTCTCGTCTCTCGCTCTCTCTCCTCTACAACGCGTCCTCCTCCCTCTTCGGAAGAAGCTTTTTTGAAGACGTCATCAAGGCTCAGCTCCAACTTCTCGATATTAATAATGTTTGCCAATTTTCACTTTATATTTATTTTAAAAAAAACTAATACAAAAACTAATTAACAGTAGCTTTACATTAAAGCTAGGCAGATTGTTTGTTATTCTTGAAATATCTTTTGAAATTGCCGCCATTTTTCTAGACGTCATTCTCTTTTCCCGACACGCCTTGCCTGACTGATGTCGAGTTGCCCCGTCGACTCGGACGCGCCGTCCCGTCAATCTTCATCGATATCCCCGGCATCTTCAGTGTCCCCGAAACCATCTAGTTGTTAAAGGTCAATATTTCAATTTTCGTTATCTCATAACTCGATCTATTCTATTTTGCACAATGAAATGTTTGTCTTAAAAAAATAATTCATCTATTCTATTTAAAGGGCAAATATTCAATTCAACCATAACCTATTTGAATTTTCCTGACTATGGCGAATTCAAACATAAATTTTTACCTCCTTAAAATAATATTTATAGCCTTTCCAGGCTGCCGATGCGGCCCACGAGAGCGTGGATATTGTCTTGCACGGTTCCCATCCCTTGCCGATCGATGAGTTTCGCTGTCTTCTTGGAGAGCAACGACGCCACTTTTCATGCTCCTCCAGTGAGAAGGAACAGAGAGGAAATCGGAAGAGGAAGTGCGATGAGCGAGGAGGAGAAGTGGAAGAGGTGAGTTTTTAAATTAATTAATTAATTAACTAATTAATAAATTAAATTTAAAAAAAAAATCTTTGTATCCACCAATTTCACCATGAGTTATTAATTAGCCTACTTAATTAATTTGAACATTTAAAAAACTAAACACATTTCAATATCCGATTTGTGAATGCCAGGTGGTTTCCATTAGTGTACGTTAGTATAAAAGGTATTTATTCTATTGTGGATACGATGTTGTATCGCCTCACAGTCAGCTTATTTTACTATGTCCATATTTGTGAATTAGTTTTTCTCTCGCCAATTATTATTTCGCCCAGACAATGCAAATGACGCGGATTGTCGATGGCGTCCGGCGGGAGATCGCGTCGACTGGCGCACGAATCCAATTCGTGAAGCGAGCCGAGAACGGAGATGAAGAAAGAGAATCCAAGAGCGAGCACGGAATTGAAGGAAGAGACGCCAAGAGGCAGCTGGCACGGTGTTCTGAGGGATTTATAGCCTGATCAGAATTTTTTTTAACACTGTTCTAAAACTGAAGAATACATGTGTTTTTGCTGCTTTGTCGATATTTTTTTCAAATTGAATACTGAATGTGATTTATCACTTACGTGTATATCACTTATGTGCATGTACGTGTAAAAATTTATATATTTTTTATTTCGATTGCATCATCGCTCCGTTTTTGCAGTAAATCACATGATGATCTGATCTGTCTGTCACTCGTTGCTCTGGCTGTTGATCACAAGGAACACTTGTAAATCCAGCAGAGAGAATGATGACCGAGAAGATGACCGGTTATGAGCCGGTCAGAGATTCGCTTTTCTCTCAAGGAGTGGCAGCCGGGGGTGAAAGAGTGGCACTCGGCTATATTCCTCTCACGGACACGGATTAAACTCTCTCTCTCTCTCTCTCACTCTCTGTCTCTCTCTCTTTCTCTCTCTCTCGCTCTCTCTCTCTCTCTATCTCTCTCTCGCTCTCTCTCTCTCTTTCTCTCTCTCCCTCTCGCTCTCTCTCTCTCTATCTCTCTCTCGCTCTCTCTCTCTCTACTTACACTTTTATTTCTTGTTTCTTGTCCCTATACTGTGTTTCTCTCGTTGATTGATTGTTCTCTTCCACAAAAGACAGCTCTATTAATCCTCCCTTTTATCGCTTCTTCTCTGATATCCACCTCAGCAGATCTCCTTTGAGCTCCTGAAGTGTCCTTGACATTCTCTGATCTTCTGGCTCTCTCTCTCTCTCGGTCTCTCTCTTTCTCGCTCTCTCCCTCGCTCTCTCTCATTCACTATCTCGACCATTTTTCTCAAACTCATACGAACAAAATGCATTCTAATTTTTTTCCAAACGAAAAAAATGATAAAGAAAATGTTTTAGTAATAAGAAAATTAAAACGGCCAAATTATTCATATTTTATGATACTTATATTCATTGAAATATTTTTACAACTGTTTTATGGATGCAAAATGCATGCGACATGTCCAGGTGGTTCTGTCGCGCTCATTAACGTGAAAAGCGGGGAATTAGAGTTCCCGGTGTTTGGCGACTGATAGGAGGTGACTATTAAATTGCATGAATTACTTCATATTTTAAAAAGCTTTAAAAAGCCAATAAAAATGGCAGAATTCAAAGGGAAGCGAAATTGGTCACTGCACCACTCTGACCACAAAGAATTATCAAAGTCATCGATCGATAAGGTTCGAGCATTTGCATGGAAATGTTATTCATTCTTTAGAAATACATAGAAAATCTGAAGAGTGACGCCCACAGTTTTAAAATATGTATGTAGTTTAGACCCATTTTTTTCGATGTGGACAACACAGGAAAATCACTGAAATCACGATTGGCTGGTAAATATTATTTTCCCCGAGATTTTTCGCGCATTATTTAATAATGATTCACGAAGTCTACAACTACATCTTGACTGTGCGAAGTTTTGTGTGACTCTGGGGCGAGAGAGCAGCATGTTACAGTTGCAAATGTGAAGAAAATTCAATTAGGTTACTGTTGAGCTTCTTGCCCCTTTAATCATTATTCCCAAATATAATTCCAGAATGTACAAATATACCTTCTTATCGCAGCTCAATCTGCCAGACTCGCTCGTTGCTGGCATCGAGGCAGCAATTGCAGGCGTTTCTTGCACGCATCTCGAGCTTTCTTGCTGCGACTTGGCGAGAGTGAGCGAAGAGAGGTTCTTGTATATTTTTATTTATTTTTTTTACATTTTAGGAGACAACGTCCCTTGACATCAGCAGTCCGATGGAAGCACAATATTTATAGCTCTTAGAGCAATGGAAACCACAAAAAGAATGGGAAGGACGATCAAGGGTCTTGCGTATTTCTGATTGGAATGAGAGAGAGAGAAAGGGAGGAGATAGAAAGAGAGAGAGAGAGAGAGAGAGAGAAAGAGAGGTAGAGTGAGTGAGCGAGCGAGAGATAGAGAGAGATGGAGAGAGAGGTACAGAGAGAAAGAGAGAGAGAGAGAGAGAGAGAGAGAGAGAGAGAGAGAGACATGCGACTAGAAGATGTTTACTAGTATTACCCGGAAGTGATAACAAGGATCAGCATGGCAAATGGAGGAAGCAAAGAAAGTGGAGCGGCCTGGCACTGACAATAAGCGGGAGCTAGCTAACGGGTCTTAAAAATTATTTAAAAAAAATGCTAAATTTAAAAATAAAAATTAAAATAAAACAGTTGCTTCTTCCCACTCTTCACGTAAAAGAAAGACAAATTCGGCGGGAATCTTATCATGATTGAATGTACTCATTACAGACACTTTTTTCTTCTATAATAAAATTAATACGGAAGCAACAAGTGCTGCCCAGAGAAAAATGTTGATTTACTTTAAAGGAAATGATAGGTGGCTAATTGTTAGAGATAGATATAAATTTTATACGTCAATGCTCTCTCTCGTTCGTTTCACAGAGAAGACAGAGAAAGAGACAGAGGGAATGTTGTTCATATTTAATACCGATTGTGAGAGTGGGAAGAAGCAACTGTTTTATTTTAATTTTTATTTTTAAATTTAGCATTTTTTTTAAATAATTTTTAAGACCCGTTAGCTAGCTCCCGCTTATTGTCAGTGCCAGGCCGCTCCACTTTCTTTGCTTCCTCCATTTGCCATGCTGATCCTTGTTATCACTTCCGGGTAATACTAGTAAACATCTTCTAGTCGCATGTCTCTCTCTCTCTCTCTCTCTCTCTCTCTCTCTCTTTCTCTCTGTACCTCTCTCTCCATCTCTCTCTATCTCTCGCTCGCTCACTCACTCTACCTCTCTTTCTCTCTCTCTCTCTCTCTCTCTCTTTCTATCTCCTCCCTTTCTCTCTCTCTCATTCCAATCAGAAATACGCAAGACCCTTGATCGTCCTTCCCATTCTTTTTGTGGTTTCCATTGCTCTAAGAGCTATAAATATTGTGCTTCCATCGGACTGCTGATGTCAAGGGACGTTGTCTCCTAAAATGTAAAAAAAATAAATAAAAATATACAAGAACCTCTCTTCGCTCACTCTCGCCAAGTCGCAGCAAGAAAGCTCGAGATGCGTGCAAGAAACGCCTGCAATTGCTGCCTCGATGCCAGCAACGAGCGAGTCTGGCAGATTGAGCTGCGATAAGAAGGTATATTTGTACATTCTGGAATTATATTTGGGAATAATGATTAAAGGAGCAAGAAGCTCAACCGTAACCTAATTGAATTTTCTTCATAATTGCCCCTGTAACATGCTGCTCTCTCGCCCCAGAGTCACACAAAACTTCGCACAGTCAAGATTTAGTTGTAGACTTCGTGAATCATTATTAAATAATGCGCGAAAAATCTCGGGGAAAATAATATTTACCAGCCAATCGTGATCTCAGTGATTTTCCTGTGTTGTCCACATCGAAAAAAATGGGTCTAAACTACATACATATTTTAAAACTGTGGGCGTCACTCTTCAGATTTTCTATGTATTTCTAAAGAATGAATAACATTTCCATGCAAATGCTCGAACCTTATCGATCGATGACTTTGATAATTCTTTGTGGTCAGAGTGGTGCAGTGACCAATTTCGCTTCCCTTTGAATTCTGCCATTTTTATTGGCTTTTTAAAGCTTAATTTAGCATTATTATACTTGCTTGGGTAGTGAAAGAAAAAGTGAGAAAGAGAGGTAGACAGGAGAAAATGAGAGATATCTATAACTAAAATAGTAAAAAAAATCAAGTGTTAGCAAAGAATACAGATATTGAAAGTTCCTTAAAAATCTGAATTCGAGAATAAAACATGGTCTTTTTGAGATGCACACTCTTACACGCGGCTGGCTCTTCACTCGATTCTTGACAAGATGAGGGAACCCGCGCTGACCTCGGGAGGAGGGAAAGGGTGCGCTGAAAGGATTCGCGCACTCTCTTTGGAGAAGAAGAGAGGGTAGCTGGAGAGATGGAGGGAGAGAGCTAGAGACTGAGAGAGTGAGACAGAGTGAGAGAGGGAGAGAGAGGGAGAGGGGAAGTGAGAGAGAGAGGGGGAGAGAGCGAGGGAACATTAATAAAAATATCTAATTTGAATACTATTAATACCAATATGTTCGACAAGTTCATTGCGGATGCAAGTCGCAGATCGAATGTAAACTAGAGAGCGGTTACTAAACCGCCGGGTTTAAAAGAATTGATATATTTTTTTTATTTACTCCATGTCAAAATGAGTCAATCAATTGTAT
Source organism: Allodiplogaster sudhausi (assembly GCA_945643635.1). Taxonomy (NCBI): domain Eukaryota; kingdom Metazoa; phylum Nematoda; class Chromadorea; order Rhabditida; family Diplogasteridae; genus Allodiplogaster; species Allodiplogaster sudhausi. The sequence goes on from CALZFC010000057.1 coordinate 23,181, forward strand.
AATTATATATTTTAGCAACCTCTTCCTCTGCACAGCACGTTGCGATGGCGCAATCTACATAACTTAATCTTCATGCGAAGAGAGGGAGAGGGAGAGAGAGAAAGAGAGAGAGAGAGAGAGAGAGAGAGAGAGAGAGAAAGAGAGAGAGAGAGAAAGATAAAGAGAGAGAGAGGTTAATCCGTGTCTGTGAGAATGAAAACACTCATATTCTTCAACTTCAGAATAGCGTTTAAAAGAAGAAGAATGATTTTCTGATCAAGTTATAAATCCCTCATAACCCCGTGCGAGCTGCCTCTTGGCTCTTCCTTCACTTTTCGCTCTTGGATTCTCTTCCTTCAGCTCCGAACTCGGAGCGCTTCACGAATTAGATTCGGCTTTAAAAAATTCACTTCATGTTAAAGGAGGGCGGTCACGGGAGTGGTGAAAGCGCGGCTATTCGAATTTTATTTTTCGCATTAATTTTTTGATCGCCTTCAGTCTACACGCATCATCTCCCCAACTGGCTAAATTCCTTTTATGCTAACGTGCGCGAATGGAAACCACATGGCATCCACAAAGTCGAAGTCGATTTTTGTCTTCAAGTACTCAAAGTAAAAAAAGAAATTCAACGTTAAGAAATAAATTTATAAGGCATACTTAAAAGATACAGAGAGAAGAGAGATATAGATAGAGAGAGATAGATAGAGAGAGACGGCTGTTACCATGCCAATTGGGGGAATGCTATCTGCATGGCAAAGGAAGCTAAAGGAGCACGAAGCTGTTGTATAAAGATATTTTTTTTTAGAAAAAATATTTTAAGAATAAACATATTTATAAAAATCAATACAAACAAGAACCTCTCCTCGCTCACTCGCGCCAAGTCGCAGCAACAAAGCTCGAGATGCGTGCAAGAAACGCCTGCAATTGCTGCCTCGATGTCAACAACTATGGAGTCTCTCAGAGGAAGCTGCAATAGAAAGGAGGATATTGGATATTTGTATTATGAAAATCTATTTTGATTCTAGGGAAATTTTTTAAATAAAAGGTATATAGAAGAAAGGAAAAAGAAACCTATTTCAAAATAATAATAAAATAAAAATTCATTTAAATTTGCAAATGACGCGGATTGTTGACGGCGTCCGTAGAGAGATCGAAACGAGCGGCACACGAATCCAATTCGTGAAAGCGGAGAAGCCAACGGAGGGCCTGGAGAGGCACGAAGAGAGGACACAAGCAACAGCTGCTGAAAATGGGCGATTTACATATAACTTGATCTGTCTGTCGACAAGGAAGAATACGCCGCGAAATTATATCTATATTTTAGCTTTAAAAAGAGGTCGAGAGCCCATGGATGAATTTTTTTATTTATCTATTAGCTTGAGTTAACATTTTAAAAAATCACATTAAAGCTGTTACACCTTTCTGGTGAGCATTTTTTTTTTACAAATAAGACATTTTTTAAACGCGGTTCTGATGTTGAAGAATGCGAGTGTTTTTGTTAGTTTGTCGATATTGTTCAAATCTAGTACCGATTGTGATACATGATTTAATTACTTACATAAGTGTAATGATGTAAACAATGTATATTTATCTTTTTTGCCTTGCAGACATCCTTCGTATCATCTCCGCGTACAACGAGTAAACATCTGCGTGTCGCATCTCTCTCTCCCTCTCTCTATCTCTCTCCCTCTTTCTCTCAGTCTCCCTACCTTTCTATCTCTTCCTCTCTCTCTCTCTCTCTTCTCTCCCTCTCTCTCTCTCTCTCTTCTCTCTCTCTCTCTCTCTCTCTCTCTCTTTCTCCCTCATACGATCAGCGAGTGGGATCCTCGATGATGCTATTGAGAATGGCTGTTGACAGAATAATATGAATAGTATTTAAATTTGATATTTACATGCGTTAGGATAAAAGTGTTCATTGGATTTTAACATTGATGAAGCCCTCATTCGTGTGAGTGTTTAGAAACTAGTAAGTAATTCTTCCTTTTTCCGTATTTTCCGTATTATCTCTCTCTCTCTCTCTCTCTCTCTCTCTCTCTTCTCACTCTCTCCAATTCTGTATAGTTTTCAACTTCAATTCCAAACTATCTGTATCCATTTCGTTATTCACCTGCATTTCCTATTCGATTTCACGGTGGTTTTCAGTATTTATCAGAGAATTTAGACATTCATTGGATGTTCCTATTGATGAGTTCTGCTTCTCATGTGAGAGATTTCACAATCAGAGATTTTAAAGTAAGCAATCCTTACGGTTTCCATTTTCGTTTTTTTTTGCTCTGTATCTCTTACTCTCACTCTCTCTCTCTCTCTCTCTTTCTCACACCCTTTTGCTCTTTCACTCTAATTCTCTATCTCTTTCGCAAGTTCAATTCCTCTTTGTCTGTATCCCTCTCCCTCTCCACACCTGCATTTCTAGTTTGTCTTTCACGGTTGTTTTCAAGACATATCAGAGAATAAAAGTGTTCATTGGATTTTAACATTGATGAAGCCCTCATTCGTGTGAGTGTTAAGAAACTAATAAGTAATTCTTCCTTTTTCCGTTTTCTCTCTCTCTCTCTCTCTCTTCTCACTCTCTCTCGCTCTCTCTCTCCCTAGCTCTCTCTCTATCTCTTGCAAACTTTCACTCCATACAACAATTTCCCAATGCGATCATACTGCTTTCCTTCTTCCTGGCTTGTTTCCTTTCCCATTCCCATCAATGGATGACGCCGAAGGAGACATTCAGAGAGAAGCCCTCTTCCTCAACCACGCCTCTCTTCTCCTTCATGTGTTACGTGGCCCGGAGCCCCATTGGCAGCCCCGTCCCCTTGGGGAGAGAGGCTGCCCTCAAGTGCCTGCCAGCTAATATTGAGGGGAACAGTGGAAAAGACTGGCAGGCGACCCTGGCTACGGATTCCCCCCCCCCCCCAATGTATTCTATTCCCTTCTGTTTCAGTTCTTGTAACTGATAAACGTTAACGAAAACACCCATTGGTATTAACCGTCAAGATGGAGATCCGAGGTCACATCATATGTACATACGTCACGCTGGCTGCCACAACAACACAAGGGCACCGCTTGACAGATGGTATATTTGTTGAAAAAAAGTTATTTTTTAAAGAATTCAAAAGATCTAACGGAATATAATCCGAATTTCAGACAAAATTTGTCAAATTAGTAAGATACTATCACTTTTTTTTCTAATTTTTTCCAAAAGAAAAAAGAAATTATAAAATTATCCTTATACTATTTATATTAATTTACTCTCCCTCTCTCCTTCTCTCTAATTCTCTCTCTCCTTCTCTCTCTCTCTCCACTTCTGTCACTCTCTCTATTTTTGTTCTATCTCCTGAGAAGATGGAGACGAGAGAGAAGAGGGAGGCGAGAGGGAAGCGAGAGAGCACGAGCAGAGAGGAGGTGGCGAGACATGGCGACGCTTGGAGGAGAAGAGCCACGAGCGACGGATGTTCTCTTCGTCGCATCTGACGGAGAGACGAAGACGGCCAGAGGGGTCCTGAAGAGAGAGGGGAGAGAGAGAGAGAGAGAGAGAGAGAATCGATAGACAGAGATATAGAGAGGTCTCGCCATCTCTCTCTCTCTCCCTCTCTCCCTCTCTCTCCTCTCTTTCTCCCTCCCTCTCTCTCTCTCTCCTCTCTCTCTCTCATTCATTCTCTCTGTCTCCCCCCCTCTCTCTCCGTCTCTCTCTCTCTTTCTCTTTCTCTCTCTTTCTCTCTCTCTCCCTCTCTCTCTTTCTCTCTCTCTCTGTCTGTCTCTCTCTCTTTCTCTCTCACTCTCTCTCCCCCTCTCTCTCACTCTCTCTCTCTCTCTCTCTCTCTCTCTTTCTCTCTCTCTCTCCATTGTCTTGCTCGTCTCGCGCTCCTTGCCCATCGACGACTCCGCTGCCTTCTCGGAGAGCAACGACGTCACTTTGCATGCTCCTCCAGTGAAAAGGTACAGAGAGGAAATCGGAAGAGGAAGTGCGATGAGCTTGTTGGAGCAGATGAAGAGGTGAGTTTTTAAATTAATTAATTTATTAACTAATTAACCAATTTTTTTTGTTAAAATCTTTGTATTCACCAATTTCACCATGAGTTATTAATTAGCCTACTTAATAATTTGTACATTTAAAAAACTAAACAAATTTCAATATCAGATTTGTGAATGCCAGGTGGTTTCCATTAGTGTACGTTAGTATAAAAGGTATTTATTCTATTGTGGAGACGATGTTGCATCGCCTCACAGTCAGCTAATTTTACTACGTCCATATTTGTGAATTATTTTTGGCCCGGCAATTATTATTTCACACCTCCACAGATAATGCAAATGACGCGGATTGTCGATGGCGTCCGGCGGGAGATCGCGACGACTGAATTCGTGAAGGGCGCCGAGATCAGAGCTGAAGGAAGAGAATCCAAGAGCGAGCAAGGAAGTGAAGGATGAGACGACAAGAGGCAGCTGTCACGGGATTATGAGGGATTTATAGACTCAGAAAATCGTTTTTCTTCTTTTAAACGCTGTTCTGAAGTTGAAGAATATGAGTGCTTTTCTTCAATATATTGAAGTTTTTGTTACAGGGTCATAACTGATGATTTTCTAACTTGATCAGAATTTTTTTGAAACGCTGTTCTAATACTCAAGAATGCGAATGTTTTTTTTGTGTTTCTTTGCCGATATTTTTTCAAATTGAATACTGATTATGATTTATGATTTACATATAATGAAGTGTACGCGTAAAAATGTACATTTTTATCTCAATTTCATCTTTGCTCTGTTTTTGCTGTAAATCACATGAAGATCTGATCTGTCTGTCACTCGTTGCTCTGGCTGTTGATCAAAAGGAACACTTGTAAATCCAGCAGAGAGAATGATGACCGAGAAGATGACCGGTTATGAGCCGGTCAGAGATTCGCTTATCTCTCAAGGAGTGGCAGCCGGGGGTGAAAGAGTAACACTCGGCTATGACCTTCTCGCAGACTCGGATTAACCTCTCTCTCTCTCTTTCTTTGTCTCTGTCTGTCAATCTCTCCCTCTCTCTACATCTCTTTCGATCTTACTCTCTCTCTTTCTCTGTCTTTGTCTCTCTATCTCTCCCTCTCTCTACATCTCTCTCTCTCTCTATCTATCTCTCTCTCTTTCTATCTCTCTCACTCTCTACATCTCTTTCGATCTAGCTCTCTCTCCGCATGTAGATGAAGTTAGATTGCGCCATCAAATCAAGCAACTCTGTTGGCTAAGGGCTGCGTGAGATAAAGAGAGATCTCTTTCGATCTTACTCTCTCTCTCTCTTTCTCTGTCTTTGTCTCTCTATCTCTACCTCTCTCTACATCTCTCTCTCTATCTCTCTCTCTTTCTATCTCTCTCACTCTCTACATCTCTTTCGATCTGGCTCTCTCTCCGCATGTAGATGAAGTTAGATTGCGCCATCAAATCGAGCAATTCTGTTGGCTAAGTGCTGCGTGAGATAAAGAGAGACAGAGAGAGAGAGACAGAGAGAGAGAGAGAGAGAGAGAGAGACATTAAAGAAGTCGCCAAAAGGAACAAGGTGTGAAGGCGGTGGACTGCAAAGACAAATTACTCCTTGTTCTTTCATATTCCATAAGATATGAACGCGAGTTGCGCCATGCTCGCTCTTCATGCAAGTGTATATTTACAATTATATTATCCTCCCCTCTTATAATTCTAGTAAGAGAGATAGGCCCAAATACATAGATAACAGTAATAGGATAGGCATAGTAACAGCCATGAAAAGTGTGGCGGAAAAGACTGTCATGATTGGAGGGGCACCAGGGGAATATCGCAACTACGTAACTATAAATCTCTCTCTCTCCCTCTCTCTGTCTCTTTCCCTCTCTTTCGCTTTTTCTACTCAAGCTCATGTTCAGTTCTCTGTGAATCCCTCCCATCCTTTTTGGTCCCGGTGGTTTTCAAAACCCTTTCCCAAGTATTAGAGTATTCATTGGATGTTGCCAGTGATTGATCTTGTAAATCTTCTTGAAATCTGAAGCCAAGTACTTCTCATTCCTCGCCAGGTATTCCTCTCTCTTTCTCTCTACTTCTATATCCCTAATTTTTCTCGATCGCTCACCTCTCTCTCTCTCTCTCTCCCTCTCTCTCCCTCTCTTTCTCCCTCATTTATGGCTCCTCCTACTTTAGACCAGCTTGCCCTGCGCTCTTACTATCATCTGCCCTTGTACGATGTCTGGCAGCTGGAATTATGCTCTCCTTTTAGGCCTTTTCTCCTGGTTTTCACCTGGCACGATAATAGAATATTAAATACAGTTTTGTTGCCTAAAAAATTCTCAGTTTTTAAGACGAAATAAACCTTTATTCTTAATTAATTAATATAGTGAATGTTTGTTGTTTCTTCTTACATTATTCTTAGTTCCCCACGCGACAAATGTCGAGAGAGAGAGGCAGAGAGAGAGAGAGAGAGAGAGAGAGAGAGAGAGAGAGGGAAAGAGAGAGAAAGTGAGAGAGGGAGGGAGATGAGAGAGAGAGAAGAGTTTCTCAGGCAGAAGTCATTCGATAGTGACGCAGACAAAGGGAACAATCGACGGGGAAGGGCGTCGGCCCGAGGCGTGGTGGTCGTTGAGTGGAAAGGGAGTCGGGAAGAAGGAGAAATAGCGACCCGGCAGAAGCCGGTCGCTCCCCGGGACTAAGCTAACTTATGAGTCATAACTGGATCTTATATCGAAATTCATGTGACATGTCAAGGTGGTTCTGTCAGGCTGATTAACATGAAAGGCAGGGGCTAAAAATCATGCATGTTGGTCACAGCGTAGCTAATCACTACAAATATCACTTAATCAATTAAAATTTAATTTATTAATTCACTTTTACTGAAGAAAAATTTGCAAAATCCTTCATCGAAAGGAATTGAAATTGAAAGCGATAGCGCAACTCGCTGACCACGTTGCAATGTCGAGACCTACAACGATTGATGAATTTCGAGAATTTCCATGTAAATTTTATTCAATGTTCAAAAATACATAATAAATCACAAGGACGAGGGCCGCAATTTTAAAACAGTTTAAAGGAGGTATCCGGGGAATAATTATCCTAAGTTTTTCTCTATCTGAACATGTTCATCTTGGCGTAAAACATGTATCCAGAAAGTTTGAGCGATTTTCTTCCATTACATTCTGAGCAATAGTAACGTGAAAACTGGCGGGTAGAGAATTAGCTACGGTAGGTCAGAGCCGCCCTCCTATTTCACATGCTCTCTCGACCGAGCGACAGGCAACTTTATGAGCGCGCGCATTCAAACTCGTTCTCTAGCGCTACTGTAGAATTATTCGCCGGATATTTCCTTTAAGGCTCATTTTTCGATGAGGACTACATAGGAAAATCAGTCAGATCACGATTGGCTAGGTTAAGAAAATAGACTTCCCTTGTGAAACAAATATCAAGACAAATTAAACGCTGAAAGCAGGAAGAAACTTATCCGATTTCTCCGAAGCCACGCCCCCTTCGAGGCTGCCTTCCTCGCTGTCGAATCGACTGCGGCGAATGCTACGAAATGGCCAGCTAGGGCGACTGACAATTGACGAGGTTTCTTTTTGTATTACACTTTAATTTAATTCATTATGGAGATATCAGCAGGTAGTTAGGGAAAGACTGATAGAGCGAGAGAGCGAGAGAGAGAGAGTGATTTGGATGTAGAACTTAATATCAAAAATGCAAGGTAAAAATATACATATGTATATATGTATGTGGTCTAATATATGAATGTAAATTTGCTATAGATGCGAGCTGGTCTGCAAAGATCTCCGCTGCTTCACTGCACAACATGACCATCACTTTCACTCTCTCCCTTTCTCTCGTCTTTCTAGCTTGCTCGCGCTCTCTCTCTCTCTCACGATTTCATTTTCCTTTTCCGTTCTCCTCCTCAATTTTGCCACCCTACTTCTGTATTTATTTATTTATATAGATTACTACCAATAATGGCAAATGAATTTGTTCTATGAAACTGGTGGTTTAGATATTGCTCCCCAACATAAAATGGATTCGAAAAGCGTTGGTATTCATCTTCAGAGTGTCTTCGCAACTATTTCCCTGTTGATATTTTTTCTTGATATCTCTCTCGGTCACTCATTCTCTCTCTCTTTCTCTCTCTCTTTCGCACTCTCTAACTCTCTCTCTCTCTAGCTCTCTCTCCCTCTCCCTCTCTCTCTCAAATTTGATTTATTTTGCCTGAAATTTTTATGTCTTAAAAAAATTGTTTATTTTCATAAAATATAGCAGAAAGAACAAGAGGGGCGAGGTTGATGAAGAGGGAAACGAAAATCCCTGCTTGTGATTTTCTATGCGTTCGTGAAATATGAACAAAATTTACACTGAAATGCTCGAACTTTATAAATCGTTGGTTCTGACATTTCAACGTGGTCAGAGAGGCGCAGTTCGTTAGTTGTGATCTAGCTGTCAATTTTCAATTTCGATTCATGTTGATGAAGAATTTTCCTCACGGGTTTTGAAGATAAATAATAAATGCAATTTCATTTACTAAATTACTTCCTCAGTGATTAATAATAAACTGCCGCATATAGGACCAAGTATCACCAATCATAGTAGCTTTAAACCCCTGCCTTTCAGGCAAATGAGCGCGACAGAACCACCTGGACATCTCGAAATGCATTTCGCATTAATAAAACCGGCGTAAAAAACAAACATTTAAATAAATATAAGTCTCACGAAATATGAATAACTTAGACATCATAATTTTAAATTGTATTCGATTTTAATTTTCGTATCACTAGAAAGTGCATTTATTAATTCAATTTAAAACCACATTGCATTAACAAAATTTTTCATTGAATTGAATCGAAATTGAAAGCGAAAGCGCCTCGCTGACCACATTGAAATGTCAAAACTATCGATTGATGGATTTCGAGCATATCTATGTAAATTTTAATCAATTTTCAAAAATGATTAAAATTTCCGCAATTTAAAATGGTTTAAGACTCAATTTTTTCTCATTTTTCGATGTGGACAACATAACAAAATCAGTGAGATCACGACAATTTGTTTGGGTTAAGAAAGATGCTCCAATCGTAAGACAAAAATCGAGACAATAGCACTAGAATAATTAAAGAAGGCAATATTCCTAATTAGAGTAATTATTCTAAAGCTTGTTAGAATAAAATATTCTTTGTTATTCAGTGCCTTCCGTGCGTTGCGCTATAAGCAGGAAGAAACTTCTTCGATTTCTTCGAAGCCACGCCCCCTTCGAGGCTGCCTTCCTCGCTGTCGAATCGACTGCGGCGATTGCTACGAAATGGCCAGCTAGAACGACTGATGATTGATGAAGTTTCTTTTCTATGTAACTTAATTTATTCCAATTTTTTATTCGTATTTAAATTTTGAAACACTTTTTTCTTCAAAATATATATATATTTTTTTTACAATATTATTTCCCTCAGATTTAGCTTTTATAATAACATAAAGTAAAGGGAAAAATTCGATTCCAGGAAATCTATATTCTGGAATTCCTTTTTGCAGCTCACTCTGACAGACTCGCTTGTCGCTGGCATCGAGGCAGCAATTGCAGGCGTTTCTTGCACGCATCTCACAAACAAGCTTTCTTGCTGCGACTTGGCGCGAAAGGTTCTTGTATATTTTATTAATTTCTTTTACATTTTAATCTTTAAATATTTTCTATGAATAAAAATGTCTTTATGCAACTTCTTGAACAGAAACTTTATATAGTTGTAAGGGCGTTTAACTGTTTCGATAGAGTACATTTGTTGCAATACTCCCGCAACAATGGTGGTTTGCTGAGAATGAAAATTGTCATAAATATGCTTTATTGTAACTGTAATGATAGTTCGATGCCTAGGAGTATTTTATCGCACAATTCGGAAATAATGTGTCAAACATTTGATAATCGGATAATTTCTGTATGTTTTTTTCAGGTTCCGTTCTCTCTGCTTCTCTCGCGGCGTCTCTCGTCTCTCGCTCTCTCTCCTCTACAACGCGTCCCCCTCCCTCTTCGGAAGACGCTTTTTTGAAGACGTCATCAAGGCTCAGCTCCAACTTCTCGATATTAATAATGTTTGACAATTTCACACTTTTTTCTTTTGGTTCCATAACTTTTTTGATTTTTCATTACTTCATTTGACATACTTTTGGACTACCTCAGCCGCGCAATTAATCTGGGATGAAAAGTGGGTGCAGTATTCAATAAAATTTGGTAGTCGACCGAAAACGGAAAATTGGAGCTGCTTAAAAAATATTAATTGCACAACAGGTGGATTGCAGTTGTGGCTCTATTACATAAAAACTGTCGAGCTCGGAAAACTTCGCTATCACACAAGATGGATTGAATACAAATAACACAAACGACTTCATGGGAGCTAGGCAAATTTTGGTTTTGTAATGCTGGAAATGAGTTTTTAAATTTCTCTGGTCTCTGGTCCCGACACGCCTTGCCTGACTGATATCGAGTTGCTCGCCAAGAGCGAGCACGAAAGTGAAGGAAGAGACGCCAAGAGGCAGCTGGCACAGGGTTCCGAAGGATTTCTAATTTGATCGGAAATTATTTTTGAAACACTGTTCTAATACTGAAGAATACAAGTGTTATTTTCCTGCTTTGTTGATAATTTTTGTACGTGTAAAATGTATATTTTTTATCGCGATTCCGTCATCGCTCTGTTTTTGCTGTAAATCACATGAAGATCTGATCTGTCTGTCACTCGTTGCTCTGGCTGTTGATCACAAGGAACACTTGTAAATCCAGCAGAGAGAATGATGACCGAGAAGATGACCGGTTATGAGTCGCTTATCTCTCAAGGAGTGGCAGCCTGGGTGAAAGAGTGGCACTCCGGAAATGACCTTCTCACAGATGCGGGACTCTTCACATGCTCGAGGACGCCATCGATGCGGAACAGATATAGACGGGGGAAATCGCCGTGTAACGAAACAGCTCATGCCTGATAGCAATGAACAAACAGTGATAATTTGCACATTAATGGTAAACTGAAAGTGGCAAACGATTTACTGTGAAATAATTTATACATACATACATAAAGAGATGTTCATCATTAGATATGTCATTAACTGAACTTAATAAAGGATAGTACCAAGGCAAGGCATCATGAACCATATCAAAAGTCAAAATGCAATAAGGGAAACCCTGAGGCAACTGTGTCTGCATATTGATCGGTGAAGTGGCTAGTTAGACTTGCACTTTGCATGCCCTTGGTACGTGCTCACTTGCACTTTTGGGGTAGTGGAGGATGGCCCCAACGATACAGCCATACAATTGATTTATAAAATCAGTTCGAACAGACTGCTAATAGAATGTGAAAAGGAATCATTATTTGCATGTATGTAATATCATACACATGTTCTGGAGTTTTTTTTTATTATTCGTTTGTATTTTTTTTAAATTAGAATTTATAGTGATATACAAGAAAACAATAAAAGAAGTATACATACATAAAGCATCCGCACATTTGCGCGCGAGACTGCGCAGCCAAAATGTCGGATGCAACCGCAAACATGCTGATTTGCACTGCTGCACCTGGAATATCGAATGGGAAACTTCAGCGCATCCTAAGTTTTCTACAATCTATAGTGCATTCGAAAGCTCTTTTCATGATCTATGCAACCATGTAGATTTGGTTCTGGTATTTTGAGGAATGCGTTGTCTGTGCTCTATCGAAGTTAAACGTCTACAAAAAATTTAAAGTTGGAAATTTTCAATTTTTTATTTTTTAGATGTTTAGAGCATTATCTTGGCTATTATGGAGTAAATTTTCGTTTCAATATCTCAACAAAGTGCGGCGCAGTGACCTCAAGCGTGCACCCAACTCGCCCCCATGCGCGACGAGCCTAATAATTCCAGCCGTCATAACAGACTAAAAAGGCATTTTTCGATTCCCAGACCACGTCCAATCGATTCCTCGTATCAAAACGCATATATATGGAACTTTTGAACAAAATCCAAGCTGGTCGATTTTGGCTATGTCCGCGGCCTTTTTGATTCTCTCGCAAATCGCGTCATATATTTTTTTAAATATTATTTTCCATAGATTTTGCGTGCATTTCATAGTGATTAAAAGTAGGAAAAAAGGAATTCCCGAATAATAAATAATCCTTGTTATTGCAGCACCCTAAGATTTTAGCCCCTGCTTTTCAGGTTAATCATCGCGACAGAACCACCTGGACATGTCGCATGCTTTTCGCAGACATAAAATTGCTGTAGAAAACATATAACTTAAAATAAGTCTCATGGAATATGAAACAATTATTTTAAACCGTATTTACTTTTAACTATTATTATTCTTAAAAAAAATCTAGATAGTTTTGTAGATTGAAAAACTAAAATGCATTTTGTTCGAGTGAGTTTGGGAAAAGTGTTTAGAAAAGAGAGAGCGCAATTGGCCCGGCCATCTAAAACAATTAAATAGTCTAATTAGGAATATTGTTTAATTGTTCTAGTGCTATTGTCTCGACATTGGTCTAAGCTTCTTTTCATAACCCAGCTAATTTCTGATCATGGTGATTTTGTTATGTATCACCACCGTCGCTCTTCAGATTTTCTATGCATTGTTGAAAAATGAACAACATTTACATAAAAATGCTCGAAATGTATCAATTGTTGATTTTTACATTTCAACGTGGTCAGCGAGGCGCAGCGAATTGTGCTCAAGCTGTCAATTTTCAATTTCGATTCCCTTTGATGAAGAATTTTTCTTTCAGATTTTGAAGATAATTAATAAATGCAATTTAAATTATTAAATCATTTTTTCAGTGAGTAATAAACTGCAACAGGATCTTCCAAGCATGGGTAGTGTTTAGTCCTTGCCTTTCAGTCTAATGAGCGGGACAGAACCACTTGGGCATGCCGCATGCATTTCACATTCATAAAATTGTGGAAAAAAATCATTTAAATAAATATAATTCTAATGGAATACGAATAATTTAGGCACAATTATTTTAAATTGTATTTGATTTTAATTTTCTAATCATTAAAAAAATTCCTTCAGCGTTCTATCATTTGGAAAAAAATGGACTGTTTTCATATGAGTTTGAATAAAAGTTTTTACTGAAAAGTAGAAAAGCGAGAGCTCACAAATATGTACGTCGCCTCGTTCACCATTTCCCGGCGCATTTGATGAATTATTTTATGTCTAATTGTAAGATTCAACCTAAGTTTCCTTTCAATTTGTTTATAGTGTTTAAAATAAGTCACAACAAATATACATACATTGAAGGAGAAAGGTGATGAGGTTGAAGAAGAGGGAGACGAGAGAGAAGAGTGAGACGAGAGGGAAGCGAGAGAGCACGAGCAGAGAGGAGGCGGCGAGACATGGCGACGCTTGGAGGAGAAGAGCCACGAGCGACGAATGTTCTCTTCGTCGCATCTGACGAAGTGACGCTGACGGCCAGAAGAGAGCCAGAGAGAGGGAGACATATATATATATATATATATATATATATATATATATATATATATATATATATATATATATATATATATATGTAGAGAGAGAGAGAGAGAGAAAGAGAGAGAGAGAGAGAGAGAGATAAAGAGAGAGAGAGAGATAGAGAGGTCTCGCCATCCCTCCCTCTCTCTCTCTCTCTCCCTCTCTCTCTCTCATTGCCATTCAGACGTATGCCCATGCATTGATCGTACTTTCCAATCTTTGTCTCTCCTCCGTTACCGGTTGTTTCCATTAGTCGAAGGGCTACAAATATTGTGCTTCCATCATCAGGCTGATCTTCGCCGCTGTGCATACCGAAGTTTAGCCCATTACTCTCCTTCATTCTTCAGCTCTCTCTCTCTCACTCTCTCACTCTCTCACTCTCTCACTCTCTCCCTCTCTCACTCTCTCACTCTCCCACTCTCCCACTCTCTCACTCTCTCTCCCTCTCTATCAAGCTCTGTTTCGCTCTCTATCTCGTTCTCTCTCACTCTCGTCAGATTTTCTATTGGCAACTTTCTGTTCCGTGCTTTGTCAATTTCTCATTGAAAAAATTCAGCATAGTCATTTAATTTTAATTTATTGGAATAAGTGTATTTTTTTTACAATGGCTACAAATCCAATCCGATCATCGAAGTGGGAATTGTATCCCACCTCGCCTCGGGAGAGAGAGAGAGGAGAGAGAGAGAGAGAAATGAGGGGTACAACGAGTGACAGATAGATCAGACCATCATGTGATTTACAGCAAAAACAGAGGCGATGACGCAATCGAGATAAAAATATAAATTTTTACACGTAGACGGTATTCCCTACAAATCATCTCCACTCTTGGCTATTTTCCTTTCATACTAGCATGCGCGAATGGAAACAACAGGTGACATTCACAAGGTGGATATTGAAATATTTCTTTTAAAGAAGGGCGATCACCGAAAAACTGCAATTGCATGTTCAAACGTGCAAAGGTTTCAGAAGTCCATTTAATTACTTAAAATATTATGCTTAAAATGCGATCACATAAAAGTCATTGCCGATTTATGAAACATCTTAGCTATTTTCGAATAGTCTCGGGCATGAGGAAAAAGAAAAAGCAAATGAAAAAGCACAAAAAAGGTTCCATATTCAAGTATAAGATACTTGAAAGTACAAATTTTGAATGAATTTGTGACTGGTGTCAGTGCAAAAATGGCACTCGATGGTAGATTAACGGCCACGTACCCATCCCGGGAAGATTAAATTTACAAACATTTCAAGACATTTTTTGGTTTATACTTTACCACCTTTCTCATGTGAATTTTCTTGAGTAAACTAAAGAATTTTAGGCAAAACAGTATCAAATTAGTAAACGAGCAATAACATATCGCTTCGAAAAAGAAACGGATTTTTCGAAACCAGCGCTACTTTAGCCTCCTTGTGTACCGTAATATTTTAAGTAATTAAATGGACTTCCGTTTGAAACCTTTGCACGTTTGAACATGCAATTGCAGTTTTTCGGTGATCGCCCTTCTTTAATATTGGATAGATAGTAGATCTAAATTCTAGAACATCCCTGCGATAACTTTTTGATCTAATTGTGATTTAATCCTATGCCATTACATGTTGCCTACCTTCAGTTCGAGATTTATTCACTCGGCCTCAGATGAAGAAGGTTCAGTGGGATAAATTAAATCATCTACTGCTATTCCTAGAGTATTAATGATGTCCAAATATTCGTAGGTAATTACTAAACTAATTCAAATGGTTAATTGAACTGAGAAAATTAGGTGCAAACTCTTTGTGAACAATTTGAACACCGCGGTCAACTATGACCCGATCCGCAGATGTGCAATTATACAGGCCTGCTGTGCGCAGCGGGTTGCGTGCTCGCATACAATTTTGAGCGTCACAGATTCGCAATTTTATGCTAAGTTTAAAAATCAATATAAGCTAAAAGTGAAAATGATTATCATTATTTCTCGACTTGGACCATAGATCTGGACAGGTGCGATCAAAATCCGCCAACTTATGCTAGGTGTTTCCCTTGTCAGCTGCGCGTTTCTCCGAATTGGATTAGTGCGCCGGCCGTCCTGATCTCTGGCCGTAAGAAATCGATAATCCGCGTCATTTGCATTGTCTGAAAAGATATTATGGCATTTGTAATTACTAATTAGAACGCAAAAAATTTTAAGTCACAAATACAGTATACATTAGTTAGTCGTCCACGTTTTTCGGCTGTTTGATCATCTCCACAACTGCGATAAATTCTGTTAGAGAATATTTAAATTCTAATTAGTTTTAATCTAATTAGCCCAATTAGGAATATTGTTTAATTGTTCAAGTGCTATTGTCTCGACATTTGTTTTAAGCCTCTCTCAATAACCCAGCTAATCTTTGATATCAATGATTTTTTATGTAGTTTTTTTTCTTTAACTATTTTAAGATTGCGGGCATCGCCGTTTTGATGTCCTATGATTTTTTGAACAATTAATAAAATTCACAAAGAAATGCTCGAAATTTATCAATCGATTGCTTTGATATTTCAACGTGGTCAGCGAGGCACAGAAACCAATTTCAATTCCATTTGATGAAGAATGTTTTTGCAAATGTTTAATGGGTTTAAAGTGAATTAACAAATGCATTTTTGCTAATAAAAAAACTTTAATTTCAAAACCACCTCGAATGTTTAGGCCCCTTCCTTTCAGGTTAATGAGCGCATCAAAACCACCTGGAGAAGTCGCATGCAATTCGCAGTCTTAAAACTGGTGTAAAAACATTTAAATAAATATAGGTCTCATGGAATATGAACAATTTAGGCTCTCTTATTTTAAATTATGTTTGCTTTTAATTTTCTTATCATTTAAAAAAAGAGTCTTCATCGTTCTGTCATTTGGAAAAATAACATTCATTTTGTTCCTACGTGTTTGGATGAAAAATGTTTAGTGAAAAGCAGAAAAGTGTGAGCGCTTCGTTGACCGCATTGAAATGTCGAAACTAAGGATTATGTAGATCACTATGATTAATTTTGATACCAGCCCCAACTGGCAAATGGAGAAAAAAAATGAATGAAACGTACACATCAATGCTCGAAATTTATTCGTTGGTTTTGACATTTCAATGTGGTCCGCGAGTGAATTAATACATGAAATTTCCATGATTAAATAATTTTTGTCCAGTAATTGATCGAAACTGCATAAGCTATTGAACACCACAAATTCTTAGCCCCTGCCTTTCAGGTTAAAGAGCGCGACAAATCCATCTGGAAAACTGCTGGAAAAAAAACACATTTAAATTTAATGATAACAAGCAGGAATATCATCATTTATCACAATCGGTTTTAAATTTGAATAATATCGACAGAACAAAAAAAAAACTCGTATTCTTGAACAGCGTTCAAAAAAATCTTATCAAGTTGGAAACAAACACATTAGAACCTTGTGATACTTTTCAGGTGGTTCTGTAGCGCTCATTCAACTGAAAGGCAGGGGCTAAAGATCCTGGTTGTTCGGCGGCGGGGCCTCATTGCAAACATTAATTAATCATCGAAAAAGCATTTAAAAGTTCACTTTCGACCCATTTAACATTTGCAACATTCTTTCTCGAAGGGAGCCGAATTTGAAAGCGAAAGCGCAACGCACTGTTCTCCGCTGACCACGTTGACATGTCGAGGAAACCAACGACAGATAAAGTTCGAGCATTTCTTTGTGAATTTTATTAATTGTTCAAAATACCTAGAAAATATAAAGCGCGACACCCGCAATTTTAAAATAGTTTAATGTAAGACTCTCATGTTTCTCATTTTTCGATGTGTACAACATAACAACATAAGTGAGGAAACGACGACTGGCTGGGTAATTTAAAGAGGTCCTTGTAATAAGACAAATTTCGAGACAATAGCACTAGAACATTTAAACAATATTCCTAATTAGGCTAATTAGACAAATTAGAATAGAAATATTCTTTGTTTTTCAGCGCCTTTCGTTTCCATTAAATTTTTTCTGTGAAATAGGTGGTTTAGTTATTGCTCCCCAGCTTAAAATGGATTCGATGAGCAGGACATTCGATTGTCGTGCAGGTGCTTCAGTATGTTATTGTTAGTTCTCTCCTCCCTCGCCTCTGCTCTCTCTATCTCTGCCTCTCTCTCTCTCTCTCTCTCTTTTCTCTCTCTTTCAGTACCCCACTGGCCGTCTACGTCTCTTCGTCAGATGCGACGAAGAGAAGATCCGTCGCTCGTTTCTCTTCTCCTCCAAGCGTCGCCATGTCTCGCCGCCTCCTCTCTGCTCGTGCTCTCTCACTTCCCTCTCGTCTCCCTCTTCTCTCTCTTCAACCTCTTCCCTCTCGTCTCCCTCTTCGTAACCCGCGCCTCTCTTCTCCTTCATGGATTATTTGTTGAAAAAATTTTCTAATACTTAAAAATCGTCATTGGCTGAATTTCAGACATAAAACAAATCAAATTATTTGCAGATACAATTGGCAAAAATGATTTGGTCAAATTATTAATGATTATCTACTATGCAGCAGCGCCAGGAAAACCGAAAGAGCTATGAAGAAATTTGTTTAATTATAAGTAAATTAAAACAAATATCATTTAAAATAATACTGCCTAAAGGATTCATATTCCATGAGACTTGTATTGTTTTTAATGTTTTTCCACTAGTTTTATGACTGCGAAATGCATGCGATATTTCCAGGTGGTTCCGTCGCGCTCATTAACTTGAAAGTCAGGGGCTAAAAGTTCTGGGTGTTCATCAGTTCATCAGTTGCCATTTCAAAAATTATTTCATTATCGAAATTGCATATTTAATAATTCATTTTAAAACCAATGATCATTTGCAAAATTCTTTATCAAAGGGAATCGAAATTGAATGCAAGAACACAAGTAACTGCGCCTCGCGAACCAGGTTGAAATGTCAAGATTGATAAATTGATGTTGATGAAGCTTGAGCATTTCTATAAACATATGTTTCATTCATTGTTAAAAAATGCAAAAATCGGTCACAATTTTAAAATAGTTTAATATTTTTTTTGATGATTACTACATTGCAAAATCACTTTGATCACGATTGGCTAGGTAATGAAAATAGACTTATCTTGTAAAACAAATGCCGAGAAAATAGGGCCAGAACAATTATACAATATTCCTAATTTGACTAATTAGCCTAAAACTAATTTAGAAAATAAATATTCTTTGTTTTTCAGTGCCTACCGTGCGCGGCGCTGAAAGCAGGAAGAAACTTCTCCGATTTCTCCGAAGCCACGCCCCCTTCGAGGCTGCCTTCCTCGCTGTCGAATCGACTGCGGCGATTGCTAAGAAATGGCCAGCTAGAGCGACTGACAATTGATGAGGTTTCCTTTTTTTATATTGCGCAGTTATTATTTTATTGTGTTATTTTAATAAAATTTTAAAATATACTTTTTTTCTCTTCTTCTAGACATATAAATACCTTTTTTTTTAAATATTATCTTAAAAAACCTGTTTTATGACTGCGAAATTCATCCAGGTGGTTCTGTCACGCTCATTAACTTGAAAGGCAGGGTCTAAAAATTCCAAACGCTTATGCAACGAATATGCAGTCTTTTAATCACTGTACAAATTATGTGATCACTGAAATTGCATTTCTTAATTCACGTTAAATCCAATAAACATTTGCAAGATTCTTCTTCGAAATTTATCCAAATTGAAAGCGAGAGCGCGCCTCGCTGACTACGTTGAAATGTCAAAAGCAATGATTGATTTATTTCGAGCATTTCTATATAAATTTTATTCATTGTTCAACAAAGCATAGAAAATCTGAAGGGCGCCGCCCGCAATTTTATAAAGTTAAAGCAAAGTAAAATTTTCGAAGAGGAAACATTACAAAATCAGTGAGATCACGATTGGCTTGCTTAGGAAAAGAGGCTTCCCTTGCAAGACAAATAGCTAAACAATAGCACAAGAACAATTAAGCAATATTCCTATGCAGACGGCCATTGGGGTCCTGAAAAAGAGAGAGCGAGAGAGACAGAGAGAGAGAGAGAGAGAGTGACAGAGATATAGAGACGTCTCACCATCTCTCTCTCTCACTTTCTTTCTCTCTCTCTTTCTCTCCCTCTCTCTCTCATTGTCATTCACACATATGCCCGTGCATTGATCGTCCTTTCCATTCTTTGTCTCTCCGCTGTTACGATGGTTTCCATTACTCGAAGGACTACAAATATTGTGCTTCCATCATCAGGCTGATCTTCTTCAGCCATTGCAGTTGCCGATGTTAAGCCTATTACTCTCCCACTTTCTTCAGCTCTCTTCCTCTTTCACTCTCTCACACTCTCTCTCTCCCTCTCTATCTCTCTCTCTCACTCTCTCTCTCTCTCCTTCTCCATCTCTCTCTCTCACTCTCTCTCTCTCCTTCTCCATCTCTCTCTCTCTCACTCTCTCTCTCTCTCCTTCTCCATCTCTCTCTCTCTCTCACTCTCTCTCTCTCTCCTTCTCCATCTCTCTCTCTCTCACTCTCTCTCTCTCTCCTTCTCCATCTCTCTCTCTCTCACTCTCTCTCTCTCTCCTTCTCCATCTCTCTCTCTCTCACTCTCTCTCTCTCTCCTTCTCCATCTCTCTCTCTCACTCTCTCTCTCTCTCCTTCTCCATCTCTCTCTCTCACTCTCTCTCTCTCTCCTTCTCCATCTCTCTCTCTCTCACTCTCTCTCTCTCTCCTTCTCCATCTCTCTCTCTCTCACTCTCTTAAGATTTTCTGTTGGCCACTTTCTCTTCCATGCTCTGTCAATTTCTCATTGAAAAAATTCAGCATAGTCATTTAATTTTAATTTACATCAATAAGTGTCTTTTTTTTACAATGGCAACAAATCGGATCATCGAAATGGAAATTGTATCCCACCTCGCCTCGGGAGAGAGAGAGGAGGGGGAGAGAGAGAGAGGAGGGGGAGAGAGAGAGGAGGTGGAGAGAGAGTGCGAAAAAGGAGAGAGAGAGAGAGAGAGAAAGAGAAAGAGAGAGAGAGAAAGAGGGAGAGAGAGAAAGAGAAAGAGAGAGAGAGAGAGAGAGAGAAAGAGAAAGAGAGAGAGAGAGAAAGAGAGAGAGAGAGAGAGAAAGAGAAAGAGAGAGAGAGAGAAAGAGAGAGAGAGAGAGAAAGAGAAAGAGAGAGAGAGGTTAATCCGTGACTGTGAGAGGGTAATAGCCAGATTGCCACACTTTCACCCCGGCTGCCACTCCTTGAGAGATAAGCGAATCTCTGACCGGCTCATAACCGGTCATCTTCTCGGTCATCATTCTCTCTGCTGGATTTATATGTGTTGCCTGTGATAAACAGCCAAGGCAACAAATGACAGACACATCAGAAAATGATGTGATTTATAGCAAAAACAGAGCAAAGATGCAATCGCGATAAAAAAATATATAAATTTTTAAATTTACACGTCATTACATGTATGTAAATGATCAATCACAATCGGTATTTAATGTAAATAAAAAATATATCGAAAAAGAACCAAAACACTCGTATTCAAAACAACGCAAAAAACTCAATACTTAGAAATCCAAAGGATATTGATCTATCACCCTAATCTAGAAATCCCTCAGAACCCTCTGTTAGATGCCTCTTGGCTTCTATTCTCTCTCCGCCGTTCTCGGCACAGAGAAAAAACAACGGTAAATACGGAAACTGGAATAATTGCTTACTTTAGTTTCAAAACACCGCAATCGAGGGAGGATGAGTGGAAAGTTCCAATGGATGCTTTCATTCTCTCACATCTCTTCAAAACCACCGTGAAAGGGAATAGGAAATGCAGTTGACTAACGAAAAAGGAGGGAGATATAAACAGAGAGGAATCGATGTACATATGTAAGTCTATCTGTTTTTACACCATAATTTGATAATTTAATTAATTAATAAAATTAAATAAATAAGAATAAAAGCTCGGTTTTTCTTAAATAAAAATATATAGTCCAACAAACTAGCGTATTTAAGGTACACAAAATAGTATTTAATATTCTATTATCGTGCCGTGAAATACATTGTAAAGGCCAAAAAATAGATGATCATTCCAGATGCCATATAAAGAAAAAAGGGCGGATGAGAACAGGCGAGGAGCGAAGTTGGAGGAAAGTGGAGAGGTGCGATAGGGAGAGAGAGAGAGAGAGTGAGAGAAAGAGAGGGGGAGAGAAAGAGATAGAAAGAGAGAGAGGGGATGGGAGGAAAGAGAAAGAAGGAGAGAGAGAGAGAAAATGGGAGAGAGAGAAAGAGAGAGAGGGAGAGGGAGAGAAACAGAGAGGTAGCGAGAGAGCGCGCGTGAGAGAGAGAGAGGGAGAGAGAGGTAACGAATGAAACAGAGAGAGAGCCCGAGAGTGAGAGAGCGAGAGAGAGAGACAGAGAGAGAGAGAGAGAGAGAGAGAGAGAATGAGTGACCGAGAGAGATAGCGAGTAAAAATATCAATAGGGAAAAGCCCATTTCTACGAATCGGTATCGCAGCTTGAAGAATCCATTTATATATATATATATATATATATATATATATATATATATATATATATATATATAGACTAAAGTCTAATTAGGATAAAAAACGAGTTTTAAACAATTAATAAAATTTTGATAGAAATGCTCGAAATTGATCAATCATAGGATTTGACATTTCATCGTGGTCACCGAGGCGCAGTTCTACCTGTCAATTTCGATTCCATTCGATGAACAATTTTGAAGATGTTTATCGATTTTATAGAGAATTAATAACAGCAATCATTCGATGATTAATTAACTATCGCTTTGATAGACATCTGCCTTCCAAGTCGTCTAGCACGGACAGTTGTTAGCTCCTGTCTTTCAGGTTAACGAGCGGGACAGAACCATCTGGACATGACTCATACATTTTACATTCATAATACAGTTAGAAAAAAATATTGAAATAAATATACTCATGGAATATGAATAATTTAGGAACTATTATTTTAAGCCGTATTTTCTTTTAATTTCCTTATTATTAAGAAAATTGTTGTTGATTTTAATTTTCTCATTATTAAAAAAAATGTCTTCATTTTTCTGTAGTTTGTAAAATATAACATTTTGTTCATATGAAGTGTTTTGAAAAGTGTTAAGTGAAAAGTGGAAAATCGGCAATTGGCCTGGCCTCCTAACCACAAGACAGTTTTCCTAGCGCAGTTAAATAATGAGATAATTAGCAATAATTTAATCAAAAAAATTGTTAGTAGTCGTATATTACAAATTTGATTTATTTTATGTTAAAAATTCGGATTACGTTTACGTTCGATTTTTTTATTCTGAAAATTTTTTTCAAAAAATAAACCATGAAGGAGAAGAGAGGCGAGGTGAACGAAGACGGAGACGAGAGAGCAGAGGAAGGTGAGAGAGTAGAGGGAGACGAGAGAGAAGAGGTAGACGAAAGAGAAGAGGGAGACGAGAGAGAAGAGGGAGGCGAGAGAGAAGAGGGAGACGAGAGGGAAGCGAGAGAGCACAAGCAGAGAGGAGGCGGCGTGACATGGCGACGCTTGGAGGAGAAGAGCCACGAGCGACGGATGTTCTCTTCGTCGGCCGCATCTGACGGAAAGACGCAGACGGCCTGCGGGGTCCTGAAAGAGAGAGAGCGAGAGCGAGAGAGAGGGGGAGAGGAGAGAGAGGAGAGAGAGAGGGAGAGGAGAGAGAGGAGAGAGAGGAAGAGAGGGAGAGTGAGAGTGAGAGAGGGAGACTGAGAGAGAGAGTGATAGAAAAGAGCTTAAGAAAGAAATAGAGTAGTGGAGCTGACATTCAAACGTCGCAGATATCAACCATCAGAACAACAATGGAAACGCATTGTTTTTAGCTCTTCGAGCAATGGAAACAACCGGTTGCCGCGTGGAGTCCAAAAGAATGGGAAGGACGATCAATGCTCGTGCAAATTTCCGTTTCCTGCGATAGCGAGAGAGGAAAGAGAATAAGAAGGCGAAAAAGAGAGAGAGAGAGAGAGAGAGAGAGAGAGAGAGAGAAAGAGAGGGGTAAACAGAGACAGAGAGATTCGATCGGCAGATGTTTACTTGTTGTATGCAGAGATGACAACAAGGATGTACGTGTGAAGGAAGGAAAAATAGGAGGGCACAAAGCGGGCGGGAACTTGCTTGAAGAATTATAAAAAATAAATATAAAAATAATCATTAAATTAAAGAAGTATAAACCCTATTGGTTTTCTCATTCGTGGCAAAGAGCAAACTACAAATTCACAAAGTAAAGTTAAAAAGAAGCGACCAGCTAACATTAATCTGAACCGCACCGTACGAGCAGACACCCTTGACGGTCGTGCCATCCATGAAGTACAAGAGTCTGGAGAAAGTCTCATTCCTATGGCATGCAGCGACGGGCGAAGACATCGACAGCGCTAATTGTGAGAGTATTTTTTACATAATACATTTTTATTATATTTTTTTTCCTTGTGGATATCTAACAAAAAAGTATGTATTTATGAATGTATTTCGTGCAGTGATCTTGTGCAGAATCAGTTTCGGTTTGTCATATACATACATACATACATACATACGTATGTATGTACATATGTACATATGCATGGATTTTAATCGCAAGAGTAGGAACCACGCGAATGATTACTCGTCTCTCTCTCTCTCTCCCACCTTCTCTCTCCCTTTTTCTCCTTCTCTCTCTCACCTATCTCTCTGTTTCTATCTCGTATTAGTTCTCTCTCCCTCACCCAACCTCTCCATCTCTCTTTCTCTCTATGCCCTCTCTCTGTCTCTCTCTGTCTCTCTCTCTCTCTCTCTCTTTCTTGCTGTCTCTCTCTGTCTCTTTGTTTTCTCACTCTTTCTCACCCTATCTCTCTCGATTTCTCTCTCTCTCTTTCTCTCTCTCTCATTCTAAACTGACAGTATGAACTGCACACGATCGGAGTGCCCAACGCGATGGCCGGGGTCCACGTCATGCTGTCGACGGCGCAACTCTTGAGGACCGCTCTGAATTCAGAGAGTTGTCTTATCTTATCTTTTCGAAATGTAAATTCATAAATAACTCAATACAATTTGATGGGCAAATAATTGATATGTAGGGAAGAGAGAATAAGATATGAGAGGGGAGAATGAGAGCGAGAGAGAGAGAGAGAGAGAGAGTAACCGGGACACCAAGAGTCGCCCCCTCCGGGCACGTCTGCGTGCACATGGACTGAATGGGCGCGACGCATGTCCTTAGTAGAGGGCACGTCTCGAAGACCGTGGATGGAGTGCAGGCGCAAGTCCGACCTTCCGCGTTGAAGCGTAGAACCTCCCCTGATCCCGCCAGGCAGGAATCGCCTTCTTCGCGCTTGAAGTAGACAGAGCCAGCCGGGGCTCCCTCCGGGGCAAGCACGACTTTGCACTTTCCAGCAACATCGAATGCGACTCCCACGCACTTTTCCGCCTTAGCATACGAATATTCGCCAAAACATTGTTATGTAAATAAAATGTGACATAATTTTTTATTATTTGTATTATTCACTCTTTTCCTGTATTACGTGGATCATTTTTCTTTCGATATTCGTTGCTCTCTTGCGAAATAAAGAGAACAGCTACAGAGTCTACACTTACCGGTTTTGACATGCAGTCTTGAAAGCAAGCCAGATGCTCGCTTGTTTTGATGCTTTGGAGCGAATCGCCAGTCCGCTGGAACCGAGTGGAAGCGGCTGCGGTCTATAAAGGAATTTGTACGTAATTATACTTGTAAAGTAAGCCTTGAGAATATCTTACCATCGATGGCGAAAGGAGACCGACGAGAAAGAATGCGCACATTTTCAACATTTTCTCTTGAATGAGAATTTAGGCACAAGCTTCTCAAGAAGTTACAATTTACGATGACTTGCCCTTCCGTAAAAACTTCCGAAATTCCTTGTCTTGAAGTTTCGTTGCGTGGCAGCCAAGTGCTTTTCATCAGAATTTTCCTTCAAGCTTTATGTATCACGAGAAGCAACAGCACTTTTAAGTTTAAAAATAACACTTTTATGTATCTACCAACAAATGAACATAGTTTGGTCAGATTTTCAATTTATCCCTCTTTATCGAAGATCTTATTATATTTCCACTGTAAATTTAGTCAAGGATCTCCTACTAACAACCAACTCGAAACATATTCAATGGCTCGCATTTTAGCATTAAAAATGTGAAAAAAACCTTCTTTAGTTGAATAATGTCATCTATTGTAATGCCACGATGAATAGCCATTGTTCTACAATGTTTACGTTTATTTTCGGATACTATCCTTTTATAAATACATTGTCAAGATTTTATTAAACAATATATTATTCACATTTTTATGCTAAATTTGAGCCATTGAATATATGTATCTCGAGTTGATTGGTAGTCGTGAGATCCTTGAGTAAATTTTCAGTGGAAATATACAAATATCTCCGATTAGGGGGAGCGATCAATTAAGAAGCTTTTTGTGCCAATAATGTTACTAGATACATATTTGTATTATGTGTTATTTAATTGTTGTTACACCTTGTGCTATATGAAAGCTTGAAGGAAAATTCTGATGAAAAGCACTTATTGTTAGTAGCTGCCAGGCTACTAAGTGCTTTTCTTCAGAATTTCACTGGTTAATCTCCTATATGATTCGAAAACGGTTGTTAACGTTCACTAAAAATTCGCACATTACCGGCATTCCTCCCATGTAACTGAGGAGATTTGTCCTCTGAAAAACAAGTTGTAAAAATCATCTTATATGAATGTATGTACATACATAAATCTCTCTAAGAACATACATGCTTTCCTTTGTAACAATAATGCACTGGGCAGCGCCTGAATTATCAGGGTGATATTTTATAATGATAACATAACATTTAAAAAAACATTTGTAATTAGCATCTCTCGAAACTTATTTGTAATGCGCTATTTGAGTGGTGACAAAAAAATGTTTTCTAATGTTGTGAGTGTCCGACGAAGGGTCGTCTACTACTCTGAATGAATTGGATTTTCAATTGTTAATGGACCTGATGGTTTTATGGTGGATGGAGAGAGTATTTACATGAGCAAAAGAACGAGAACGGTTGATGATTCCAACTGGCGTTCATCGATCTCAAATCTATTCTTCTCATCTATTCTTACAAAGTCGTGGTTGGCTTCGGGCTTACATTAACTCTGTCAGAGACGAGGCCGGGCCGGGTTTCCGATCCAGCCGGAAGTCCGAAAGGAGCGCCATGCTATTTCCACTACAGAGAACGGCTTCCTTTCCAACCACTTTATTTTTTTTTTATTTATCAATTAAGTTTATTTGTTCTTCAGCGCGATCTACTCGTCATATTTATATTATAGGCACGGCAACTATCAATATTTCATAAGATATTTATTCTCCTCTTCCACGTTCTTGCACAAGAATGCTATTCTACAGCTATCTAAAACATATTAATGGCACTCTCTATCTTACTAGTTCTCCTAGACACGCAATAGTGCCGCATGGATCTGGGGTGATGCGAGGACCCCCCGCCCCATCTTAGGGGGCATCTCATACCCCCTCCCGTTTAGCATGTCGGAGATCCGGATGGGCGGAGCTTGGAGCCATCGGGCATTTGAATGAAAGACTGGCCGCCCACGCAGAAGAGGAACGACACACTCATGGTGCCCGCATCTGCCATCGTCATCGAGTTCACAAACTGAAAATGAGTTTCTGTTTTTAATTTTCGCGCAAAAAAAAAATTAAAGATTGTATCATTGATAACGGAAATCGATAAATGAGAACTTATCACGCATGTTCATATGATGTAAAGATTCGACTTACGATGCTGAATCTAATTATGTGATTAGTTTTCAACAAAAAATGCCGGTTAACAACATTTTTGATTGTGTGTACTTTGCAAGTCTTTCTTCAGGATTCCCCATTGTCTTGGTCTTTGTCAAAATTTTGGCCCCCGTATGATGCGTCCAAATCTAGATTGCTGCGCTAGCATTAATACTCAGAAAACTAGCGCGCTCCCTTTTCGTCTTTGGTTTAATTACCCAAGTTTGAGGTAGCGAAATAGCACAGGCAGAGAAAAAAAGGGTTAGGCCCCGCCCCCTCGGCCTGCTAGGCCTCCCTGCCCATGTTCTTTCTGAAGAAAGTCTTGCAAAGTACACACAATCAAAAATACATTGTTAACCTTCACATTCTGTTGAAAACTGATTACAGAATTAGATTCAGAATCGTAAGGCGAATCTTTACATCATATGAACATGCGTGATAAGTTCTCATTTATCGATTTCCGTTATCAATGATACAATCTTTAATTTTATTATTTGGGGATGTGTGTAGAGACAAAATAATCGTACAGGAGAAATTTCGTTTAAAACATTTGAAATGAAATTTTTTATTAGCAAAACTGATAACTTCTTATCAAATGATAAAAAGTTATCGATTTTTTAACAGTAGCATCCGTACTCTATAAGCAAACTAATGTACCATTTAGAATATTTTAGTTTTTCCTAGAACAAAAGTTATGAACGAGGATGCATTTGGACGCGTCCGACTTGTCCGACGCGTCCTTGGTACCAAGATCCTGGGCGGGACTGTACATCTTTTTGTGATCTACGAAAGAGTCCTAGTTCGTCTTTATCTCGCATCTCTCACTCTCTCTCGCTCTCACTCTCTCTCTCACTCTGTATCTCTCGCTCTATTTCAGCTCACTGTCTCCCTTTCTCTCTCTTTCAGCCCTCTCTATGTATCTCAATCTATCTGCTTCTCCTCTTTTGCCTGCCTGTTCACATATACGAAAAGCACTTTCACAATCAGCTCAACCTTTCACTTTCACTTTCTTCGCTTTTTTCTCCATCACCTTTAACACTCGCCCGAAGGAAGAAAGCCTCGTAGATTTTTTTTGGAGGCTTTACATTTCTTCTTAAAAACACTTTTTGCAACCGTGAATTTAATATCAACTTTTAACATTAAACTTAGAAAACAAAAAGAAGAAGTGAAAACTAACATTAATCTGAACCGCGGAGAACTCGTAGACGCCCTTGACGGTCATGCCGTCCATGTAGTACATGAGCCCAGAGAAGGTCTGGCATGCTGCGTCGGGCGGTGCGCCAGCTCTCGCTGAGTATTTTAGACCGTTCGATTTATGTAATATTTTCTTTTTGAAAAAAAAAACTGAATATGAGGTTCTTGTGGACACGTGAAGTATGTATGCATATGTTTATGTTTGCAATTTCTGGGCCGATGTATAGCCTTCTACTTACTTAACCAAGGCATTTCTGGGCTGATGTATAGCCTTCTACTTACTTCAACCAAGGCATTTCTCTCTCTCTCCCTCTCGCTATCTCTCTACCCCGCTGTTTCTCTCTCTCTCTCTCACTCTCTCTCTCTCTCTCTGAACTGACGAATAGTGCACGCGACCGGAGTGCCCATAGCAATGGCCGGCGTCCACGCCGTGCTGTCGACGGGGCATGTCGTCTGACCGCCATCAACGGCCGCGAACGTTTGAGGGCCGCTCTGGGTTCAGAGAGATATCTTATATATTTTTCGTTTCCCGTACATGAATTTGATTTAAAAAATCTCATTGTCAGTAGTTGATCCGATTGGAAGGTTAGAAAAACCAGAATGAAATTAATATTAAACGACATCGTTTTAAAGGAGGGCGATCACCGAAAAGTAATTGCCGATTTCTGAAACATCTTAGCTATTTTCGAATAGTCTCGAGCATGAGGAAAAAGAAAAGGCAAATGAAAAAGCTTAAAAAAGCTCCATATTCAAGTTTAAGATACTTGAAAAAGCAATTTTTGAATGAATTTGTGATTGGTATCAGTGCAAAAACGTGGTGTTACAGCACTCTACAGTAGATTTGCTGCCACTTACCCATCGCGGGAAGATTGAATTTACAAATATTTTATGACATTTCTTTGTTTCATGCTTTATCCCTTTCGTATGTGAATATTCTACAATAAACTAAAAAATATTATTCAAAACAGTATGAAATTAGTAAACGAGCAATAACTTCTCGCTTCGAAACCAGCGCTACTTTAGCGATTTCATCTACCGTACTTTTTTGAGTAATTAAATGGACTTCCGTTTGAAACCTTTGCACGTTTGAACATATAATTGCAATTTTTCGGTGATCGCCCTTCTTTAAGATAGCAACAAAGTAATTTGAAGAAAAAAGATGGGAGACAGAGAGGGGAGAGAGAATATGATGAGTGAGTAAGAGAGGGAAGAGAGAGAGAGAGAGATAGAGAGAGAGAGAGAGATAGAGAGAGAGAGTAACCGAGACAACAAAGCTCGCGCCTGCCGGGCACGTCTGCGTGCACATGGACTGTATGGGCGCGACGCATGCCGATCCGTGGGGGCACTCCTCGAAGACCTTGGATGGGGTGCAGGCGCATGACTCTACAGTTAGTTAGCCATTCAGTTGTTATTCAATTTACAACAGTAATCCACTCAGCATTATTTAATTCTACAGTAATCAATTTTCAGCTTTCTTTAATTTACCTCCTTTAATATGGGTATGTAGGTAGCCGGGCAGGAGACTATCTGAGTTTCGCACAACAGTTAGACAATGAGCATTGTAACATAAAATCTAGACATATAAATACAGTTTATCTTTGTAATCAAATATAGCTATAAAAACATGCCTTAGAGGCTTGAAGGGACTATCACAAATATTTCGATTGAAATGCTGCGGAGCATTTCCATAATAATTCTTAAGGCCAACAGTCACTCTCCGCGTTATATTCTTCTTGGTTCTAGCTGAATTGCCGTAAAACGCTCAGCACCTCTTTTATTAGAACCGCTCCCCCCTCTACTAGTATCCCCCCTGATAATGTCATTGAAAAGTAGTACGCATCCCTCTAATAGTGCCCCTTCCTCGCAAAGGTATTGAAAATAGTTCCCGCAGGGGTGAATAACACTTGGAAGTAAATCATAACCTTGCCGTTGGTGATTGGCTCGACGACATAGCCGACGTTATTCGTTCTGGGGGTGATGAACATGAAAGCGGGACATGGGACGTCTGAAAAAGTAAATCCATCTAGTATTCGTTAATAAACTACAGAAATATTCGTATTTGTATTCGGGTAAATGACAATCATCAACGGATTTGGTGTTTTTTCATGACATCATTTGAAGACTATTACTAATTGAACTAGATATAAAAGTTTAGCAGATAAGAAATAGCAAAACAAACAAATCCGCATGAGAGACCTGCAGGCACCATTGGAATGCAGCAGAGGCCAGCTGGCACGAGAACTAGAATGGCGGCCAACGCGAATGTCAGCATGACTGAAAATGATACAGAGAGGAAAGTGAGGGAGAAAATGAAGAAGGAATTAAAGCATTAATTAACAAATATAACTCGGATTAAAATGGATTTGTTCAACAGCTTCATTTGACAGCCAGACAGACTGTTCAAATGACGAATGTGAATGAGTGCGACCCATGCCATCACACACTTAATGGTCTACGCCCATGGCAGTGATCGATAGAAAGTGAAGGAGAGATTAATTGCTACTTTTTTCTCTCCATATCTGTCTGAGCATACTAAAGTGTCATTGTATTTTTCTCTGTTTTTCACCTACTTCTTCTTCTTCACGCGCCTTTTCATCTCTATTTTCTTCTCCGTCTCTTAAACTCCTTTCTCTCTCCCCATGGGACAATACGAACGACGACGAGCGTAAACCTTGAGTGACCGTCAAGTTATCCGCTCCATTCCAAGGACCAATCGGCCACGCGAAGAGTCAGCACAGGGATGAGTGGAAAGAGAGGAGAGGTTGTTGAGAAGAAGTCCCAGCAAGGGAATGGCGCCAGCCAAGCTGTTTGTAGCCAGCACAAAACTACGAACATTTCCGGTGCATTGCCGTGCTACTTTTACAACACAAAAAGCGTTTTTTTTAATAACACTGGAAGAGGCAAAATAGCCTTAGGGTAGTGTTCATTCCAAAAACTTCTCTTCAAACGGCACATTGTTGATATATTTTCCCTTCCAAGAGAAAAAAGAAGTTCAACGTGCTTTGGCTGTCTCAGAGAACCATTAACACAACGCTTTCAGAATATAGCTGATTCGTACGGGTTCTCGGATGATCTGATTAAATATTCGATGATACATTTTAGATTTAATTCTTCATTAAAACATGCCATTATTACGTTGCGAATTAAGGAAAAGCCTCCATTTTGCGCCATAAAGAATGCATCACTTGTGAAGGATTCGAGACATCTTTCCAGGTGCTTTCCTCGCATTCCTGAATAATAAAAGCCAGATTTCCTTTTCCATCTTTGCACAATGCTATACGTGTCTTCTAAATATCCTTGAGAGGAGGATTAGCAAAATGTCAAAAAAAAACTTTATCGTTCAACAAAATAGTAAGTTATCATTCTTATTATCAATTTAGCGAACAATTACAAATTGCACATCGAACGTTCGCATAAGGACTAGCATAAATAGAAGCACACAATAATGATAAATATCCAGAGTGTATTTGTTGTTATTTTTTTACTAATATATGTATGTATGTACATATATAAATTCCTGCCACGCAGGAGCTCGTAATATTTTCAACTTTGATTTGTACATACATAAGTCTTCTCTCCGGCATAGCATGTGGCAAAAATAACATGACATAATCACTATAAATTGGTTAGCCTTAAATCGTTCTAAATAGTCAATGGACATATCCGTAGAACGGCGAAATGACATAATGTATCCGTAACAGGAGCTAAGGCCAGTGAAATTTGCAATACTGATATGAAAAAGGACGACAGTAGAGCAGAAATAGCAATTGTAACGGTAGAGTGCAAGAGAGAAAGAGAGAAAGATAGAATAGAGTGAGAATAGAGAGATGAAGACAGAGCTTGAGAAAAGCAATGCTAAAAGATTGTGGCCAGAATAAGGTGGAGAGAAAGGGATGAAGTGATAGAGAGAGGGAGGAATAGAGTGAGAGAGAGAGAGAGAGAAATAGAGTGTGAGAGAGAGAGGGAGAGAGAGTGAAAGAGAGAGAGAGAGAGAGAGAGAGAGAGAGAGAGAGAGAGAAAGAGAGAGAGAGAGAAAGAGTAGGAGGGAGGGTGATAGAGTGAGAGAGTGAGAGTGAAAGATCACGTGCAAGCTGGCGGTGTGGACGGAATTAGCTTCATACCGTCGGGCAGCTGCAGGAACGACTGGCCATCTATGCACGTCAAGTATGGCGTCGTCTGCATGCCCGCAGCCGCTCCGGATGAGTCCACGAACTAAATGTTTATTTATTTTATTTATTTTTAAATTAATGTTTGCTTATGGTTAGGCATTTTATTATTTAGCATCAAATTAATATTTGTTTATTTTCTTTTTTAGTAAATAAGGTAAGATGTAGGCGAGCAAAGCCATGAAGAATAAGAAAAAAAGAAGTAGAAGAAGAATAAGAAGAAGAATAAGAAGAAGAAGCTTCTAACAGAAGCTGTCAGAGGACTGCCGCTCATGCACTTGACATAGCAGTTGCCGAAGGAGCCCATGACGGAAAGACTTGTGGTCGGCTGACCGTTGCCGGCCGAATTCAGACAAGCGTTACATGTCGTGATACAGATATCATAACCCGGCCATTCTCGGGCGCACCCGGAGAGATGGTATACGAAAAAAAAACTTTTTTAACGGCAATCTGTAGTGAGACAAGGCGATACAATTATAATAATTAAATCTAAGCTTATCAAGTTAAGTACATTTCGCATGAACCCACCAACGCAAGTTGCCATATTAACAACGACAGCGTTATTGTCCGACGGAGCCCACACTCCGTTCGTGCACACGAGCGATTGCGTGGGGACGGTTTGGCCCTTGAGAAAGGATAAAAATCAACAAGTCTAGGGTGCGTTCAATAATTAAAATAATGCATGCCGTCCATCATCTGCGCCGCTCCTCTCCCCTCTCCCAATCCCTTTTATGTTCTTTCCACTCTTTCCCTCTCTCGCTCTTTCCCTCTCTCGCTCTTTCCCTCTCTCTCTTTCCCTAACTCTCTCTCTCTCTTTCCATCTTTCTCTATCCTTCTCTCTTTCTCTTGAATGCTTCCTCTTCCTTTCACTCTCCAAGTCTCCTCTTCCTACATTGTACATGATGAGCCCGTCTCCGCAGACTGCCCTGGTGACATCGCCGTCCTTGTAGTACATGAGTCCAGGGAATGTCTGGCACATCGGATCGGGCGACGTCGGAGAGAGGGCTGAGAAAGTGTTGTGACTAATTTTATTATTAATTTTGTGAATTATCATCAAGTAAAATGACAACAATCTCGCCTTGCTCTTGCTATCCTCTCTCTCTCTCTCTCTCTCTCTCTCTATCTCTATCTTCTCTCTCAATCGCTCTCTCTTTCTCTCTTTCTCTCTTTCTCTATCTTCTTCCTTACTAGTAGTTGCGCAGTTGATTGCTGCCCCGGGCGGATTGGTGGCTGGCATAAACATGTTAGTCGCGAGTTGACAAGTCATTTTATTGCCGGCCACGGGCGTGAAGACGCCCGGCGCGCTCTGAAGCAAAGGATACATATGTAATAAACCGTATTTTCTCTATTAGTACCCCTCCCTTTATTAGAACCCCCCTCTAATAGTACGCCCCTTTGAAAATGACATTGAAAAATAGAACCCCTCCCTCTAGTAGAACCCCCCCCCCCTCCAATAGTACCCCCCCCCCAATAGTCCTCCTTGAGGCATGGGGGAGCTCTTACCAATGAACTAATGCCAAATTCATGATAAATCTGTTGTAAAACCTATGTATGTTCCAGTGATGATTCCATTGAATTCGGGCTACGATTCTTCTTTTTTTGGGAATAAAATGTTGCTATTAAACATTGAGTGACTCACATTGAAAAATAGTACCCCTCCCTATAATAGAACCCCCTCCCTCTAATAGTGCCCCCTTCCGCAAGGGTATTGAAAAATAGAACCCCCGGGGGACTAATAGAGAAAATACGGTATGTGCTTTGAGGAATGTTCAAATATGTACATATATGTATGTATGCACACCCATATACATACATACATACATATGTATGTATGTACATACCTTGCGTAGCTTCATAGTTCATCTGCCCAACTCTCTCTCTCTCTCTCTCTCATTCTCCCTCTTCCTTTCTCTCTCTCCCTCTCACTCTCTTTCTCTCTCTCTCACCACAAATTGCATGGTGCTTCCATCTGCGCACGACTGCTCGCAGTTGGTCTGTACTGGCGCGAAGCACACGGACATTGGCCGGCAGACAGCATTATCGAGCTTTGGCGGTGAGGTGCAGCCGCAGTTCACTGTAATTAGTTAACTAGTTTATTATTTTCTGATTCTTTTCTAACTTGATCAATTTTATCATTTAAGTTTCATTAACATTTAAATCTCATTAATTCATATAATATTTTTTTAAAGATTATTTTCGTTTTACAAGTTTATCAAGTATGTTATTTTAAAATCATACTGCAAACTGCAATCGGATCGCAAAGTAATTCGTTGAGAAACTGTAAGATAAATGGTCATGGTTTATTAGAAGCGCCTTCTCAAATAAAGGTATAGCGAAAAAATTAGACCACAAAAGCAATATTTATATTTTATATTAGGTGAACTATAAATTGAAATTGATCGTTTAATGGCACTATGATTTATGAGAGCATGTCCACTGACTGCCGCAGCCGGCCATGACCTGTTTCGGGTCCAACATCATGCCGGCCATGGTCTTGTCCGTGGTCGTCGACCACTTCTTGTCCTTGCAGAGGAACACCGTCATCGGTGGCAGCTGAAAGGACCCTATCTCACATCATCGTCTCTCTCCCTTCTTTCTCTCTCTCTTCTCTCTTTATCTCTCTCTCTTTCTCTCTCTCTCTTATTGAAATATGAGCCGTCATCACAGGCTGCTATATAAAAGGTGTCGCTGATTCTCACTCTCATATCATCGTCTCTCTCTCTCTCTCTCTCTTTCTCTCTCTTTCTCTCTTTCTCTCACTCTCCGTTTCTCTCTCTCAACTCTCTATCTCTCTCATTGAAGTATGAATAACATGCCGGCGGATTCGGCATCATCGCGCCATTCGGTAGGGTGATTGCCGAGTAGCCAGTCGGACATTCGAAATACTTCAAGCATTCACATTTGAAAATGCAGCGCAAAGTTTTTTTTTTGACAGCAGCGTAGACAAAGAATAGTTAATATACATATGCATATATGTAAAGATAAAGAAAAAATGTAGAAGATATGTATATACCATATCGGTCTGAGTCGGCTTCGTGATTATTCCATAAGGTGTGTTCCTTCCATGACGAAAGCGAGATTTTCGCACTCGGTCGTCATTTTCCTGAGGCAGCCGACTTCGATCGCGGCGGGCGCGCGAACTTCCCTGGCCGTGCCAGCCATAAGAGTCGAATGCCACTCGCCCGCAATGCACGAGAACAATCTACCCGCGGGCTCCTTCAAATGGCATATTTAGTGTTAGCTCGCAGTCTATGGTGTGTTCCATGTTCACTCTCTCTCTCATTCTCATTCTCATTCGCTCGCTATCTCTAAAGAACAATTCCTGTCATCATATTGAATAAAAACACCAAAAAGTATCAGACTTGCATTACATAAAAGATAAATAAAATATATGTAAAGAATATTCCGGCTTACAATTCGAAGTGCAAGAGACCAGAAGAAAGAGCTATTACATAAAAGTAAAAATAAAATATATGTAAAGTATAATCCGGCCAACAATTCGATGTGCTGGAACCCAGAAGAAAGAGCAATGAAATATAAATGTAGATCGCCAACAGACGAACCTCAAGAGGAGTACCCATTTCTCCCACGGGACGAGTGACGAGCACGGCATCCGCCGGGCATATGAGTAGCTAAACACATGCACATCTTTCCTTTCTTGTCTTAGTAAGAGAACCAACTAACGCGAAAATACAAGACACTATTTATTCGTCTGATTGATTATGAAGTGTAGTATACACTACGCAACCAATCGGCTGGCATGCATAGATTGTTTTGTTACAATTTAAAAAAAAAACCAAATAGTAATCATCTAAACTGTTTCATGAACCGATTGATCACTTTGTCTCACCATCAGTGATCAGTGCTTACCATGTCGGTCGCCTCTGCAGGCTCGACGAGCTCGCCAAACGGTTGCATGCCGACAGCAAGAACCATGAGCTGTGGACAGGCTGCTGGCGCGGCGCCTTCTAAATATTCACTTTTTTACATTTTCATTTTATTATTTCGACAAAAAAATTCCAGTTTTCAAAAGTTTTCTCCTAATTTCGTTTTCGTCAATTAATTTGTTTCAGCAAAAAGTCGTTTCAGAGCGCATACAGCAAGGTCTTTCTTTACATTTTACACTTTTCTTATACTTATGTAGCTAACAACAGTTACATTCTTTTCATGCACAACGGCGCCCTAAAAGCAGCAGTGAAACTCTGAGAGGGGGAAGTAAAAGAGTTATCAAGGTATTGTGAGCATATCCACGGACTTATGCAGCCGACTTTAGCATCAGCTGGCAGAGCCATCCCTTGCTGTCCAGCCACTGGAGTGCCGTGCCATGCTCCGTTTATGCAAGACAGCACGATGTTCATGGGAAGCTAAATGATGCCGGTTATGCTACAATATTATACTTGAGAACTGCAATGAACAATAACATAATGTCGAGCCTCCCTCTTTCTCTTTCAATCACTTTCTCTCTGTGCCTAACACAATGAGAAAACGAAGACGCATACCTTTGTTGGCATTGCCGCTCCATTTGGCTGAACGACAAAAACCGCGTCCATTGGGCAAGTCATCAACTTAACAACGAATATTTACTGCGACGCTACGTAGTAATATCTGTTCTTTTCAATCACAAATTACCGTATTTGCAGTTTTAGAGATGACAGAACCTCCATTTTTGAATACCCCTCTTGTAGAAAGAATTCGATTTCTATTAAAGATGCGACTTTAATTCTTACAATTAGGTGTATGTTTTTGACAACAATAAGAACGAAATGCTAATATGGTTCTGAAAGAGGCGTCTATATTACTGCAAACACGGTTAGTACTCACCACGTCGGTTACCATCGGCATGCTGACATCGCCTATGACGGGCAAGAGTGGCAACGGCGCGCAGGCTCCTCCCGGAGGTGTGCCGGCTTCTATATTGTTTTTTATTCATATATATATATATATATATATATATATATGATAATATTTTTTCCCAATTTAAATGATGAAAATGCTAGTCGCAGTTACGAAGATGAAGAAAAGCGCAAGTCTAGGTGTGACATCATCTCTCTCATCTGCAGACTTTTCTTCTTAAAGGAAGTCGATCACCGATTCGAAGTGCCGTGGTGAACAAAATTCTAACACACGAAAAAATTAATTTTTTTTTGAATGGTCGCCCTCTGTTTAATCTGAATGCGAATACTGACTGATGCAGCCGACTTTGCTCCCATCAGCCGGGTCGTATGCCACGCCCACAACGTTCGGGTCGGTGGTCGCTGACCACTTGCCGGACTTGCACGCGAGCAGAGTGCCAGTGGGTAGCTTCAATTTAAATTTATCCACTTTTGCTTTTTTTCCCATTAATACATAATTATGATTATGTATCCATTTTCAAATCTTATTTTGCTCTTATTAAAAAGAAGGGGACCGGCGAAAGTGAAAGTGATAGGGAAAGAGATAGATAGATAGAGAGTGAGAAAGACAAAGAGTGAGAAAGAGAGAGGAGGGAGAGATACAAAACTAACGGGAGTTGGTGCAGTGTCGCCTGCACGAAGAATGGATGCCGTCGATTCAGCCGGGCATCGTACCACCTTCATACAAATGTATAAGGCAAAGTGTTCCACTTTTTTTTACTTAAAAATTAAATATAGGATAAACTTCCTGCTATCACCGACTGATCAAATATCAATATGCAGCAGCTTTAACAGAAAAAAATATATATGGAATTTTCTAGTTTTAAGGAATTAATAATTACTTAATTATCCAATTAATTAATAATTAATTAATACGTATCCAACATTATTGATACGACTCCTACCCTGCTTTCGACTGTTGGCGCGACTGATTCCCCTTGAGGAATCTGGCCGATGTCCAGGAAGTTCAGCGCTGGACAAGGCGTCTCTTTAAAGAGTTAGAGAGGAAGAGAGAAGAGAAACAGAGGCAGAGATAGCGAGAAAGAGAAAGAGGGAGAGAGAGAGAGAGAAAGAAAGACAGTGAGAGAGGTGTGAGATGGCAGAGAGAAAGAGTGATGTTTGAGATATGCGTTTAAAAATGTATATTCAAATGCGCTTAATATGTATAAAGACGCATACTATAATCATAAGATTTAAAAATAAAACGACACAAACTAAATAAAATGAATGTTTCACTGACTTTTCATGGCAAGTTGGAATGAGAAATGTGCATTTATGTATTTTTAAGCAGAAAACATTTGAATAAGAATAATGTACCTCCTGGTCCAGGATTCACTGGCATACAGCTGTAGACTGTTGGGAGCAGAAGGAGAAGAATGACTGCGCTTCGTGTTGTCATTCTGAAGATAAGAAGGACGTGCAGATATGGTTGAGATGCAACGAAGGGAGAGCGAGAGAAAAAAAGCCGAGACGTTGAGAACAGAGAGAAAGAGAGACAGAGAAAAAGAAGGTGAGAGAGATGGAGAGAGAAACAGATAGAAGGATAACACACAAATATTAGAATGAGAATAGTTCATATTGTCGATATATAATGGAGCACCAATAAATAATAAAAAAAATTTGGCAGGATTAAGTAAGATGTTTAAAAACGAAGTAGTCAAGAAAGATCTCTTCATTGTGAATCTATTTTAGCGAAAATAAAATGTAGTTGGGCTTTCGCAGCGTTAACTTTCGGATGAGGAAACTCTCAGATCTTATCACCGCACTGGCAGAAGTGAGGAAAGAGCACCTTAAGAACGATGGGCCTCCGCCAAAGGATCGCTGTCCGGAAAAGGATGGATAAGTTCTCTTACGCTCAAGGCGCTCTAATTCAACAAAAACGCTTGTTCACATTTGCTAACCTCTCTCTCTCTCTCCCAGCCTCTATTACGCTTTCGAACCTTTTTCTTTATTTCCATTTCCTTTTCTCTGTGCTTGCCTGTCTTTTCAGATATGCTTCTTATGCTCTCTCTCTCTCTCTCACTTTCACTCTCTCCTTCCCCATTTCTATGTTTCTCTCTTTTCGTCACTCCTTGAATACCACTTATTAATTTCTTGAATTATTTCTTAGATTGTTCTTTTTGAAGGATCACCTCCAGCTTGCCAATTACAAGGAGGTCGTAGTCGGCCCAGCCAGAAATGTGAAGGTCGCGGCCAGACTCGTTCCCTACCTCTGCCCATCTCTCTCTCTCCCAATCTGCTTGCCTCTCTCTCCTTCGCTCCCAACACTCTGGAAATGACTGGTAAATTACTTGTAAGTCCTTAGGTTTTAAGGACTTACAAGTAATTTAAACTGATAGTTAAAATATACTCATTGAAGATATTAAACATTCACTTCCGAAGGTTTACTGTACTGTGTGCTTGATTACTGTAGTTGAAACGGAACATACGTTTATTTACTTTTATTTGAAGCTACATAAGAAGGGCAGAATACTAGAGAAATTATCACTTATTTGCTATGAATCATTCATTTCAATTACAATAATTTCTTCTTAAGTGAGTTCTCTGATTGATTTTTGAAGGGTCGGCTTCAGTCTTGGGAAGGAAGTCGTAGTCGGCCCCAGCTAAGGAATCTGAACAGCTGACCGCCTCGCAAACTCCCGTTAGTCTTCACATTTTGTATTTAAAAAATCTTCCTTTTTCATAACTCTTCGCAGCCGTTTTCCTTCGCCTGATTTTACTTTTTTTTCTCTTCAAGATTATATTAGAGTACATACGAGTTTATGTTACTTTTACGGAAATGCGACCAAAACATTCTTTGGTTGCTCTGTGTTTCAGAATTAGCCTAACTTTTTGATTGGTAGAAATTCGAGCCAATTTTTTGTCAAATAAGTTGCCCAGTAAGATTTGTTTGCCCGATAGTCAAAAATATGTACTTATTATAAGTGTTTCAATCCAAATTACAAAATGCTCCAAGTTTGGCTCGAGTTTCTACTCTAGCATTATTAGGTTAATTCTGAAATACCTGATTGTGAGTGCATATAACTTATTCCTTGAATGTCAGGCTG
Source organism: Allodiplogaster sudhausi (assembly GCA_945643635.1). Classification (NCBI taxonomy): domain Eukaryota; kingdom Metazoa; phylum Nematoda; class Chromadorea; order Rhabditida; family Diplogasteridae; genus Allodiplogaster; species Allodiplogaster sudhausi. Next base: position 63,564 of record CALZFC010000057.1, read on the forward strand.
GCTCGCTTCCGAAGTCGCTGACCACAGGCAGCTCGGCAAGAGTCATCCTCCCCTTCCTCTCCCCATCTCTCTCTCCCACCCTAGCTCTCCATACCACCCTAGCTCTCTCTCTCTCTTCTCTCTCTCTCTCTCTCTGTCTCTCTCTCAGTCTCTCTCTCTATCTCTTGCTCGCTGTCCATGACGGATGACTGTATGATGAGAAATGTAGTCCATAGTATTGTTGTTTTTGCTTCTTAAGTGAATTTATAAAGCTTCTAGATTAATAGATAGGCAAGCGGTGTTGAACAGAGTGAAAAGGAAAGAAGTAAAGGAAAAAAAGCATTATAGAGATAAATCATGATAGGTAGAGAAAGCAAAATAGAGGACGAGCCGAGAACTGGTGAACATGTAGTTGGAAGAATAAGGAATAGGAAAGAGGTTGGCCTTGGAAGAGAAGCTGATAAGCAGTGGAAGCGGGCGGAGAAATTAAAGAGCACGGCATGAGTGTGCAATCCAAAGACAGTTCTAACTGAAATACTATGCAATCTTTCACGCAAAATCGAATTACACGAGCTGACCCCGAACCCTCGTCACTTGGGCATCACTGTGGGGCGCTAACCTATACACTACAGGTCCACGCTTTGCTCTATCAAAGGCTGAACACATGCTCAGAGAACCATGGCGCGTGATTTCCGCCGTCACTCCATCTGCAGCAAGGCGCTCACCCGCACAGCGGACACTAATGCTTACCTTAGAATATCTCCTAACTTGAACTCGTTGTCCAGAGCTCTCTCTCTCTCTCTCGCTCGCTCTCGCTCTCTTCCTCTCTGTCTCACTCTCTCTCACACACTCTTTCTCTCGCTGTCTCTCACTCTCTCTCGATTATGGATGATTATAAGATGTGAACTGTGGTCCGTTGTGTTCCCTTGTTTTTCTTTTTAAGTGAATTATGAAGCCCCCTGATTAATAAAAAGACAAGCGGTGTTGGACAGAGCGAAAAGGCTAGAGGGAAAGGAAGAAAGCAAGGTAGAGTGATAGGAAGAAGAGCATAGCAGAGGTTAGACTTGGAAGATAAGCAGGCGGAGAAATTAAAGGGAATGATTATGTCAACCAAAGGAATTCCAAGCTGAAATTCTGTGAAATCTTTCACGCAAAAGCCACTTTCGCGTGCCGACCTCGAACCCTCCTTCCTTGGGCACCATAGTGCTGCGCTAACTTTCACACTGCAAGCCCACACACCTTTGCTGTCAGAAGCTGAGCAAGTGCTCAGCGATTGCTTGCTCAGTGGTAGTCGACCAAATATCATTCACCACAATGAAGCGTGATTTTCGCCGCGATTATCCACATGCGCTAATAGAACTCTCTTCCTCTCTCCCTCTCTCTACCCTTCTCATTGTCAGGATGAAATTCCGTGAGAACTTCATTCATAAACAACTGACACGAGTGAACTCAAACTCTTGCTGACTCCATCTGGAGCTAGGTGCTCACCCGCACACCGCACACTCATGCTTTCCTTAGATTATCTCCTAACTTGAACTCCAGTGCTCTCTATCTCTCTCTCTCTCTATCTCTCTCCCTCTCTCTCGCTACATCTCTCTCTCTCTCTCTGTCTCTCTCTCTTCCTCTGCTGCACCTCTCTCTCCATCTCCCTTTATCATGTGGACACGATATGATTATGCCATCCAAAGATCTGAAATTCTGTGAAATCTTTCAGCGAGAGAGAGAGAGAGAGAGAGTGACCATGGCGATCATCTCTTTGCGTTAAGCTTTCACTGTTTTTAAGGGTGTTGACGCAACTTTCAAAAAGTTTTGGAAGAACTTGTATAAGATTATATTAATTACCGGAACTCGTTTAATCCTTATATTCAGAAGTTTCTGGAAGACTCTAGAAATTCGAATATATATTTCTCTGGTTATTTACTGTTTTTCTTTATTCGGTTGTTTCAAGCTCATGAATGGTCGATGGATCCCATATGGAAGAGATTTCGACGATTCTTCGCCTGGCGGAATCTGTCCCAGTTGTTATTGGGCTTCTTCGATAAATATGAAGAATTGAAAATTGGTAAAGGGGGTAATCAGCCAATCAAGAGAAATTCTCACTTCCCTTAGGCCATATCTCTCTCTCTCTCTTGCTCTATTGTTCTTATGCTCTTTAAGCATTCTCGCTTTTTCTGTTACTATATTTTTGCGCCTCCTTGTCTTTTCAAGTATACTTTTTGTCTTACTCCCTAATTCTCTCCCTTCCTTTTTCTCTTCTTCCGACCGTCCAGTTTTTTCTCTCTCTCTTTTGTTCTCTCTATCATTCTCTCTCTGCTCTAATTTAATGTAGATATGCATAGTCTTCGAGCTGCAGTAACGAAAGTCGAAGTCAATTGTCATACTTCGATCAGCCTTCTCTGCTTTATCCATTCAATTACTCAGTTCCGCAATAACCTTTAAGCCAGAGCTTGGCTGACGATGGCAGCCTTGAGCTGAAAGTGGCTTTAGCAAGACCGTGCAGAACAACGTTTCATTTGCCCGCGGGCTAATCATGGCCAAAAGCTCATTCTTTCCCTCGCTCACACTTTCTGTTTCCTCCCTCTTTCTCTCAATCATCATTATTCTCTAGCTGTTTCTACCTGCCATTTCTCCATATTTCTTAATCTCAACTTTTTCCACCTTGTAGCTAGTCACTATTGTCCCATTATTAAATTTGCTTCATTTGCTGAAACTTGGGAAAGTGAATGTAACCATGAATAGCACAATCCTTTACTAACAAAAAGATAGCACAATACTTTACTAACTATAAGATCACAGGTGTGCAATTGGTATAATATCCCATCCCGTACTCTGCTGAATGAATTTATTTCGTATATAAATAAAACGAATTAAATAGACGAAAATCATACGAGTGCAAGGCTTCGCATGGTGAGGTGATTTGATAGTGCTTGCCTTCAAGAGACAAACAGATCGGTTGATGATAGAACCAATGCCTTCTGCTGCAAACAAGGCGATCAGTCTCCGCTTTGAAAGGCCAGTGCGACTTCTAATAGTTACTATAGAAAATTATACGTTATTTTCAGCTTGCAGCTCAGTTTTCCTGAGATAATTGCTTGTAAAATACCCTTTAAAGATAGCAGTGATAAAGAAACTGAGAGATCAAAGAGATGGAGAAGAAGGAAAAGGCAAGATGGGGGGGGGGAGTAATTCCTTGAGCGCTTCAAACCGCAATGAGGCAAGAAGATCACAATTGCCTCAAGTAAGGACTGAGATAATACGGTACAATTCCACGTTCCTCATCCGCGTTCCTAATCTACGCTCCTCATCGACAGTGCACTGAAGTTTACGCCTCGCTCAATGCACGCAACCACCATCCATCCTCTTTGATTGCAACAACTTCTGTTCGGAGTTCGGAATGAAAGCCGACAAATAGCAATATCGTTAAACGGTTTGATATTTCGTTACTGTTTGGTATAGTTTGCTTGGTTTATTTTTTGCTTTTTTCTGGCAGCTATCTCTTTCAATCTCTCATTCTCTTTTTTATATGTAGCTAGCATTCCATAACTTGCTCTTTCTTCGTCGTTTTCTACTTTTCTCTTACATTGTCTTACACTCTCCACTTCTTCAACCTCCTATCTCCTTTCGTAGGCGTACAAAAAAAAATGTGGAATGATGCACCATCCAAACATACCTTACTGTTTTAGAGATTTTTTTATTCGTTTACAGAATAGAAATAATGCTTTTGTCTCCTTGCATGCACAGTAATTCTTTAAAATTAGTGTATTTATGAACATTTAGAACCGCTCAATTTTGCACATACATATGTTTATGTATGTATATATATGTTTATTCAATATTTTCATAGCTATTCTGTTATATCATTTGGTCTAGCATCACCACTATATCAAGCCACCTTTCGTATCCCTAGTGTAATTTTTTGAACGCGGAATGAAATAAGCAAGCTGACTGTCGGAAAGACGACCAAAAAACTCAAAGAATGTCACCAAGTCCATCGTGAGAGGAACACAAGAGGGTGACAAATTGAATGGATGAAGAGTGAAGAGGGCGGTGACAAAGCAAAGAATGTTGGAGGGAATTTGAGTGAGGTTTTGTAAGAATATATGTATAAGAGATCAGATAAAACATTAGACGTAATACTGTAGCATGCTTTCCTTCTGGCTGTTGTAAATATGAAAGCTTGGTTTTCTTAAAAGAAATAAATAAATATAATCTAACAAACTAGCATATTTAATCTACAATATCTTATTTAATTTTCTTTTATCGTGTCGTGAAAACCACAGTAAATCCTAAATGGAGAGAATAATTCCAGCTGTCAGACCTCGAAAACGGGCGCACATGAGCGGATTACGGTGAGTGAGGAGAGCACATGGGCGAAAGTATCGTGGAGCGAAAGGGAGAGAGCAAGAGAGGGCGAGAGAGAGAGAGTGAGAGAGGGTGGACGAGAGCGAAAATTGTGAGAAAGACAGTATAGGAATAGCTGGCGAGGAATGAGAAATACTTGTCAAATTCGTCTTGTTCATGGCTGCCTACCGGAACTGCAATTTGGAATCTAATCTGATGGGGGAGCGATGGCTGGTGCAGAAAAGTTGTTCTCTTTGTTAGCTTTACAATCGATAGTGAGAAGAAGCAGAGCGAGTCGCAAGAGGAAGTGCGATGAGCGAGGCGGAGGAGCAGAGGAAGGGTCGGTTTTTAATTAATTAATTAATTGGTTGATTAATTTTTTGATAACAAATCTTGTTGCTTTATGAATTTCTTTAATTGGAGCACTGAAAAACGTTTTGAGAACTGTAAAACAAAACAAGATTTTCTGAATGCAACCTGCTGGTTTCCGTTGCGTACGTTAGTATAAAAGAATTTAGCCAGTTGTGGAGATGATGTGTGTTTATTGATAGATACTAGGTATGCTTTACGAAAAATAATTATAGCAATTAATGCGAAGAATAAAATTGGAATTGCCGCGCTTTCAACACCCCCCCCCCCCTCTTACAATTAGTAGGCCTGGCTCATTGCGCTCTCGCTTTTCTAATTTTCACTAAACCCATATGAACAAAATGCATTTAATTTTTTCCTGGAGACAAAAAATTCGGATAATTTTTTAAATAATAATAACATTAAAAACAAATATCATTTAAAATAATAGTGCCTAAATTCTTCATATTCTACGAGACTTATTTTTATTTAAATGTTTTTAACGCCGGTTTTATGAATACGAAACGCATGCGACATGTCCAGGTGGTTCTGTCGCGCTCATTAACCTGAAAGGCAGGGGCTAAAAATTCTAGTCATTAATCAATTGCCAGACTTTTTAAAAACTGTTTTATCATCGAAATTTGATTTAATAATTCATTTTAAAACCAATGAGCGTTTGCAAAATTCTTTATCAAAGGGAATCGAAATTGAGTGCAATAGCGCAAGTAACTGCGCCTCGCTAACCAGGTTGAAATGTCAAGTTTGATAAATTGATGTTGATAAATCCTGACAATGAACATTTCTATATATGTTTTATTCATTGTTCAAAAATGCAAAAATCACAAGGACGACGGCCACAATTTTAAAATGGTTAGAGACTTATTTTTCAATGAGGACTATATTACAAAATCACTGAGATCACGATTGACAGTGTTATGAAAAGAGACTTTTCTTGTAAGTCAAACGTCGAGGCAATAGCAATAAAACAATTAAAAAAATATGCCTTATTTGGCAAATTAAAATAAAACGAATTAGAATAGAAATATTCTTTGTGCTTTCAGTGCCTTCATTGCTTGGCGTTGAAAGTATTAAGAAACTTCTCTGATTTCTCCGAAGCCACGCCCCCTTCGAGGCTGCCTTCCTCGCTGTCGAATGGACTGCGGCGATTGCTAAGAAATAAAAAAATTAATTCATGTATTCTATTTAAAGAGCAAAAATTCAACCATAATCTATTTGAATTTTCCTGACTATTGTCTCTCTAAATCACATGCTCTCTCGCCTTGTCTCACCGTCAGGCATAAAGATACAAATTCAATCATAAATTTTTGGCTCCTTAAAAAAATATTGATAGCCTTTCCAGGCTGCCGATGCGCCCACGAGAGCGTGGATATTGTCTTGCACTGTTCCAATCCCTTGGCGATGGATGAGTTTCGCTGTCTTCTCGGAGAGCAACGACGCCACTTTGCATGCTCCTCCAGTGAGAAGGCACAGAGAGGAAATCGGAAGAGGAAGTGCGATGAGTGTGAAGGAGCACAGGTAGAGGAGAGTTTTTCAATTAAATAATTAATTAACTAATTGATTTTTTTGTGTAAAAATGTTTGTGTTCGCCAATTTCACCATGAGTTGTTAATTAGTCTACTTAATTAATTTGAAAATTTAAAAAAGAAACGCATTTCGATATCCTCCTTTTGTAATGCCACGTGGTTTCCATTGGCGCACGTGGTATAAAATGAATTTACTCAGTTGTGGACTCGATCGTTAAGACGAATAAATGTGATACATGATTATTTATATTCGTGAAGAGCGCAAATTATTATTTCGCTCCTCACCAGACAATGCAAATGGCGCGGATTTCCGATGGCGTCCGGCGGGAGATCGCGACGACTGGCGCACGAATCCAATTCGTGCGCCAGTCGTCGCCGAGATCGGAGATGAAGGAAGAGAATCCAAGAGCGAGCACGGAAGTGAAGGAAGAGACGCCAAGAGGAATATGGCACGGGGTTCTGAGGGATTTATAAATTGATCGGAACATTATTTTACTTCTTTTTAAACGCTGTTCTGATGTTTACGAGAATACGAGTGTTTTTGTTTCTTCGCCGATATTTTTTCTAATTGAATACTGATTGTCAATTTTTATCGTTACGTGTAATGATCTGTTCATGTAAAAATGTATATTTTTTTGTTTTCATTTCGTCATCGCTCTGTTTTTGCTGTAAATCACATGATGATCTGATGTGTCTGTCACTCGTTGCTCTAGCTGTTGATCACAAGGAACACTTGTAAATCCAGCAGAGAGAATGATGACCGAGAAGATGACCGGTTATGAGCCGGTCAGAGATTCGCTTTTCGCTCGAGGAGTGGCAGCCGGGGGTGAAAGAGTGGCACTCGGATATGACCTTCTTACAGACACGGATTAATCTTCCTCTCTCTCTACCGCTTTCTCGCTCTCTCTCTCTCTCTCGCTCTCTCTATCTCTCTCGTTCTCTCCCTCTCCCTCTCTCTTTCTCTCTCTCCTCCTCTCTCCCTCTCTCTCTCTCTCATTCTTTCTCTCTCTCTCCTCTCTCTCTCTCTACATCTCTTTCGATCTGACTCTCTCCGCATGTAGATGAAATTAGATTGCGTCTTCACAAAATGCTGTTCTGTTGGCTAAGTGAGAGGAAGAGGGAGAGTAATATCGAGAGATGGGTGAGAGAGAATATTTCTATAATATTTCTACAAAATAAAAAAAAAGCTATTTACATATATTTACTAAAATATATAATAATACAATTGCCTGACTCATTTTGACATGGAGTAAGTAAAAGAAAAATGTCAATTTCTATAAACCTTGCGGTTTAGTTAGCGCTCTCTTGGTTACATATGATCTGCGACTTGCATCCGCAATAAGTGTGCCAAAAAATAATGCCTAAGAGTGTCCATCTCAAAAAGACCACTTTATACTCGAATTCAGATTTTTAAGGAACTTCCAATGTCTGTCCTCTCTGCTAACACTTGATTTTTTTTCATTATTTTATCTTAAATATCTCTCATATTTTTTATTCTCCTCTCTACCTCTCTTTCTAAATTTTTCTTTCACTACCCAAGCAAATATGTACGGTTTAAAATAAAAATGCATAAATTATTCATATTCCATGAGACTTATACTTATTTACATGTTTTCCCAACAGATTTATGACTTTTAATGGATGCGACATGTCCAGGTGGTTCTGTCGCGCTCATTAACCTGAAAGGCAGTGGCCAAATATTCCTGGCGTTGATTCTGGACCGTATTCTCTACAAAAATCAATAACCGAAATGGGAACTTCAATTCACTTTAACGCCAGTAAAATTTTGCTAAACAATTCATGTAAGAGAATCGAAATTAAAAGCAAGAGCGTGCCTCGCTGACCACGTTCAAATGTCAAAACCATCGATTGCGAAATTTCGAGCTTTTCTATATAAGTTTTATTCATTGTTCAAAAAAGCATAGAAAATCTGAAGTGCGACGGGATGATACATCTCATTTTTCGATGATCATACATAAAAAATCATTGAGATCAGAAATTATAAAAAAAAGGGCTATGAAAAGAAGCGTAAGACAAAGACATTAGCACTAGAACAATTAAACAATATTCCTAATTTGACTATTTAATTGTGACAGTTAAATTGTCTTATTGTTAGAAGGCTACGCCAATTGGGCTCAGGCTTTTCTTCTTTGCACTAAACACTTTTCCCAAACATGCTTGAACAAAATGCATTTTATTTTTTCAAACTATAAAACGATGAAGAACTTTTTTAGAATAATAATAGTTAAAAGAATAATAGTGCCGAAATTGCTCATATTCCATGAGACTTATATTAATTTATATGTTTTCTTTATGTCTGCGAAATGCATGCGACATGTCCCGGTGCTTTTGTCGCGCTCATTAACTTCAAAGGCAAGGGATAAAATTTCCAAGTGCTTATTAGAAGATTCACATGAAAAATTATTTAATCGTTGAAATTGAATTTATAATTCACTTTAAAGCGGCTAAAATTTGAAAAATTCGAAAACGAAGGGAATTGAAATTACCAGCGACAGCACCTCGTTGACCTCTTTGAAATGTCAGAACCAACGATTGATATACTTTGAGCATTTCTATGTACATTTTGTTCATTTTTCAACAATGCATAGAAAATCTGAGGGGAGGGGCGACGCCCACAATTACAAAAAAAATTTTTTTTGACTAATTTTACGATGTTCACAAGATAACAAGATCACTGAGATCATGATTGTCTGGGTTCTGAGAAGAAAATTCCCCTGTAATAATACAAATATCGAGCTTAAACTTGAACCTTAAACTTTTTTAATTGCTGCAATGGTTTTGACATTTCAACGTCAGGTCAGCGAAGAGCGCCCTCGCTGTTAATTTCGCTTCCCTTTGATAAAGAATTTTGCAAATGTTCATTAGTTTTAAAATAAATTAATAAATGAAATTTCGATTATTTAATAATTTTTGCAATGATCTTGATGAACGCTCTTGATGAACGCCTAGAATCTTAAGCCTCTGCCTTTCAGGTTAATGAGCGCGACAGAACCACCAGGACATGTACCGCTTGAATTTCGCAGCTATTAAACTCGTGAAAAAAATTAAATAAACATAAGTCTCATGGAATATCAGCCGTACAACTAATCTAGGAAGAAAAGAGGGTCCAGCAGTATTTAAAGAGTTTGTCAATTGAGGCCACCTTGACAGACAAGGTTCCTGAAAACATTTTTTTTTTTAATTATGTGTGTGTGTCTCTCACTCACTCTCTCTCTCCCCCCCTCTCTCTCTCTCTCTCCATTGTCTTGCTCGGTTCGAGCCCCTTGCCCATCGACGACTTCAGCTGTTTTCTCGTAGAGCCACTTTGCATGCTCCTCCAGTGAGAAGGCACAGAGAGGAAATCGGAAGAGGAAGTGCGATGAGTGAGGCGGAGAAGCAGAGGAAGAGGTGTTATTTATTAATTAATGTAAAGTATTAAAGAAATTAATTAAACAATTTTTTAAACATCTTTCTATTAATCTATTTTATCATGCTTTATTGATTTATTTACTTTGAGCAACAAAAATGTTTTACTTAAAAACGTTAGACTTTACGAATGCCGCCTGTGGTTTCCATTAACGTAGTTAGCATTAAAAGAATTTAGCCAGTTTGTAGATGATGTGTAAATGTGGAAGTCTAGGGCGAATTAAGTTCTGTATTTATGTGAATAACTTTTGGCGCCTTAAAATTCATTACAACTCCCCTGGCAATGCAAATGACGCGGATTGTCGATGGCGTCCGGCGGGAGATCGCGACGACTGGAGCACGAACCCAATTCGTGAAGCGAGCCGAGATCGGAGCTGAAGGAAGAGAATCCAAGAGCGAGCACGGAAGTGAAGGAAAAGACGACAAGAGGCAGCTGGCACGGGGTTCTGAGGGATTTATAGCTTGATCAGAAATTTTTTTTTTGAAACACTATTCTAAAACTGAAGAATACAAGATTTTTTGCTGCTTTGTTGATATTTTTTTTTCAAATTGAATACTGATTGTGATTTATCATTTACGTGTATGGACATGTACGTTTAAAAATGCATAATTTATCACGATGACATCGTCAATCTGTTGACAAGAAGATCTGAACTGTCTGGGCTGTTGATCAGAAGGACCACTTGTAAATCCAGCAGAGATAATTACGACCGAGAAGATGACCGGTTATGAGCCGATCAGAGATTCGCTTTTCTCTCAAGGAGTGGCCGCCGGGTTGAAAGAGTGGCACTCGGATATGACCATCTCATAGACATGTCTTAATCTTTCCCTCTCTCTCTCATCTCTGTTGATCTCTCCCTCTCTCTCTACATCTCTTAAGATCTCACTCTCTCTGTCTCCCTCTCTGTCTCTCTCTCTCTCTTTCGCTCTTTCTCTCTTTCAATCTATCTCTCTCTCTCTCTCACTCTGTCTTCAGCTCTTTCGATCTGACTCTCTCTCCGCATGTACATTAAGTTCATTTGCGCCATCACAACGACCCGTTCTGTTACCTAACAATAAGTGAGAGGAAGAGAGAAAGTAATATCGAGAGATGTGTGAGATAGACAAAGAGAAATGAGAGAGAGACGAGAGAGCAAAAGAGAGAGTGAGAGAGAGAGAGAGTGAGAAAGAGAGAGAGATGGGAGCAAAAGAGAGAGAGAGAGAGAGATGCATGTAAGACTCGAGGATTTGGCATGATCAGATGGCGCCTATCAAATTATTTATCTTTTCCGCTGCAATTTGTGCCTTTCCAAGACGACTGCTCCTGTTAATATTTCTACAAAGTAAAAAAAAAGATATTTATGTATTTGCTATAATAGATAGTTTTACAATTGCTGGAATAATTTTGGGTAGCTGTCTGTAGAAGGAAAAAAAATTTTCTGCCGGTGACGATGCAATTTGTAAAATGTATACGCTCTGCGAACTGAATCTTTGATAATAGTTATTCAACTGTGCAATTTTTAATGTTCTCTCCTTCTCTCTCTCTCTCTCTCTCTCTCTCTCTCTCTTTTTTTTCTCTCCCTCCCCTTTGTCTCCCTGTCTCTTTCTATATCTTCTTTCACTCTAATTCTCTATCTCGCAATTGCTACTCCAGCGCAAGTTTTTTCCTCTGTCTGTCCATGTCTCCCCTACCCATTTCTTGTCCCGGTGGTTTTCAGCCCACTTATCAAAATATTAGAACATTGGATGCGGCTGTTTTTTGATATATCTTTCTCGGTTACGAACAATTAAAACTAATCAGCAGTTCTTCTGGTTTCCTACACTTTTTTTATATATTTATTTTTCTCTTTGTCTCTACTCTTTCTCTATCTCACATTCTCTCTCTCACTTTCTCTCTCTCTCTCCCACTTTCTCGCTTTCACTTTTAATTTTAGGAAACACACTCCTCATCGACTTCACACTTATGCCATACCTACAGAATCGCTCACAACGCCTGGTCAGGGCCCCTTTTGACCTCTCGCTGACCTCCTTCTCCATCCCTGCCCAAAGACTGCCCTTCTGCATAGACACATCTACATATTTATTTCATTATTACACTGGGGATCCAATTGATTTTTTCATTGCTTTATACACAAAGTCATTTCCAACAGTTTTCAAAATATTATCTTACTTCTTTCCTCCCTCGCCTCTGCTCTCTCTCTCTCTCTCTCTCTTTCTCTCTCTCTCTCTCGCTATATCTCTCTCTCACTGCCATGAAACGTAGCCCTTCTTCCGGAATGAATTTCTCTACTTTTTTCTCCAAGTACACCTTCCTTTTTTACAATAGTTGTTTGGATACCATAGTATGCACATCTCTTCTCCAAGACGGTGACAAAAAGAACAAAGAAAAAGAGAACTAATTTTCACCCTTTCCTCCCCTTCCTGCTCCCCATCAGATTAGACTCCAAATTGTAGCTCGGCTAGCCAACCAGGAAAAAGACGAATTTGATGAGTCCGCGTTAATTGTGCATATCGCTCTTTAAATCCGAACATAAGTATTTCTCTTTCCTCTCTCTCTCCCTCTCTCTCTCTTTCTCTCTTTCTCTCACTCTCACTGTCCCTTTTGCTCCTCCCACTTTCCTCCAACTTCCCTCCCCTATTCTCATCCGCTCTTTTTTTCTTTATATGGCATCTGGAATGACCCTCTCTTTTTTGGCCTTTACAATGTATTTCACGGCACGATAATAGAATATTAAATACAATTTTGTGTAGCCTAAATACGCTAGTTTGTTAGACAATTTATTTTTATTTAAGAAAAACCGACCTTTTATTCTTATTTAAGTATTTAATTTTATTAATTAATTAAAGTATCAAATTATGGTGTAAAAACAGATAGACTTACATATGTACATACATCGTTGCATACCATAGCCTAATGTTTTATCTGATTTCTTATATTCTAACAGAATTCCAACTGACTCAAGTCCCGCCCTCTTCTTCCAAATTCCTATCGCGCTGAATTTGTCTTCACCTCGTGTTGCTGTCATGGTGGATTTCGTGACTTTCTTTGACTTTTATGTTTCGGCGTTCTATTTTTTCATGTTAAGATGTCTACCAGAATCATAAAATTAGCTTTTTTTCCACACGAGTCGTACATATGTTTCCTCTTCGGTTACCCTCTTTCTCCAGTTTCTCTAACATTACCTCTCACTTCCCCTTGTCTCTCTACTTCTTTCTCCATCAGAGAATTTAAGAATTCATTGGATGTTTACGTTGATCAGCAGTCCTAGTCCAATTAGAGATTTGAAAATAAAGTAAGCAATCATTTCGAATTACTATGTATGTCTTCTGTTTTTTTCTCTCTCCCTCCCTCTCCATCTTCCTCTCTCTCTCGCTCTCTCTCTTTCTCTCACTCTCTTGCACTCCCTCTCTTCTCTTTCGCTCTCTCGCTCGCTCTATCTTCTCTCCCTCTCTCTCTCTCTCCCTCACTTTCTTTATCTCTTCTCTCTCTCTCGATTTCATTTCTTTTTTCTTACTCAATTTTCTCACTGTATATTTTCTCACATAACAGACAATAATGACAAATAAATTTGTTCTCTGAAGCCGGTGGTTTAGATATTGCTCCCCAACTTAAAACTGATTCGATGAGAAGTGCTTTCGATCGGCGAATCATCGTATTCCTGTTTCCCTATTGTTATTTCTCTCTCGGTCACGCACTCTCTCGCTACATCTCTCTCTATCTCTCTCTCTCTCTCTTTCTCTCTTTCTCTCTTTCTCTCTTTCTCTTTCTCTCTTTCTCTCTTTCTCCCCCCCCCCTCTCTCTCTCTCTCTCTCTTTCTCTCCCTTTATCTCTCTCTTATCCCTCTATCTCTGTGTATTTCTCTCGTCACTTCTCTCTCTACTTGTTTCTCTCGTTACCTCTATCTCTCTCTCTCTCTCTCTCTCTTTCTCTCTCTCTCTCTTTCTCTTTCTCTCTCTCTCTCTCTCTTCTCTCTCTCTCCCTCTCTCTCTCTCTCTTTCTCTCGCGCTCTCCCTCTCTCTCTCTCTTCTCTCTCTCTCAAGACCCCAATAGTCGTCTGCGTCTCTCCATCAGATCTCCATCTCTTCTCCTCCAAGCGTAGCCATGTCTCGCCGCCTCCTCTCTGTTCGTGCTCTCTCGTATCCCTCTTCTCTCTCGTCTCCCTCTCCTGTCCCCTCTCCCTCTTCATCAACCTCACCTCTCTTCACCTTCATGGTTTCTTTGTTGAAAATTTACAAGACTTCAAAAAAAGCTTACGTACGTAAACATAAGCCGAATTAAAAAAATATATTTGACTTAATTATCTTGCGCCGGGAAAATTGTCTTGGAAGGAAAAGCCAATTGCGCACTCGCTTTTCTACTTTTCACAAAATACCTTTCGCCAAACTCATATGAACAAATTTTATTTTTCAATAAAACGATTTAGAAATTTTTTTTTAATAATAAGAAAATTAACAGAAAATATAATTAAGATAATAGTTCCCAAATTATTCATATTTCGTGAGACATATTTATCTAACCATAAATGTTTTTTTTAACACAGCTTGTTTTTCAACCGACTCTCTTAGTCATTGCAAAATTTATTTAGTCAACGAAATTGCACTTATTAAACACAGTAAACATTCGCAAAATACTTCATCAAAAGGAATCGCTGTTCACGTTGAAATATCAAAGCAATCGATTGACATGTGCCAGAATGGTAAGGGTTCTGGAAAGCGCTTCTTGTCTCTAGATTAAAATTAGTAGAGGAAAAAACAAGTTCGCCAGGATTAAAAAATGTTGAAAGGAATAAATAACTTCAGCTATTTAAATAGTTCAATTGATTTGTACATATTTAGGTTATTTTTAAATTTGCATTTAAGGTAACAATAAGAACTTTCGGCATACTTCTAAAAGGATCTGATACGAATTAGGATCTTACCTATCATACAATCTCAATAATAAACCGAAAACCTTGGAAATAGGTAAAATAGAGTTATATATTCAAACTCTTTAAACGTATGTAAGGTGAAAGAGAAGGCAGTGAACGGACTCGCATGTCTTTTTTACAGTTACAAAAACGGAACATGAAAATAAGGAGTGAGATGGTTTTGTTTTCGACTCTGGCTTATTGTTCATCGTCGTTCCTGGCACAGGGCGGCGCGGCGAATGTGGTGTGCGAGACGGGAGTGACGTTGTCGAGGCCCCTGTACTGCGCGTAGAAGACCGCACTGTTCACTTCCGTCGTCGCACCGGACGCATACTGCACTGGCGCTCCATTTGAAAGGCCGAATGACGGGTTTTGTACCTAAATTCACATTCTAAACATTCCTATTGTTAGTAGTTTAAGGGTGTCTCCGTTATTTTCATACTTTGAGCACTCCAATTCGATTGTGAATACGCACCCTGACATATTCGATTCGATTCGTCTGCGTGGCCGGGTCGTAGAATACATTCATTCCTACGTAAGAGGCACTCAGCGTCACGGTGTGTCGGCCGGTCATCTGATCCGGTCGGGCCACCCTGGCCAGCCTCGCTTGCAGCTCCTGCGGCTCCACTGCCAGCACCGTGGTCACGGAGCGCGCATTGGCTCGAGTGCCGCCGAACCTCGTCTGCCGAGCTGCGTTCGCGATTCCCTCGGCGCGTGTCTCCATCGCCGCTTGCGCCCGCTCTTGTCTCGGCCGGGGAAGGGAAGTAGACGTGTCGTTGAGATGCCTGCGCTAGCTCGCTTGGCGCCATCGCTGCTTGTCTGGTCCTCATCGCGTAGAAATCTTCGAGTGTGACTTGGCCGCCATGCATCTCTCCGAGCTGTTGACGATTGCCACTAAAATTAGCGGTTTACATCTGTATCTACAAACAATTCTATAGAGGGTAGAATAGACTAGTCATTGGAAATTTTTTTTTAAGCGAATTACTATTTTGATCTAGATAAATTACTAGTTTAATAAAGCCTCAACTATTTTTGCATAACTGATTGCAGCATTATGATAAAAATACAGTATATTAGTCTATAAATGGGAAATGAACGTGTGTCAATGCGTATTTGCCTAAAACATATTTCCAGAAAGTTTGCAATAATTTTTTTTCTTCTTGTAGCAAAGTTATTATGGCTCGCAAAATATGTTTACAGCTACTGAACCTGATGATCCTGTCGAAGGCCACGCGCTCCTCCTCAGTGGGGAAGAAGTTTCTCGCCAACGCCAGCTCCCCATTGTGGACGTCCTTGATGATCTGGCTGGCATGCCTCACGCTAATCACCGAGTTGGTGAAGAAGAGAACCTGCGCCGACAGCTGAAAGAGCTGAAGGGCGCTCGGCTTCCTTCCTTGTTCGAGATCCACAATCAGATTGACTACAGAAGCGACACATCCGACACCATTCAGGCCCATGGCTCCGAATATCAGCACATTGGCGAGGATCCTTGTCGACTGGCCGATCCTGGCGCCTTGAAGAGCGAGGGAAGTGAGTCGAGATACGGCGGCAGCACTGCCGAGGGTGACGGCAGACGTGGCGAGGGAGAGCCAGCAGAAGAAGGCCTCCTTGCCCCCGAGCGGATTCACCGTCTGCTCGTGCGTCCCTCGGTCGATCAGCTGATAGGCTCCTCTGCCCGCGAACCAGACACCCGAGCTGGCAGATGTGGCAACGAGTGAGGCGGCGGCGACTGGCGCCAGCGGTGTGAAGAGGCCGATCACGCCAAGGATCGTTCCGCCCACAGCGGATACCGTGCCGACAATGTCCCCGGCTTTAGCAATTTGGCGACTTGCGTCGCATTCAGCGGAACGTCGCTTCTCCAGCTTCACCCGGCCCTGCTCGTTCACCTGGATAAAGAAATGTAGAGGTGTAGATTTCGTCAAAATCACATTCAGGAATCAAACTGCATAATCGATATATTTTCGCCAGTCAACATAACTTCACAAATTAATTATTTACATGCATATGTATGTACTTACCTCGTAAACACCATATTGTGGGCAGAGGAGGTTGCATTCGGGAAATGTGTTCTTGTCCACGAAATCCGCCCAATTGTCGTATGTGCGCTTGTTGGTCTCCACCAGGTAATTGTAGGGCTTAGTATGGACCTTGATGATGGGCATCGTGCCTTCAAATTGCTCTCGCTGGAAGTAGCTGACGAAGATGAACGAGACGTCGACTCTATCGTCGGTGTGGTGCTTCCGATTCAGTGCGAGGCAATGGCTGCGCAAGTCTCGGATCAGCTCCTCACGTCCCCGACTGTAGCCGAATTCGGATGTCTGCGACTCCTCGGCGTTCTCCGTCGGGTCCCCGTAGAGGGCGAAGCCGATCTTGCGTCCCAAGGCGAGCCATTCGTCGCTATTTGATACATTATGCTTTGTCACTTTGAGTAGTGCAGAGCCCATCATCTGTTGGAATCGCATTGCTGATCCTAGCATCCTTTCATGCGTTTTCTCCGGTGGGATCGTCGGGTTGTAGAGCTAAATTATAGGTAGCTTTTTCAAGCTCATTTGAGTGATTTTAGACTTTAAAAAAGTAAAATGCAATGCCGATTAGCAACGTCCGGTAATTAATTGTTCATTAAAATTTCCAACCAATGCAGACCTCCATTTTATGGTCCTTCCGATGCGAGACCTTGGTGTTCACTAATGGAGCGTAGCGTCCCTCAGCATGGCACCGTTCGCAAAGATCATAATCCTCACAGGAAAGACACTTGTAGCGAAGGCCAGCGAAGCTCAACGACTTGCACCCGTCGCAAGTGATGCCCTTGTGTTGTGGGGAAGAGAGCAAGTCGAGGTTGCATGGCGTCCCTTTGCAGGTGTGGAAGTCGCTGTGCCCCTTGTTGCCGTAGTTCCGCGTCACAAAGCAGCTCTCGCAGAGGACGATTTGGCACGAGTGGCAGTCGTAGCAGTTGCCCTTGAATGGGTTCTTGCCGCACCCGTCGCAGCTCGTCTGGTGGCAGTCCTCGTAGCTGACCACCCAGCCAGCGCTCCAGTACCATCCATAAGGCTCAATCTGTTGCTGGAAATAAAGGTTTTCAAGGCACAGCTAACGATAAGCGAACATTTTATTACGCAGAAGAAGCTGCCCAACATTGGGATAACATAAAGAAATGTAGATAAGTTTAGGGAGCACTTTTCCTCTCGCTCATGACTCATGAAGAGAGAAAAAAGAGTCTAATATTACCTGAAATGCTGCTAATAAAAAAATCTAATGGTAAGGTAAAAAAAAGAATATTATGATTAGATTAGATACTAATGAGAAAGACAAAAGAGAGAGGGAGCGAGACAGAAAGAGAGAGAGAGAAAGAGAGAGAGAGAGAGAGAGATTTGCATAAAGTGAACAATGCAAATAAAGCGAAGAACGGATGGATAATAGAGGCGTTATAGGATTACATAAAAATTTGTTGGCAAAGATCATGCTCCTTATTTAATCTCGCTCCTCTCAAATAGTCCGCCTCTTCATTTGTTCCGTTTAGATTGCATAACTAGAGCGCCTTGCACAATCTGACCAACGGAGGGGAGAATCCTATCCGGTCAGAGATAGAAAAGAGAAGCGTTCTTTAGAGCAATGAGAGCACATGTGATAGGCGAGGTTCTCTGCCATTTGCCATCTCTCTCTCTCTCTCTCTCTCTGTTCTCCCTCTCTCCCTTTCATTCTGTCTCTCGCTCTGTCCTTATCATCCTTTCTGTCTTGCTCTCTCTCTCACCTTCTCGCTCTCTTTATCTCTCTCCCTCTCCTCTCTCTCAGCTGTCTCTATCTCTCCTCCGTCACCCGCTCCTCACTCTCTCCCATCTTCCCTTTCACATTCGGATAGTTCAAGCAATCGATCCCGTTTCATTAACCAGCAAAAGATGCTCCGTGCGGTAAAATGTGACAATCGGGGAATTCGGAAAAGGAAAGAAGAATAAGAATGTAGAATCTCACAAGCAGAGAGAGAATGAAAAACATGGGAGCGAAAGTTTTGATGAGTAAGCGTGAGAAGGAAGTAAGCACTGATAGAAAAAGAGCGAAGGAGAGAAAGAGCGGGTGATGGTGAGAGAGCGGGAAAAGAAAGAGAGAGAGACAGAGATGAGAGAATCTAAAAGTGCAGCACTCGAGCCACATTGATTAATAGGGGATTTCAAACCGTAGTAAACACGAAACAGAAGGATAATTTTTGCCCGAAACCCCGCAAAGACGGTCAAAAATTTCCTCGAAGTTGACAGGTTTTGCACACAAAAAATATTTCTCGTAGCTGGAATCGATCTTCTCCTTCTTGACTCTCAAAGGAGCGCAATCTGAAATGTACATATGATGCCCTTTAACTTAAAATCTATCGTAAATTTTGTATTATGTGAAAAGTATGAGTATGAAGGATAATGGACACCGTATCGATTCAAGTGAGAATGAATTTTGCTGCTCCACACAAGATATTGCATGTTCAATACGTATAACTTTTTTTGATAACACTTCTATATTTTGTGAATGAAGTACCTAGAGAGTCTAGTATGCTGAATTCTTTGAAAAACAAATAGACCAAAATAATATAATTAAAGGACCAAATGCTTAATCAACTGGAAGGAATGGTTCAACATCATTAAAAAGGATGAAAGCAGTCATTCCATAGGATGTGATTTTAAAGGTTCTCAATTTCCTGGAAGAAAGAAAAGGCTTCGAACGACCAGTATAGAGTCAATTATGCTTCGAAAATACTTCAATTAGAGTGGGAAACCCAACCGTTTTCAGCCTTGCCTCTTGCAACCAAGACTGTAACAGGTGTTCAGTGGCGCGAAAGGCTGCGCAAGATTAATGTTCGGGAGAGAGAGTGCGAGACAATAATTTTTTAATAAGGAAAGCTCCTTTCCATAACCTAGCCAATCGTATCTTATAATATGTAAGATTAGTAATTGTCTTATGCAGTCTTCATCGAAAAATGATGTTTAAACCATTTCAAAACTGCGGTCGTCGCCCTTATGGCCTTGTTTGAAATTAAAGAAGACACGACACGATAAAAGAAGATTAAATAAAATAATGTTGCCTAAATATGCAAGTTTGTTAGACTATATATATATTTTTTTTTCTTTTAAGAAACCAAGCGTTCATATTTAGAACAGCCAGAAGTAAAGCATTTCATACTACAGTATTACATCTAATGTTGTATCTGATCTCTTATACATATATTCTTACAAAATCTCACTCAAGTTCCCTCCAAAACCGCCCTCTTCACTCTTCATCCCCTCAGTTTGTCTCCCTCTCGTTTTCCTCTCACGGTGGATTTCGTAACTACATATCTCTGAGTTTTATGTTTGTAGTTCCGACAGTCAGCTTGTTTCACTTCGCGTTCACTAGGAATGGAAATTTTTTTATCCCCAATATGTCTCCTTTTCTCCTGTTTCTCTAGAAGTATCTCTCTCTCTCTCTCTCTCTCTGCTTACTCTCTTTGTTTCATTTCTCTCAAATTCTCTATATCTCTCTCTCTCTCGCTATCTCTACTCAACTTCTTTTCCTCACTGCCCCTCCCCTTCGTTAGTCACCTGCATTTCCTATGCGCTTACACGGTGGTTTTCAAGGCACATCAGAGAATAAAAGAATTCATTGAATGATAACGTTGATCCGAAGCTCCAGTAGTCAGCAATGAAAAAGACGAATTTGACTAGTTGGCGTTCACATCTTGCTCTTGCACTCTCTCTCTTTCTCCTCTGTCTCTCTCTCCCCCCTCCCTCTCTCTCTCTCTCTCTCTCTCTCTCATTCTCTCTGTCTCTGGATTTCACGGCACGATAATAAAATATTAAATAGCTTTTTTGAGACAATTTTGTTTATTTAAGAAAAGCCGGCATTTAATGTTGTTAATTTCAATTTTTTATTATTTTGTGGATTCATAAAAAAAAATGGTGTGACATCAGCTAGATCTACAGAGTTACTTACTAAAGAATTCAGAATATAATATTTTATCTGATTTCTTCTTTTCTAATAAATTCAAACCTATCAACTTCCTTCCAACAGTCTCTGGTCCCGCCCTCTTCATCCCCATCACCCCACTCTGATGATGCAAGTGCATCTCGCACTTGCATCACTGCGGTGCCTTTCGCTGTCAATTTTGGGGCTACGAGGGAAGCGCAGCCCCAATAAGCGCAGCGCTAAAAAGCGCAGCGCTCAAAAAGCGCAATACCAATAAGCGCAGCGCCCAAAAGCGCAGCGGTCAGCCAGAATCGTAGAATAAGGTTATCTTCGAGAATATTGTTCATTTTCAAATACAGTGATAATACACATTATGATTGAAAAATGTTTTCATTAATATTTGTTTGTTCGTTTCATAGCTCTAATTGAAAAATCTGATGATGACCTCACACACAAATTAATGTATCTATAATATAAGCAACATTGCTCTCCATCCGTAACACATGAACTTTTCAAAAGTGTATAACAAAAGAAGTATGTTCTCAGACCACTCATAATGTTTAAATTATCAAAATACAACGATAATCGAATGTACAGCATGATAAGAGCGGAAAGAAATGATGATGACCTCACACACAAATTAATGTATCTATAATATAAGCAACATTGCTCTCCATCCGTAACACATGAACTTTTCAAAAGTGTATAACAAAAGAAGTATGTTCTCAGACCACTCATAATGTTTAAATTATCAAAATACAACGATAATCGAATGTACAGCATGATAAGAGCGGAAAGAAACCAACGGAATTACAGAAAGTCTGTGTTAATGCACAAGACTTACAGTCCCTCCCAATATTTCAGAAGAATACATTAATTCGATTTATTAGATTAATTTAAAAAAAAATATATTTGATTGTTGAACTCCGGATTCTATAAATTGAAGTTTTCTGTTCTAATCGAGTTATTTGGGAATAGTTAAGGTGGTAATAGTTTTTTTTGTTTCAAAAAAACTTGATATTGACGCGACGTTACATAAGAGTATTGTAGTTTTCTGGCAAGGAAATGAATTCTGTTTCCTGAATTCTGGAAATGAATGAATACTTCTTTTGTTATACACTTTTGAAAAGTTCATGTGTTACGGATGGAGAGCAATGTTGCTTATATTATAGATACATTAATTTGTGTGTGAGGTCATCAGCAGATTTTTCAATTAGAGCTATGAAACGAATAAACAAATATTAATGAAAATATTTTTCAATCATAATGTGTATTATCACTGTATTTGAAAATGAACAATATTCTCGAAAATAACCTTATTCTACGATTCTGGCAGACCGCTGCGCTTTTGGGCACTGCGCTTTTTGGGCGCTGCGCTTTTGGGCGCTGCGCTCATTGGGGCTGCTCTTCCCTCATACCCCCTCAATTTTGAGTTCCTTCGATGAAAAATTTTGCAAATGTAAATTGGTTTTAAAATAAATTAATATCTGAAATTTTGGTAATTAAATAAATTTCGCAGTGATGCTTTTTTTGATGAGACTAACGACTAAAACTTTTTGCCGCCCTCTTTTCAGGTTAATGAGCGCGACAGAACCACCTGGGCATGTTGCTTGCATTTCGCATTCATAAAACTGGTGGTTAAAAAACACTTAAATAAATACAAGTCTTAAGCGATATGAATAATTTGGGAACTATTCTTTTCAGTCATATTTACTTTTACTTTTCGTATTATGTAAACAAAATTTCATCATCATTTTTTTTGTTTGCAAAAATAAAATTCATTTTGTTCATATGAATTTGGGAAACGTCTTAACTGTAAGGTAGAAAAGCGAGAGCGCCTCGTTGACCGCATTGAAATGTCGACACTAACGACTATGCAATTTTATTAAGTTTTCAAAAAATGCATACAAACTCACAAGGAAGACGGCCGCTGCATTGAACAAAGTATGTTTTTAGTTTAAAGCTCATTTTTCTGCACAAGAATATTATTGCTCTTTTTTATGAGATCACGATTGATCAATAATTTTGTGAATGTTTATTGGTTTAAAAATGAATTAATAAATGCAATTCCGATGATTAAATAAGTTCTGCAATGATTAACATGAGTCGGCACGCACCTTAAAACGCCAATAATGTTTAGCCCCGGCTTTTCAGGTTAATCAGCGCGACAGATCAACCTGGACATGTCGCATGCATTTCGGAGACATAAAACTACTGTTGAAAACATATAAATTAAAATAAGTCTCATATAATATTTCAATAATATTATTTACTTTTAATTTTCTTATTATAAAATTTTTTTTAATACATTTTGTTCACATAAGTTTAGTTAAAAGTAGAAAAGCGAGAGCGCAAAAATACGGCGCCTCGTTGACCGAATTGAAATGTCGAAACTAACGACTATGTAGATTTTACAAATTTTTTAACAAATGCCTTCGAGAAGCGTCCTAGCACCCGGAATTTTTATCCCTTGCCTTTCAGGTTTCAGGAGCGCGACAGAACCACCTCCAACTTCAGAATAGCGTTTAAAAGAAGAAGAATGATTTTCTGATCAAGTTATAATTCAAACCCGAGCTGCCTCTTGGCTCTTCCTTCACTTTTCGCTCTTGGATTCTCTTCCAGCTCCGATCTCGGAGCGCTTCACGAATTGGATTCGGCTTAAAAAAATCACTTCATGTTAAAGGAGGGCGGTCACGGGAGTGGTGAAAGCGCGGGTATTCGAATTTTATTTTTCGCATTAATTTTATGATCGTCTTCAGTCTACACGCCTCATCTCAACTGGCTAAATTCCTTTTATGCTAACGTGCGCGAATGGAAACCACGTGGCATCCACAATGTCGAAGTCGATTTTTGTCTTCAAGTACTCAAAGTAAAAAAAGAAATTCAACGTTAAGAAATAAATTTATAAGGCATACTTAAAAGATGAATCGAAAGAACCCTTTTCGAAAAATATATCAGTTATTTAATTAAGATAGCACCTATAGAATAGGCGAACAGACAGATTTTCTAAAATTAATTAACTAAATACAACCTCTTTTTCTGCTTCGCATCGCTCTTCGCACTTCCTCTTCCGATTTACTCTCTGTTCCTTCTCACTGGAGGAGCATGCAAAGTGGCGTCGTTGCTCTCCGAGAAGACAGCGGAAGCCGTCGATGGGCAAGGGGCGCGAGCCGAGCAAGACAATGGAGAGAGAGAGAGAGTGAGAGAGAGAGAGAGTGGGAAAGGGAGAGAGAGAGGGAGAGAGAGAGAGAGAGCAGAGGCGAGGGAGGAAAGAAGTAAGATAATATTTTGAAAACTGTTAGAAATGACTTTGTGTATAATTCTATAAAATCAATCGGGTCACCAATGTAAACATGAAATAAATAGATGTGTCTATGCAGAAGGGCAGTGTCTCTCTCTCACTATCTTTCTCTCTCTCTCTCTCTCTCTCTCTCTATTTCATTTTTTTCTTTTTCCCCTCTCCTACTCAATTTTCTCACTGTATACGTGCATATGTATGTACGTGCGTAGCAGACAATAATGACAAATAAATTTGTTCACTGAAGCCGGTGGTTTAGATATTGCTCCCCAACTTAAAAATGATTCGATTAAGTACTTTCGATCACCGAAACTTTCGTACTCCTAGTTAACTATTGACATTTCTCTCGCGATCACGCACTCTCTCGTTACATCTCTCTTTCTCTCTTTTTCTCTCTCTCTATTTCTCTCTCTTTCCTTCTCTCTCTCTCTCTCTCTTTCTCTTTCTCTTTCCCTTTCTCTCTCTCTTGCTCTCTCTCTCTTTCTCTCTCTTTCTCTCTCTCTCTCACTCTCTCTCTCTGTATTTCTCTCGTCACTTCTCCCTCTCTCCCTATTTCTCTAGACACCTCTCTTTCTCACTCTGTCTCTCTCTCTTTTTGTTGTCTCTCTCTCTTTCTCTCTTTCTCTATCTTTTTATTTCTCTCTCCCTCTCCTTCTCTCTCTCTATTTTTCTCTCTCTCACTCTCTCCCTCTCTCTCTATCTCCCTACCTCTCTCTCTCACTCTCTCGCTCACTCTCTCTCTCAGGACCCCACTGGCCGTCTGCGTCTCTTCGTCAGACGAAGAGAACATCCGTCGCTCGTGGCTCTTCTCCTCCAAGCGTCGCCATGTCTCGCCGCCTCCTCTCTGCTCGTGCTCTCTTGCTTCCCTCTAAAGGTTTAGGGATGTCTATTGATCATATGCAAAATTGTTTAATAATTGATTATTTATTAGTCAACTTTAAAACCAGTAAAATTTTGCAAAATGATTCATGGAAGGGAATCGAAAATGAAACCGAGCGCGAAATGTTAAAATCTCCGCTGGCCACGTTCAAATGTCAAAACCATCGATTGCGAAATTTCGAGCTTTTCTATATAAGTTTTATTCATTGTTCAAAAAAAAAGCATAGAAAATCTGAAGGGCGACGGTGATGATAAATCTCATTTTTTCGATGATGATATATATAAAAAAAAGTCAAACATTGAAGTCAGAAATTAGCTGGGTTATGAAAAGAAACTTAAGACAAATGTCGAGATAATAGCACTAGAACAATTAAACAATATTCTTAATTAGACTTTTTAATTGCGACGCGGAAATTGTCTTCGGAGGCCAGGCCAATTTCGTTCTCGCTTTTCTTCTTTGCACTTAACACTTTTCCCAAACTCATTTGAACACAATGCATTTTATTTTATCAAACTACAAAACTATGAAGAATTTTTTTTGAATAATAATAGTTAAAAGAATAATAGTGCCGAAATTTGTTCATATTCCATGAGACTTACCTATATTAATTTATATGTTTTCTTTATGTCTGCGAAATGCATGCGACATGTCCCGGTGCTTTTGTCGCGCTCATTAACTTCAAATGCAGGGGCTAAAAATTCCAAGTGTTTATCAGAAGGTTTACATGATAAATTATTTAATCGTTGAAATTGTATTTATAATTCGCTTTAAAGCAGTTAAATTTTGAAAAATTCGTAAATGAAGGGAATTGAAATCGGAAACGACAGCGCCTCGTTGACCTCTTTGAAATGTCAGAAACAACGATTGATAAATTTTGAGCATTTCAATGTACATTTTGTTCATTTTTCAGCAATGCATAGATAATCTGAGGGGAGGGGGCGACGCCCGCAATTAAAAAAATAGTTCACACAACTTTGTGAAGAACTTCTCTCTCTCTCTCTCTCTCGCTTTCTCACTCTCTCTCACTCTCTCTTTCTCTCTGTTCCTCTCTCTCCCTCTCTCTCTTTGACCCTCTTTCTCTCTGACCATCTCTCTCTCTCTCTCCCCTCTCTCTCTCTCTCTCTTTTCCTCTCTCTCTCCCCTCTCTCTCTCTCTCCCTCTCTCTCTCTCACTCTCTCTCTCTCTCGATTGTTTTGCTCGGCTCGCGCCCCTTACCCATCGACGACTTCCGCTGTCTTCTCGGAGAGCAACGACGTCACTTTGTACTCTCTAATGAGCGGGCACAACAAGCAGTGAGTCGCAAGAGGAAGTGAGGCGGTGCAGAGGAAGAGGTGGAACTTTAATTAATTAAATTTTATTTTTAATGATCTTATTACCCATCTATTTATCTGCGCTATGAATTTGTTTACCTTGAACTCTATAAAAGAAACCTTGTGAATGCCACGTGGTTTCTATTTGCTCACATTAGTACAAAAGAATTTAGCCAAGTGTAGAGATGCTGCGTACAGGGTGTTGCTGGGAATAATTATAGCAATTAATGCGAAAAATAAAATTTGAATTGCCGCGCTTTCACCGCTCCCGCGAGTAGCATCATATCATTCTAGCGCATGTAATTTTTTTTCAAACTCCGAATAATTTTTCCGTGATCGCTCTCTTTTAATATAAATTGAATTTTTTTCCCTTTTGTTGAGATGATGTCTATAAAGGGAGGTGAAGGTGAACTTTTGTCATGTTTTTATGTTAATTCATTTCTCAATTAGTTATTAATAATTCATACTAACTCTCCAGACAATGCAAATGACGCGGATTGTCGATGGCGTCCGGCGGGAGATCGCGACGACTGGCGCCAGAATCCAATTCGTGCAGCGAGCCGAGATTGGAGCTGAAGGAAGAGAATCCAAGAGCGAGCACGGAAGTGAAGGAAGAGACGCCAAGAGGAAGATGGCACGGGGTTCTGAGGGATTTATAATTTGATCAGAAAATTATTTTACTTCTTTTTAAACGCTGTTCTGATTTGAAATAATACATACGAGTGCCGTTTTAGTCGATATTGTAGTTTTTTATTTTGGCTATGATCTAAAGTTAACTTTAAAAAAGACACGTTAAAAATGTTACACGGTTCCGACCATGAGGGATTTCTAACTTGATCAGATTTTTTTTGAAACGCTGTTCTAAAACTGAATTATGCGATTGAGTTTTGTTTCTTTGCCGATATTGTTTCAAATTGAATACAGATTATGATTTATCACTTTGTAATGATGGAATTAAGTTTTGAAATTCCTGCAATTTTTCTAGACATCCTTCTCTGGTCCCGGCACGCCTTGCCTGACTAATGTCGAGTTGCTCCGTCGACACAGAGGTGCCGTCCCGTCAATGTTCACCGACATCCCCGTCATTTTCAGTGAAACCGAAACGATCGAGCTGTTACGGGTGACTAAACAATTATATCTAATTTCATTGTCTTCATAATTTCATTATCGCATGAATCAAGTATCTATTTCGTTGTACTCATATAAAAAAATTCTGTTCTCTTTCCCTCCCTCTCCCTCTCTCTCTCTCTCTCTCTCTCTCTCTCTCTTTCTCTCTCTCCTCTATCTCTCTCTCTCTCTCTCTCCCTCTCTTTCTCCCTCTCCTCTCTCTTTCTCTCTCTCCTCTCTCTCTCTCTATCTCTCTCTCTCTCTCCCTTTCCAGTCTGCCGATTCCTCCCACGAGAGTATGTCCATTGTCTTGCACGGCTCGCGAGGAACAAAGAAATCAAACAAAGAAACAGAGAGGAAATCGGAGGAGGAAGTGCGATGAGCGCGGAAAAGCAGAGGTGGAGGTTAATTTTTCTATTAGTTAACTTCTTAACTTATGCAAAAATCATCTATTTCAGTCATTAATTAGTCTACTTATTTAATTTCAAGAAAAGAAGCGCATTTCTTTGTTCACCTTGTGAGTGCCACGTGGTTTCCATTTGCGCACAATAGTATGAAAGAAATTTATCATATTTTTGAGATGATTAGTGACAACATTAGTACCTTGCCTGATATATATACTAACTAATTTTAGCTCCTTATTAATCAGTAATAAATAATTAATATTAATTATCTCGTCAGACAATGCAAATGACGCGGATTGTCGATGGCGTCCGTCGGGAGATCGCGACGACTGGCGCACGAATCCAATTCGTGAAGGTTACGGAAGAGAAGTCAAGAGAGAGCTCGGAGGGGGAAGAAGAGCCTAGCAGCTGCTCTCACAGGGTTCTTGAGGGATTTATAGCTTGACCAGCGCTCAAAATGCATTTCTTTTTCTATATTTTATTTTGGCTTTAAAAGACAAAACGAACGAGAGAGAGCGAGAGACAGAAAAAGACAGAGGGGTTATTTCTAACTTGATCATATTTTTATCCTTTTTTACGCTGTTCTGACATTGAAGAATACGAGGTTTGTCGATATTGTTCAAATTTAATACCGATTGTGATAAAAGCAGATATTGTTTGCTTATTATCATTGTCATATAAAATGTATATCTATATCTAACAATAAGCCATCCTATCATTTTCTTTAAAGTAAATCAACATTTTTCTCTGGGTAGCACTTGCTAAGGAATTAATTTTATTATAGGAGGAAAAAGTGTCTGTAATGAGTACATTCAATCATGATAAGATTCCTGCCGAATATATATGTATTTCCTTTACGCGAAGAGTGGGAAGAACCAACTGTTTACTTTTACTTTTATTTTATTTTTAAATTTAGCATTGTTTTTACTTTTATAATTTTTAAGACCCGATAGCTAGCGCCCGCTCAGTGCCAGGCCGCTCCTCTTTCTTTGCTTCCTCCATTTGATATCATTTCCGCGTACTATCAGTAAACATCTTCTAGTCGCATGTCTCTCTCTGTCTCTCTCGCTCTTTCTCTCTCTCTCCACTGAAATGTGATTTGTTACTTCACTTTAAAACCGGAACAATTTGCAAAATTCTTTATCGAAAGGAATTGAAATTGAAAGCGAGAGCGCAACTCGCTGACCACGTTGGAATGTCAAAACCGACGATTAAATTTCAAGCATATCTATGTAAATTTTATTCATTGTTCAAAAATGCCAAAAAATCTTAAAGGCGACACCCGAATTTTCGATCTACATAACAAAATCTCTAACAATGAGCCTTGATAGCGTCTTCAAAAAGCATATTCCGAACAGAGAGGGGGACGCGTTGTGGAGGAGAGAGAGCGAGAGACGAGGGACGCCACGAGAGAAGCAGAGAGAACGGAACCTGAAAAAACATCCATGAAACTTCTCGGCTTATCAAATATTTGCCACATTATTACCGAATTGTGCGATAAAAGAATAATTGAATTGAATAGACAAAACTAGCAAAAGATGACCAGGCATCATTACAGGGACCAAAACATCGTTACAGTCAATAATGCATACTTATTTGACAATTTTCATTCTCATCAACCACCATTGTTGAGGGAAAAATGCTAAAAAAAATTACTCTATCGGAATTATCACTTATTTTAGAAATGCCCTTACAATTCTATAAAGTTTCTGTTGAAGAAGTTTCGTAAAGTTATTTTTTATTCAGAAAACCATTTTTTAAGAGTAAATATATTAAAAAAATAATAAGCATATACAAGAACCTCTCATCGCTCACTCTCGCCAAGTCGCAGCAAGAAAGCTCGAGATGCGTGCAAGAAACGCCTGCAATTGCTGCCTCGATGCCAGCAACGAGCGAGTTTCAGGCGATTTACAGCAAAAACCGAGCGAAGACGCAATCGAGATAAAAATCTACACGTCAGTACACGTAAACAGCAGCGTTTAAAAAGAAGTAAAATAAATTTCTGATCAGGCAATAAATCCCTTGGAACTCTCTGACAGCTTCCTCTTGGCGTCTGTTCCATCACTTCCATGCTCGCTCTTGGATTCTCTTCCTTCAGCTCTGATCTCGGCTCGCTTCACGAATTGGATTCGGGCGCCAGTCGTCGCGATCTCCCGCCGGACGCCATCGGAAATCCGCAACCACTAAACTAAACCGTGTCCACAACTGGCTGCAAATTCCCTTCATATTATAGGAGGACAATCGCCGAAAAATTATTTGGAGTTTCAAATTGCCGCCCCTCGTGCTCTCAATCGTATGCGTGTGTGCTATTTAAAAAGATTTGGCTGCTGCTGGAGGGCGGAGGGGTGTTAAAAGCGCGGCATTTCGAATTTTATTCTTCGCATTAATTACTATAATTATTTTTCTGCAAAGGAGAAAGTCCACAAAATATCACATCCATAACTAGCTAAAATCTTTAATACAAATGTGAGCTAACGGAAACCAGCAGGTTGTATTAATTAAGAAAGTCATATGTTTTGTTTAAAAGTTTTTTTTAATGATTTTTTTAGCGCTCCAAGTAAAGAAATTAATAAACCAAGAAGATTTGTTATCAAAAAATTAATTAATTAACTAATTATTTAATTAATTAAAATAGCCACCTCTTCCTCTGTTCCTCCGCCTCGCTCATCGTACTTCCTCTTCCGACTCGCTCTTTGCTTCTTCTCACTGGCGATTGCAAAGTGGCGTCGTTGCTCTCCAAGAAGACAGCGGAAGTCGTCGAAAGGCAAGGGGCGCGAGCCGAGCAAGACAATGGAAAGGGAGAAAGAGACAGAGAGAGGGAGGGAGAATGAGAGAGAGAGAAGGGGGAAGATGGGAGAGAGAGAAAGAAAGAGAGAGAAAGAAAGAGATAGAGAGAGAGAGAGAGAAAGAAAGAGAGAGAAAGAAAGAGAGAGAGAGAGAGAGAGAGAGAGAGAAAGGGAGAGAGAGAGAGTAAGAGAGTGAGAGAGAGAAAGAAGAAAGAGAGAGAGAGAGGGAGAGAGAGATGAGAGAGATAGAGTAAGAGAAAGAGAGATAGAGAGGGCCGCGAGCCCGTGCAAGACAATGTCCACGCTCTCGCGGGAAGCAGCGGCAGCCTGTGAAGGCAATATTTATTATTTTTTTAAACTATTATTGAGTTATTATTTTTTGATCCTTTTTAAAGGCGCCAAAAATTCAATCTTAAATTCGCACCTTTTTGCAAGGGACAGCAAACAATAAGAATTTTATGAGCAGAACAAAGTAGTTCGATTATCAGTCAATGAAAATAGGCATATTGTTCATCTCTATAAGACATCGGAAATTAGGCATATTGTTCACCTCAATTAGACAATGAAATTGGACAAATTGACCCATAACAACTCGATCGTTTCTTTATATATAATATCCGCTGACGATTAGCCTGCCATTCGGGCGTTATTGTATGTGGTAAGAGTCAGCAAAAGAAGGAAAGAGCGAGAGAAAAGAGCGAGAGAGCGAGAGAGAGAGAGAGAGAGGGAGTGAGAGAGTGAGCAAGAGAGAGAGAAAGAGAGAGAGCGAGAGAGAGAGAGAGGGAGAGGGTGGGAGAAAAAAAACAGAAAACATAGTAAATCGCAATGATTGCTTACTTTATTTTCAAATCTCTAATTGGACTTGGGCTGCTGATCAACTTTGACATCCAATGAATGCTAAAATTCTCTGATGGAGAAAGAGGTAGAGAGATAGGGGGAAGGGAGAGGTAATGATAGAAAAACTGGAGAAAGAGGGTAACGGAGGAGGAAAAGATACATATTGTGTGAAAAAAATTAATTTTATGACTCTGATCGACAGCTTAACAAGAAAACTCCGAACGACGATACATAAAACTCTAAGAAAGTCACGACATCCACCGTGACAGAAACACGAGGTAAAGACAAATTCAGCGTTAGGAATTGGGAAGAAGAGGGCGGGACATGCGCCAGTTGGAATTCTGTTATAATATGAGAAATCAGATAAAACAGTTCGCTTAATACTTTGGTATGCAATTTGATATTTTAATTAATTAATTAAATTAAATACTTATTCTACACGAATTGAGAGTCCTACTCATCCTATTCATTTAAAGATGGGGAGAAGTTTCTAAACCACCGGTTTCACAGAACAAATTTATTTCCCACTATTGTCTGATATTTATATACGTAAAGAGTGAGAAAATTGAGGACGAGCAGTAAAAAGAGAAAAAAAATAAAATCGCGAAAGAGAGGGAGTAAAGAGAAATAGAGTGAATGAAAAAGAGTTGCGAGAGAGGTAGCGAGATATAGAGAATGAGAGAGAGATAGCAAGCGGGATGTACATACATAAAGAGAGATAGAGAGATAGAGAGAGAGAGAAAGAAAGAAGAACGAGAAAGAGAGAGAGAGAGAGAGAGAGAGAGAGAGAGGGAAAGATTAAGACATGTCTATGAGAAGGTCATAGCCGAGTGCCACACTTTCTCCCCCGGCGGCCACTCCTTGAGAGATAAGCGAATCTCTGACCGGCTCATAACCGGTCATCTTCTCGGTCATCATTCTCTCTGCTGGATTTACAAGTGTTCCTTGTGATCAACAGCCTGAGCAACGTGTGACAGACAGATCAGATCATCATGTGATTTACATCAAACTCAGAGCGATGGTGTACTCAAGAATAATAAATAAACATTTTTACACGTACACTTCACTACAAGTATCTGATAGTAAATCATAATCAGCATTCAATTTGAAAAAAAAAAAATCACATTCTTCAGTTTTAGAACAGCGCTTCAAAAAAAGTCGGATCAAGTTAGAAATCGCTCATGGTCAGAAACCTGTAATATCCTTAATGTCATTTTTAAATGTATGAAATAAAAAAGTTCAATATCGACAAAAATGGCACTCATATTCTTCAATATCACAACAGCGTTCAAAGATAAGAAAAACAATATTCTGATCAAGTTATAAATCCCTCAGAACCCCGTGCCGGCTGCCTCTTGGCGTCTCTTCCTTCACTTCCGTGCTCGCTCTTGGATTCTCTTCCTTCAGCTCCAATCTCGGCTCGCTGCACGAATTGGATTCTGGCGCCAGTCGTCGCGATCTCCCGCCGGACGCCATCGACAATCCGCGTCATTTGCATTGTCTGGGCGAAATAATAATTGGCGAGAGAAAAACTAATTCACAAATATGGACGTAAATCAGCTGATTGCGAGTGAAGCTGCTATGAAATCACCTCAACAATAAGATAAATTACTTATAAACTAACGTGCGCTAAAGGAAACCGCCTGGCATTCATAAGGTGGATATTGAAATGCGTTTCGTTTTTTTTAATTCAAATTAATTAAGTAGAGTAATCAATACCTCATGGTGAAATTGGCGAACACAAAGATTTTTACAAGAAAAAATTAACTTCTCTTTACAACTTTACTGACTCGTGCATACAGAAATCTTTCTTTTAATACAACTTGTATGAACATGAGAAAATTGCAAGTAAACGAATTGGAAAGTGTGCATCCATGTTCGTGTAACTCTCTAAATAATAACAAAATATGCTCAGTCCTACTAATCTTGTAAAATTAATGTAGTTCGTTGACATAGGTACCATATACATAGATGCATAGATAGACCTTTTACTTTACTCCATCATATATCATCTCCTACCGAATGAATACTGTTGAGGCTAAGAAGCCTTAGTCTGTCATTCCTCCTTTTATTGTATTTAAGATGGAGAGATAATCCTTTCAGAATGCAGCTGAAAAGTATCTTCATTGTGGTGAGTGTGCTATTGCTTAGATATATGATTGCTTAGACATATGAAACATAACAATTAAGCTTTCATTTGAAGAACAATAAAATCTATGTTGAGTTCCATGATATGTAATGTCCAATCCTCTGAGTCTTCTACCTCATCACACCTTTGCCATACATGACTAGTATCTTTCCATTTTGCATTAACTTCAGCACTTTGGTTGTGGTATGTGTGCGTGCATTTCAACTATGTATCATACTCTGTCTTGTCAACTATCTGTACCCTCGTCCACTTATACTCCATATCCTTGTGAATAATGCGTAAACGCTCTCTAAATAATTATCTTTATATATTATCTATTACTTTTCTATTGTACTTTAGTGTCATTGAGTCTACATATCGTTCGTTTCTATTAGTTACATAATTTCTTTCTTCTCTTTTCATCTAATATTATGTACTGGAAATTCTGCGTACATGCTATGTTCTTGCTGCGTGAATTGTTGTTCAATTATCTTCATGTCATATCCCCCTTTTGATGTACATATAAATGAATAAATGAATAAAAATTCTCAGCCTTTCATTTAGAAATATTACCTCCTCCGGCAATATTCCATATGTTTACATGAAAGAAACCTCTACTATTTCTTGCATCCCAGTTTTTATTATGTTCAATCAGTTCCTTCTACATATTCATTTACTTACTGCGATAGTGCGTCCTGTTTATAATCAAAAATGTATTAAGTCTGATCCCGGGAACTGCCCGATCCCGGGAACCATTCTGTCCAATCTCCTCAACCTCCAAGGTAATAGAACGTATAATTTTTATCCTCATACTGGATTACCTAAACAAACATAATCTTCTTATTGTTAGTCCAGCACAATTTGGATACTGATCCACCATTCCTGCGAACTCTCTTTTATTTAGTCTGTCATCTAAAAAAAGCACAACGTATTAGATTAGAAACACTATATTTCTATAGCCCTAACCTTTTTTTTCTTAGATCTTTGATTCAACTTCTATTATTTTTAGTATGATAAAATTGTGAAGTTATTTGGTCTCTTAAACTTCTACTGCGCTTTCCTTAGTGATAGAGCCCCATATATATGTGTTTCAGACTCAAACTCAACAGCATTTCCCACCCCTGTGGTGCCCCCCACAAGAAATTTATTATTAATAATACGATTTCATTTCAACATGTTCCTGCCTCGGTGTGCAATAAACAATGTATGTAGAGTACTTGCACTCTTGTTCACCATGATGTTCTTTGGTTTGTAATATTTCGATGTACCAAGAATGATTGAAAATCATTGAGGAGGAAACTGTCAACATTTTGACCTTACATTAGACAATGAATGATGATCATATTCCATTTTGAGTATGGAACCAACATTACTTTCAATACTACTATTGCATTGACAAGAAATTTTCTTTAATGATGAACAGATCATATTACATATCGAGAACGACAGCAAAATCACCTTTCAATATTGCTATTGCATAGAGAAGGAGTCAAGATAACTGTTCGCAATTTGTGACTTTCATAATCAAATGTATTGTTTGTGATGCACACTTGGTTTCCTCTGTGTTTGCAGCATCTTCTTTATATACGTCCAACTGATACGATATATGAGTTTACCATTCATTGACAATTCCTTTTTGTATGTACATAATATTCATAAGTTGCATACCTGAATTGGTAATGCGAACTGAACTTATTGGATATACATTAGTTATGTATCTGACTATTGAACTATAACAAGAATTTTTTGGTTAGTTGTATATTCTAATATAATTGTTTTTCTGTAGAACTTCCTCGTATCACAGCTTATTTGTTATAGGCTAATCGAATTAAATAACATTACTTTGTAACGTGTGTTCATCACTTCTGTTTCTTGTAACAATCGACTTACTAACATTGACAAAATAATTTACGCCTACCGATTGGAGTTCATAAAATACTTGGTCATCATTTTAGAGGTAAATGCATACTATAAAATATGTATGTTTCTTCTTCCTGGAAAAAATTATAATGGACATGGTAAAATACGATGGTGAATTATTCTAGGAAAGCTTTTGAACTTGGAATAAATTATTGTATCACTTGAACATATACGTATGAAT
This sequence comes from Allodiplogaster sudhausi, assembly GCA_945643635.1. Taxonomy (NCBI): domain Eukaryota; kingdom Metazoa; phylum Nematoda; class Chromadorea; order Rhabditida; family Diplogasteridae; genus Allodiplogaster; species Allodiplogaster sudhausi. The sequence goes on from CALZFC010000057.1 coordinate 98,858, forward strand.
GCCTATATCTTTGTAACTGATATTACAAGGAGGCCGATAGCTTTCTTCCTTCATTTATTTATTTCGAGATTTTCGATAATAATTTCTCTTACTTTATACACGGCTATTGACATCCCTCACTTGCTGTTTTCATTGTATTATATGTATGCACTAACGATTCATGTCTTTGCATTGCCAACAGTCTTTGTACTGCCTAAATGTTGGGCCCAATATACTAAAGAGGTACATTGAAATATTTGTTCTTAATTAATGCTTGTAAACTGGAGAATATTTCCGTACAGTTTGTTCATCCTCTCACTACTCATTCTTCCTGGACTTGTGAAAATGCAATGATATAAATTCATGGAGTGCTTTGGAGTTGGGAATATATTATTGTATAACTTGTCACTTGTACATGTACATATGTATGCGCACATGTTCAATTGGGAGCTAGTATGACGGCCGATTGGCTCATTGACGCATTGGTAGTGGTTCGTTTACAAATCAAAAATTCCGATGTTGCATTTCTCCTTTAGGCAAATTCAATTGCTGTATTTATTCGGGACTTGTGATACATATGTCTACTGGCCGAGATCTGGACTCGTGAAAATACGACGAGGAGTGAATCTCCCCTGGGGTATGATCTGTGATCTCTGATGTATGATCACATTCCACACGAATGTCTACATCTTCACTTGCAATTTGTTATGATGGCCATTTGGCCCATTGGTAACGTTACAACTTTCGGCGCAAGCGGCTCGGGTTCGATTCCTTTCGAGACAATATCAATTGCTGTATTTATTCAGGACTTGTTATACTTACTAGCCGAGACTTGAAATGTTACCCTTCGGGTATGATCTGTGATCTGTGATCTATGATGTGTAATCACATTCAACACGAATGTCTACATCTTAACTTGAGAGATGGTATGATGAACGAATGGCCCCTTGGTAACGTAACGATATATGACGCAAGTGGCTCAGGTTCGATTCTCTTCCGGATCCTTGGCTTGTGACAACGGTGAGTGATGTATGATCACTTCCACACGAATGTCTACATCTTCACTTGCTACTTGGTATGATGGACGATTGGCCGATTGGTAACGCGGGGACTTACGACGCAAGTGGCTCAGGTTCGGATCCGGTCAGGATCCTGGACTTGTGACAACGGTGAGTGATGTATGATCTCTGATGTATGATCACTTCCACACGAATGTCTACATCTTCACTTGCTACTTGGTATGATGGACGAATGACCGATTGGTAACGTTACGACATACGACGCAAACGACCCAGGTTCGGATCCGGTCTGGATCCTGGACTTGTGATATTTCCACAAGCGTAAATCTGGACTTGGTAATATCCCCACCCCCCCCCCGGTGAGTGATGTGTGATCTCTGATGTATGATCACTTCCACCTGAATGCCAACATCTTCACTTGCTACTTGGTATGATGGACGACTGGCCGATTGGTAACGTTACGACATACGACGCAAGCGACCCAGGTTCGGATCCTGTAATATTTCCACAGGTCAAGAACGAGGTGGAATGAATCCTGGACTTAGAAAAATTACGGGAAAATTTCAATGGGACGTTCAGGACTTAGAAAAATATCGGTTGAAAATTTCAACGGGTACTTCTGGACTTAGAAAAATCACGGCCGAATATTTCAACGGGAGTTCTGGACTTAGAAAAATTCGCTTGGTTAAGAACATGACCACTATCATCATAGCGAGAGACGAGAGAAGCCACGAGAGAAGCCACGAGAGAAGCAGAGAGAACGGAACCTGAAAACAACATCCATGAAATTGAATTGACAAGACTGGCAAAAGATGACCAGACATACATTATATTTTTTTGTGTTCTGCAGTACATCCTTGTTGCATCGTCACAGTCAATAATGCATATTTATTTGACAATTTTCAATGTCATGAAACCACCATTGTTGGAGAAACTTACAAGAAATTTGCTCTATCGAAATAATGACTTCCTTCAGAAATGCCCTTACAATTATATAAAGTTTCTGCTGAAGAAGTAAAATAAAGACATTTTTATTCATAGAAAATAAAGATTAAAATGTAAAAAAAATAAATAAAATATACAAGAACCTCTCTTCGCTCACTCTCGCCAAGTCGCAGCAAGAAAGCTCGAGATGCGTGCAAGAAACGCCTGCAATTGCTGCCTCGATGCCAGCAACTAGCTAGTCTGTCAGAGGGAACTGCAGGAAGAAGGAGTATTTATTATTCAGGCATTCCTTTTTGATTTTCCCATTACTTTTAATCGTTATATAATGCAAGCGAAATCTAGCAAAAATAATATTTAGAAAAAATATATTTATATTTAGAAGAAAAAAAACCTATTTCAAATTTTTATTCTTCGTCAGATGCGACGAAGAGAACATCCGTCGCTCGTGGCTCTTCTCCTCCCAGCGTCGCAATGTCTCGCCGCCTCCTCTATGCTCGTGCTCTCTCGCTTCCCTCTCTTCTCCCTTTTCTCTCTCCTCTCCTTCTTCTTCAGGCTCGACTCCCTTCTCCTTCTTGGTTTATTTGTTGAAAAAATAATTTATAGAGACTTTTAAAATCTAACGTAAACATAATCCGAATTTTAGGCTTAAAATTGATCAAATTTGTATGATACGACGAATAAAAATTTATTATTATTAAATTATTGCTAATTATCTCATCTATTCTAGAAAAACTGTCTTGCGCTTCCACTTTTCACTAGCCGCTTTTCCCCAAACTCATGTGTACAAAATGCATTTATTTTTCCAAACAACAAAACGATGATGAAAATTTTTTAAATGATAGGAAAATTAAAATCAAATATGATTTAAAATAATAATGCCTAAATTATCCATATTCCATGGGATTAATATTTATTTAAATGTTTTCTCCACCTGTTTTACGGCTGCGAAATCCATGCGACATGTCCAAGTGGTTCTGCAGCGCTCAGTAACCTGAAAGGCAGGGCAATTAATACGAGCCGTCGGTCACCCGTTGAAAGCAGCTTTGCAGTAATTGCAAAAATTATTTATTTAACGAAGTTCCATTTATTAATTCTTTAATAAATTGATGTTGATAAATTTCGAGCATTTAAGTAAATTTTATTCATTGTACAAAAATGCCTAGAAAATATAAAGGGCGACGACCTCAATTTTAAAATTGTTTAAGAGAGAAACTAGTTAGAATAGAAATTTTTTCAGTGCCTTCCGTGCGTGGCTTTGAAAGCAGGAAGAAACTTCTCCGAATTCTCCGAAGCCACGCCCCCTTCGAGGCTGCCTTCCTCGCTGTTGAATCGACTGCGGCGATTGCTAAGAAATGGCCAGCTAGAGCGACTGACAATTAATGAGGTTTCTTTTCATATTAAAAAATTTGTCTTAATTAGTTATTATTATAAAAATTTTGAATTTTGTTTTCTATTTTAAATATTATTTTACCAGATTTTGCTCACATTTTATAATGATAAAAAGAAAAAAAATAATAGTGCCATAATAATAAATACTCCTTCTTCTTGCAGATCGCTTTGACAGATTGGGTAGTTGCTGGCATCGAGGCAGCAATTGCAGGCGTTTCTTTCACGCATCTCGAGCTTTCTTGCTGCGACTTGGCATGAGCGATGAGAGGTTCTTAAATAATTATATATTTTTTATTTTTCAATATTTTTATTCTTAAAATATTTTTTCTGAATAAAAAATATCTCTAGAACTTCTTCAACAGAAACTTTATATAATTGTTAGGGCATTTCTAAAAGAAGTCTTAATTTCGATAGAGTAAATTTCTTGCAATTTTCCGCAACAATGGTGGTTTGATAAAAATTGTCAAATAAATATGAACAACGGAAAAAAGAAATAACACACACTAATTAACAGTAGCTTTACTTTAAAGGTAGGCAGATTGGTTTCCGTTAATTGAACAATTGTTGGGAATGATATTTTCTCTCTCTTCTTTGAGGTTCCGTTCTCTCTGCTTCTCTAGTGGCGTCTCTCGTCTCTCGCTCTCTCTCCTCCACAACGCGTCCCCCTCCCTCTTCGGAAGAAGCTTTTTTGAAGACGCCATCAAGGCTCAGCTCCAACTTCTCGACATTAATAATGTTTGCCAATTTCGACACTTTTATCTTTTAGAGCATTTTAGCCGGCATTTTTTAGACGTCATTCTCTGGTCCCGACACGCCTTGTCTGACTGATGTCGAGTTGCTCCGTCGACTCGGACGCGCCGTCCCGTCAATGTTCATCGATGTCCCCGGCATCTTCAGTGTCGCCGAATCGATCGAGTTGTTACTTGTCATCATTTCAATTTTCGTTGTCTCATAATTCAAACTATTTTGTTTTGCACAATAAAATATTTATCTTAAAAAATTAATTCATCTATTCTGTTTAAAGGGCAAAAATTCAATTCAACCATAACCTATTTGAATTTTCCTGTTTCAAACAAAAGTTTTTGGCTCCTTAAAATAATATTGACAGCCTTTCCAGGCTGCCGATGCGGCCCACGAGAGCGTGGATATTGTCTTGCACGGTTCCCATCCCTTGCCGATCGATGAGTTTCGCTGTCTTCTCGGAGAGCAACGACGCCACTTTGCATGCTCCTCCAGTGAGGAGGCACAGAGAGGAAATCGGAAGAGGAAGTGCGATGAGCACGCAGGAGCAGAGGAAGAAGTTGGCTTTTAATTAATTAATTAACTAATTGATAAATTAATTATGTTTGTAAAAATAATTTATTCACATATATTTATCATGCGTTCTTAATTTGTCTAATTTGAACTCTTAAAAAGATTATTTCAATGTCGACCTTGTGAATGCCACGTGGTTTAAATAGCGCATGTTAGCATGAAAGGAATTTAGCCAAGTGTGGAGATGGTACGAAAAGTGGCAGAAATTGCATGGAAGGACGAATTTTAGTCATTTATTCATGTTAATAAATTGTTGGCAACCTAATTAGTAATTAACATCTTGCCAGTCAATGCAAATGATGCGGATTGTCGATGGCGTCCGGCGGGAGATCGCGACGACTGGCGCCAGAATCCAATTCGTGCAGCGAGCCGAGATTGGAGCTGAGGGAAGAGAATCCAAGAGCGAGCACGAGTGAAGGAAGAGACGCCAAGAGGAAGATGGCACGGGGTTCTGATTGTGTGGGATTTATATCTTGATCAGAAAATCATTTTTCTTCTTTTAAACGCTGTTCTGGTGTTGAGTACGAATGTCATTTTGTCGATATTGCAGCTTTTTTTTTTAAATTTTGCTATGAGCTAAAGCTAACATAAAAAGAGTCACATAAAAAATGTTACAGGGTTCTGACCATGAAAGATGTCTAACTTGATCAGAATTTTTTGAAACGCTGTTCAAAAACTTAAGAATGCGTATGTTTTTTTTTGTTTCCTTGCAGATTTTTTTCAAATTAAATACTGATTATGATTTATCACTTAAAACGTGTAAAAATGTATATTTTTATCTCGATTGTGTCATCGCTCTGTTTTTGCTGTAAATCACATGAAGTACTGATCTGTCTGTCACTCGTTGCTCTGATCACAAGGAACACTTGCAAATCCAGCAGAGAGAATGATGACCGAGAAGATGACCGGTTATGACCCGGCCAGAGATTCGCTTTTCTCTCAAGGAGTGGCAGCCGGGGGTGAAAGAGTGGCACTCGGCTATGACCTTCTCATAGACACGGATTAACCTCTCTCTCCCTCTCTCCCGCTCTCTCTCTCTCTCTCTCCCTCACTCCCTCCCTCCCTCCCTCCCTCACTCGCTCTCTTTCTCTCTTGCTATATATACATATCTCTCTCTCTCTTTCTCTCTAATTCTCTATCTCTCTCACTTATACTACTCAACTTCAATTCGTATCCCCCTGCCGCACCGTTAGACAACTGCATTTCCTATTCGCTTTCACTGTGGTTTTCATATGCATATCAGAGAATTAAAGCATTCATTTTATGTGAACATTGATAAAAGACGTTGTTGCCAATGAGAGATTTGAAACTAACAAGGGTCAGTAATTCCTTCGGTTTCTCCAAATTTGGTTTTTTTTCTTTGTCACTTTCTCTCCATTCTTACGCTCTCTCTTAGTCTCTCTCACACTCTCTCTCTCACTTTCTCTCTCACGATCAGTCTCTCTCTCACACTCTCTCACTCTCTCTCACTTTCTCTCTCACGATCAGTCTCTCTCTCACACTCTCTCTCACTCTCTCTCACTTTCTCTCTCACGGTCAGTCTCTCTCACACTCTCTCTCACTCTCTCTCACTTTCTCTCTCACGATCAGTCTCTCTCTCTCACACTCCAGCCAACCCTCTCTTCTTCTCTAAAGAGAGAGAGCGTGCATCTTTCAGCCCAACCTTTCTTTCCCTCCTCCCGAGGTCAGCGCGGAGCTCCCTATTTATTTTCAAGACTGGTGAAGAGCCATCCGCGCGTAAGCGTGTACATCTCAAAAGAGGAATTTAATTTAATTCTCAATTGCCGATTTCAAAGTATTTTTGTCAATGTCCGCTCTGGTAACACTTGATCTAACTATTTTAGATATCTCTCATATTTTTTTTAGCTTTACTACTCTCTCTCTCGCTCTCTCTCTCTCCCTCGCACGCTCTCTCTCTCTCTCTCTCTGTCTTTCTCTCTTGCTCGCTCTCTCTCTCTCTCTTCAAGTTCGATTCATACTACGAGAAATAGTTTTTTTCTCGCAAAACCAGTCAGCTTCGAGGAAATTTTTGACCGTCTTTTGCGGGGTTTCGGGCAAAAATTATCCTTCTGTTTCGTGTTTCTCACAGTTTGGAACCCCCTATCAATCAATGTGGCACTTGTGCTGCACTTTTGGCTTCTTTCATCTCAGCCTCTCTCTCTCTCTCTCTCTATCTCTCTCTCTCTTTTCCCGCCCTCTCACCATCACGCGCTCTTTCTCTCCCTCGCTCTTTCTCTATCAGTGCTTACTTCCTTCTCACGCTTACTCATCAGCACTTTCGCTCCCATGTTTTTCCCTCTCTCTGCTTATGAGATTCCACATTCTTATTCTTCTTTTCTTTTCCGAATTCCCTGATTGTCGCATTTTATCGCACGGCAGCATCTTTTGCTGGTGAATGGAACTTGATCGATTACTTGAACTATCAGAGTGTGAAAGGGAAGATAGGAGAGGGTGAGGGAGGAGAGATAGAGACAGGGGAGAGGTAGAGGGAAAGAGAAAAGAGAGAGAGAGAGAGAAGGTGAGAAAGAGAGAGAAAGAGCCAGACAGAGAGGATGATAAGGCCAGAGCGAGAGACAGAATGAAAGAGAGAGAGAGAGAGAGAGAGAGAGAGAGAGAGACGGCTAATGGCAGAGAACCAGAGAGCTCGCCCATCACATGTGCTCTCATTGCTCGAAAGAACACTTCTCTTTTCTATCTCTGACCAGATAGGATTCTCCCCTCTCAGTTTGTCAGATTGTGCAAGGCGTCTCAAGTTATGCAATCTAAACGGAACAAATAAAAAAGCGGACTATATGAGAGGAGCGAGATTAAATAAGGAACATGATTTTTGCCAAAAAATTTTTATGCAATCCTATAACGCCTCTCTTATCCATCCGTTCTTCGCTTTATTTGAATTGTTCACTTTATGCAAATCTCTCTCTCTATCTCTCTCTTTCTCTCCCGCTATCTGTCTCTTTGTCTTTCTCATTTGTATCTAATCATAAGATTCTTTTTTTAAACTTATTGTTAGAATTTTTTTTAGAATTTAGAATTGGCAGAATACCAGGTAATTTTAGTCTCTTTTTTTCACTCTTCATGAGTGATGAGCGAGAGGAAAAGTGCTCCCTAAACTAACCAATATTACTTTCTTTTATCGTAATATTGTGCAGCTTCTTATGACCATAACTGGGTAACAGCTGATCTTTCTATTTCTCTCCCTCTCCTCAACTTCACTTATGTATATTAACCACTACTCTAAATGCGATTACGCTGCAGCGAACTTTTTCCTACTCTCCTTTGGTTTTCCTTCAACTCACACCACCCTCACATCTATAGATGATATGTACTCTTAACTTATCTCCGCTCTTAAGACCACCGAATCCCTCTTTGTTCTTTGCAAACGTGCTAGCATCAACGGTGATAAATTCCCAGACCATATCATCCGCTTACAACCTACCCGAAATCGCCTTTGGCTCAATTCTATTACTAGCAAATCCCCTTCCGCCGAGAAGGAATTTAGAAATACTAATGTTTGCTACAATAGATCCGTGAATAAGTACTCTGGTAATGTTGAAAAACATATTGCTAAATCTAAGAACTCAGCAATCTTCTTTCGTTTTATACGCAATAAGACCTCCTCTAAACTCTCACCGACCCTCTTGGTAACGACTGCTTCTCGGACATAGATAAGGCCGAACTTCTTTCTAGTACCTTCTCTAGCTCCTTTACTTCAGACAACGGTACCCTTCCCTCCCTCTCTCCTTCTAGTCCATGCTCTCCTTTTCATTTCATTTTCGCTAGACATGAAATATGCCGAGCTATTGAAACCTGATCTAACGTCTCTTGTATTTCTCCCGATCATTTCAATATAAGATTTATTATGAATCTTGCGATTCCTATTAGCGAGTCCCTGGAATATATTTTTTACTTTTCTATTGTCTCCTCGACTGTGCCTAGCATTTGGAAGCACTCCATTGTCGTCTATATTAAGAAAAAACCACTTTTTTGGATCTTTTTAATTATAGACCCGTATCTATCACTTTTATGTTTTCTAGGCTTTTTGAGAAGCTTATTTGCCGTAAACTATCTTCGTGATGTGATCTTAATAATATTTTGTTGGACGAACAATTTGGTTTTCGTCGCAAACGTTCTATAGAATTTCAATTACTACACTGCTTTGAACGATGTTCCTATTTTTTACACCAAAGCGTATAGGTAGAACTCTATCAAGCCCCCGTCCAGTTACAAGTGGTATCCCTCAAGGCACCGTTATTGGGCCCCCTCCTCTTCATCATTTACACTGCCGACCTCCTTTCTCTTGACTCCGCTCAGGGCGCAACTTCTCGCTGTTTCGCTAATGATCTTAAAATATTTCGGTCTTCTCAAAGCAATTCAGTCCGCCATTGAATATCTAATTTCCTTGATAGGGGGGAGGGCTCTCTTTGGGCTGAAACTTGAAACTCCCCTCGCCTCTGACAAATGCTCTGTACTTCACATCGGTAGAAATAATCCACATATTGTTTATACGCTAAATAGCAGTCCTCTATCTTCCGTTGATTCAAACCGCGATTTATAATAATTTTATAAACCGCGATAAATAATAATAATTTATAAATTTATAATTTATAAATAAATAATTTATAAACCGCGAGTTATAATCGTCTCTCGTTTATTATTTTCTCTTCATTGTAATAAAATAGCCACCTCTGCCCTCTCTAAAGATCTTCTCATCCTTCGTGCCCTCCGCTCACGCAATAAGAATGTCCTCCTATCTGCATATACCATCTATGTACGTTCAATATTAGAAAATTGCTCAACTGTCTATTCCCCCTCCTTGTTAAAAGATATCTGCGTTTTAGAGAAAGTACAGAATTATTTCACGCGTATTATTTTCCGACGTTGCTTAGGTTATACGCCCTGAATGTCCCTCCTAGTAAGGAAAGGAACCTCATCCTTTCTCTCCCTTCTCTTAAAGCACGCCGGGAAGATTTTGATTTCACTTTGGCACGCCGCCTAATATTTGGTCACAGAAAATTATGCCTTAATTTCCCAAATCACTTCTGTAATTCAAGAACTCACGGCCTATCATTAAAATTAGCATACCCAACTTGTCGATTCTAAGTTCGCTCCCACTCTTTCTTTATCAGTGCCGCCAAGTTATTCAATTCCATTGCCAACAATAAGTCATTTGTTGTTTTATCTTCCGTTTAATCGTATTCATATTTATTAATTTTTTTATCTCCACCACCACGCCACACCAAGGTGTGCGTAACTAAATCATAAGTATATCTTCTACTGCTTAATGAAATACTCGCTTAGTTGCTTTGAATACCTTTATTTCCATTAACAGGTTGAGTCTTATAGTATCACTTCTGTAATTCAAGAACTCACGGCCTATCATTAAAATTAGCATACCCAACTTGTCGATTATAAGTTCGCTCCCACTCTTTCTTTATCCGTGCCGCCAAGTTATTCAATTCCATTGCCAACAATAAGTCATCTGTTGTTTTATCTTCCGTTTAATCGTAATCATATTTATTAATTTTTTTATCACCACCACCACGCCACACCAAGGTGTGCGTAACTAAATTATAAGTATATCTTCTACTGCTTAATGAAATTCTCGCTTAGTTGTTTTGAATACCTTTATTTCCATTAACAGGTTGAGTCTTATAGTATCACTTCTGTAATTCAAGAACTCACGGACTATCATTAAAATTAGCATACCCAACTTGTCGATTATAAGTTCGCTCCCACTCTTTCTTTATCCGTGCCGCCAAGTTATTCAATTCCATTGCCAACAATAAGTCATCTGTTGTTTTATCTTCCGTTTAATCGTATTCATATTTATTAATTTTTTTATCTCCACCACCACGGGTTGAGTCTTATAGATGGCCGAGTACTGGAGCGCTGGCTGGGTGGTCGGCTATGAGGACTGCCACCAGACGAGCTGCGGCGGCTGCGACAAGAACCCATTCAAGGGCAACCGCTACGACTGCCACTCGTGCCAAGTTGTCCTCTGCGAGTGCTGCTTTGTGACTCGGAACTACGGCAGCAAGGGGCACAGCGACTTCCACACTTGCAAAGTGACCCCATGCAACCTCGATTTGCTCTCTTCCCCACAACACAAGGGCATCACTTGCGACGGGTGCAAGTCGTTGAGCTTCGCTGGCCTTCGCTACAAGTGTCTTTCCTGTGAGGATTATGATCTTTGCGAACGGTGCCATGCTGAGGGACGCTACGCCCCATTAGTGAACACCAAGGTCTCGCATCGGAAGGACCATAAAATGGAGGTCTGCATTGGTTGGAAATTTTAATGAACAATTAATTACCGGACGTTGCTAATCGGCATTGCATGTTGCTTTTGTACATAAGTCTTAAAGGAGGTCTCCGGCGAATAATTAGCATATCATTTTTTAAGCATGGATTAGTTCGTCTCATCGTAAAACTTAGATAGCGAAAGTTTGAATGTATTTCATCTTATCATTCCAGAGTTATATTCATTTTAAATATCACAGGTAGAGAATTGGCTACTGTAGATCTGAGCATCCTCCTATTTTGCATCGCTCGACCGCATCAAAAATTTTCCATTTTGAAAAAAGATCCGTGTTTAACAAAACCGGGCAAATCCGAACTATATTCTTCAAAGCGGGCATATCGGAGTACGCAACCGATATTGGCCGGAATTTTCTTAACAGGTCTGCTGCTTATACAATTGTTTGACCACAAATTTCTGTTTAGAGACTGCAAGGGCAGCAGCACTGAAATGAGAGGATCACAGCCTTACGAAAACGTGACGGGTAGAGAACTAGACATATTTTAGCCAGTGGCAGCATGAGGCCCTTCCGTGCGGGACACTTCATCTGTCAAATGTTTATTTTGAATTGCTTGTCCAAACATTCGCCGGAGACTTCCTTTAAAGCTCTCAAATGAGCTTGAAAAGTCACTTTTAATTTAGCTCTACAACCCGACGATCCCAGCGGCGAAAACGCACGAAAGTATGCTAGGATCAGCAATGCGATTCCAACAGATGATGGACTACCCAAAGTGACAAATCATAATTTATCAAATAGCGGCGAATGGCTCGCCTTAGGACGTAAAATCGGCTATGCCGTCTACGGGGACCCGACGGAGAACGCCGAGGAGTCGAAGACATCCGAATTCGGCTACAGTCGGGGAAGGGAGGAGCTGATACGAGACCTGAATATATGATACGAGACCCGCAGCCATTGCCTCGCACTGAATCGGAAGCACCACACCGACGATAGAGTCGACGTCTCGTTCATCTTCGTCAGCTACTTCCAGCCCGGACAAGTTGAAGGCACGATGCCCATCATCAAGGTCCACACTAAGCCCTACAATTACCTGGTGGAGACCAACAAGCGCACATACGACAATTGGGCGGATTTCGTGAATAAGAACACATATCCCGAATGCAACCTCCTCTGCCCCCAATATGGTGTTTACGAGGTAAGTGCATACATATGTACATATGCAAATAATTAATTTGTGAAGTTGTGTTGACTATCGAAAATTTATCGATTAGGAAGTTTGATTCCTGAATGTGATTTTGACGAAATCTACACCTCTACATTTCTTTATCCAGGTGAACGAGCAGGGCCGGGTGAAGCTGGAGAAGCGACGTTCCGCTGAATGCGACGCAAGTCGCCAAATTGCTAAAGCCGGGGACATTGTCGGCACGGCGACCGCTGTGGGCGGAACGATCCTTGGCGTGATCGGCCTCTTCACTCCACTGGCGCCCGTCGCCGCCGCCTCACTCGTCGCCTCGGGTGTCTGGTTCGCGGGCAGAAGAGCCTATCAGCTGATCGACCGAGGGACTCATGAGCAGACGGTGAACCCGCTCGACGACAAGGAGGCCTTCTTCTGCTGGCTCTCCCTCGCCACGTCTGCCGTCACCCTTGGCAGTGCTGCCGCCGTATCTCGACTCACTTCCCTCGCTCAGCAAGGCGCCAGGATCGGCCAGTCGACGAGGATCCTCGCCAATGTGCTGATATTCGGAGCCATGGGCCTGAATGGTGTCGGATGTGTCGCTTCTGTAGTCAATCTGATTGTGGATCTCGAACAAGGAAGGAAGCCGAGCGCCCTTCAGCTCTTCCAGCTGTCGGCGCAGGTGCTCTTCTTCACCAACTCAGAGATTAGCGTGAGGCATGCCAGCCAGATCATCAAGGACGTCCACAATGGGGAGCTGGCGATGGCAAGAAACTTCTTCCCCACTGAGGAGGAGCGCGTGGCCTTCGACAGGATCATCAGGTTCAGTTACTGTAAACATATTTTTCGAGCCATAATAACTTTGTTACAAGAAGAAAAAAATTATTGCAAACTTTCTGGAAATATGTTTTCGGTAAATACGCATTGACACACGTTCATTTCCCATTTATAGACTAATATACTGTATTTTTATCATAATGCTGCAATCAGTTATGCAAAAATAGTTGAGGCTTTATTAAACTAGTAATTTATCTAGATCAAAATAGTAATTCGCTTAAAAAAAATTTTCCAATGACTAGACTATTCTACCCTCTATAGAATTGTTTGTAGATACAGATGTAAACCGCTAATTTTAGTGGGAATCGTCAGCAGCTCGGAGAGATGCATGGCGGCCAAGTCACACTCGAAGATTTCTACGCGATGCGGACCAGACAAGCAGCGATGGCGCCAAGCGAGCTAGCGCAGGCATCTCAACGACACGCCTACTTCCCTTCCCCGGCCGAGACAAGAGCGGGCGGCCTTTCGCAAACGGCGATGGAGACACGCGCCGAGGGATTCGCGAACACAGCTCGGCAGACGAGGTTCGGCGGCACTCGAGCCAATGCGCGCTCCGTGACCACGGTGCTGGCAGTGGAGCCGCAGGAGCTGCAAGCGAGGCTGGCCAGGGTGGCCCGACCGGATCAGATGACCGGCCGGCACACCGTGACGCTGAGTGACTCCTACGTAGGAATGAATGTGGTCTACGACCCGGCCACGCAGACGAATCGAATCGAATATGTCAGGGTGCGTATTCACAATCGCATTGAAGTGATCAAAGAATGAAAATAACGGAGACACCGTGAAACTACTAACAATAGGAATGTTTATAATGTGAATTTAGGTACAAAACCCGTCATTCGGCCTTTCAAATGGAGCGCCAGTGCATTATGCGTCCGGTGCGACGACGGAAGTGAACAGTGCGGTCTTCTACGCGCAGTACAGGGGCCTCGACAACGTCACTCCCGTCTCGCACACCACATTCGCCGCGCCGCCCTGTGCCAGGAACGACGATGAACAATAGGCCAGAGTCGACAACAAAACCATCTCACTCCTTATTTTTATGTTCAGTTTTCTAACTATTAAAAAGACGCTAACATTCGGATTTAAACTCCCAATGTGTTCATCTTACGAATCCACACTATCGGTCGTTCTTCAACTGGTCGAAAGACAAGCTGGAGTTCTAACCATTCAAATCTAATTCGAACCTAGTATCATTATGCTCTGCTCTATCAGATTCCAAAGATTCATGGTGAAATTTCTTGTTTGAAGTATTTTATAATTCTCTCGGCAATTTGTTCACTAAATTCATGTCCTCGATTAAGGTAAAGCAATACGACATGCGTAGAGGGGAGCGAGGTCCAGAACACTCGCTGCGGGTAGGAGGGATCCCGAAGAGGTGAGAGGGACGTGACGGCGTCGGAAGTGAATGATGTGTGAGAAGAGGACGCGAAGAGTCGTCATAGAGGTGCGAGAACCCCGCACGTACAGAGGGCTTCGCGGTTTCTTCATGCTGGTGGTAAGAGGGTGGGGAGCGTGCTTGTCCTGCATTCGCATCCTGGGGAGGGCGCGGCGGTCATGCTATCCTTTCTCTGAGCTTCCTAACCATAAGCCCTTGAGAATGCGTCCTCAGATTAGATTAAATTGAATGTCGCATAAATTCATGTCGTATCAGCATCTTATTTTTCCGAACCAAAATCTAGTACTATGTACTGATCATAGAAAATATCAATTGGCGTTGGCGAGCGCTTCCACGGGACTTTACGCGGTATGCGATCCGTCCATTGCCTCCACTTTCACCTTACAAGGGAACGGTCTATCCATAGGGTGGCGGATTGCAACGAAATGTGGTTTCCTTGAAAGCTGAAGTTCTAAAATATATGGAAACGTGAAAATTTTTTGCCCGTTTGGCCTCAGAACCCAGAAATAAATCGATAAAAATCTACCTACCGGTAAGGCAAGTTTTGTCTGCAGTTCCAGGTGCGGCTTTTTCAAGTGGCTGCGTAGTCTAGTGGATAACGCGGCTGCGTTACAGTTTGCAGTTCTCGGGTTCGAATCCCAGTTCGGGCAAAATTTTTGCAATGAATTGCAATTTAAAGTAGGACTGTGTAACTATGAAGAAATAGGATTTTTCGCACCAATTAGAGAAGGACGTATGAGAAGAAGCAGAACATTGCCAAGATGCATATTGTGGCACTGTTGTACCATTCCCAGCCCAGAGATCAAACAGAGATCAATTTCCGTTGAAAAGAGGAGTAAAGTTACTGTAACTCGGGAAAATTACTTCATGATAAGAAATGAATATGATATTCGTGTTCCAGGTACCGAAGCGAAAAAAAAAATTTTTTTCGGAAAATTTGCTCATCTTGATCCCACTCCCGTGTTAACGATAATGTGGAATGACAACCTAATCATTCTCTCATTGGAACATTTAAAAAATTCGTTTGTAATTTTATTTTTTACCGTTACAAAGTTCTAATTTAAAAGCAAAATAAAGCCAAATCATAAGATTATCTGTCCGCACTGGTCAATGTGTCCACCTTCAAAGAAAAGACATTGACTGGGCGTGCGGCCCTGTTGCAATAAAAATTTCTTTATTTCTTTTTGTGAAACTTGCAAATTTATTCATTCATACATCATAGATAGATCATAGATGTGATAACTCATGGAATTTTTTCCTCGACTTGAGCGACGAAACGGATCGCAATGAGGCTATTCTCTGCCTCTCTCTCTCTCTCTCTCTCTCTCTCTCTCTTCCTCCCTCTCTCTTTCTCTCTTTCACTTTTCCCCTCTCTTTCTCTCACCCTTTCGCTTTCTTTTCTCATGTCTTCTCTACAATTTTGAAGATCGCATAAAAATGTAATTCATAAAAAAAATTCTCTTGGCATCAGGGCCCCCCCACGCCCAGTCAACTTCTTTTCTTTGAAGGTGGACACTTTGAAGGTTCATACATTTTCTTTGAAGGCCCCCGGGGACGGGGAAGACCTTGGCCGACCTCGGGGCCGAGGCGGGATATTTTCGGCCCCCGCCACCCCTGCTGACCAGTGTTTGCTGATCATTAGGATTTTAAATTAGAACTTTATACCGGTAAAAAATTTACAATCGAAATTTTTTATGGAAATATTTTTTCCCTTGAATAAAAGGCATTTTTCTCCCAAATAATGTGGTTTTTGACCGAAGAATAATTTTTTCTCGCTTTATACCCCTCCGGTCGGGAGTCGTGCGCCTGGTACAGCACTGCATTCCACATCATCGTTAACACGCGAGTGGGACCCGATTAGCAGATAGTATTAATTTCTTATCATGAAGCCATTTTCCCGAGTTGCGGTAACTTTACCCTCTTTTTGTTTCGTACTACGTGCAAATGGTCATGGTAAGAAATTATTATGATATTGGTATTCACCGTACTTTAAATCCCATTAGTTTGAATTTCAGCCAAAATAAAATTATTCAAAAAATTTGACCTCTGTGCACAAGAGTACCACAATATGCATATAGGCAATGTTCTGCTTCTTCTCATACACTCTTCTCTCATTGGTGCATAAAAAATTTCGATTCCAATTTTTTTCACAGTTCCACAGTCCGTCCTACTTTAAATTGCAAATCATTGCAAAAATTTTGCCCGAACTGGGATTCGAACCCGAGAACTGCAAACTGTAACGCAACCGCGTTATCCACTAGACTACGCAGCAACTTGAAAAGCCGCACCTGGAACTGCAGACAAAACTTGCCTTACCGGGAGGTAGATTTTTATCGATTTATTTCTGGGTTCTGAGGCCAAACGGGCAAAAATTTTTCACGTTTCAATATATTTTAGAACTTCAGCTTTCAAGGAAACCACGTTTCGTTGCAATCCGCCACCCTATGGATAGACCGTTCCCTTGTTAGATACATTTTAAGAATTTCATTGACAACTCTACTTCCCCTATTTCCAAGGTTTTCGTTTATTATCGAGATGGAATGATAGGGATGATCCTAATTCGTAACAGATCCTTTTAGAAGTATGCCGAAAGTTCTTATTGTTACCTTAACTGCAAATTTACATGAAAAATCTAAATATGGGCAAATCAATTGAACTATTTAAACAGCTGACCATGAAGTTATCTTTTCCTTTCATCATTTTTAATCCTGGCGAACTTGTTTTTTTTCTTCTACTAATTTTGATCTAGAGTCAAGAAGCGCTTTCCAGAGCCCTTACCACTCCGGCACATGTCTTGCAAATCCAATTTGGCAAGCTATCTGTGTGTGTTTTTTTTTTAATTATATCAAAATCAAAGGAGTGGTGTTTGGGGGGGGGGGTGGACAAACGAGCGAGGAAAATAAATTGTGAAAATCAATATATTGATGTACAATATTTGGTGCCAAAAGGGTTAAAAAAAATTGGTCAGTGGAACAAAAATTCTATTTCGGTCATAACTTTCGTCTGCTTGGCCGAGTCGTAGACGTTAGATTTGGATTGTAAATCACTTAATATAGGTATATACTATGTGCTATGTGTTTCAGCGATATGCAAAGACATCTCGCTATAATCATAGCTAGCTTGTGTACTACTCTCACTTTGTTCGCATAAAGTACTTTCGTGATCACTCACAATCAATCAAACTTTCCGATATCCCCGTTCAAGGCATTCATACATTCTTTATCGGAGTATGCTTGCCTTATCGGTAGGGTTGGAACTATAACTCTCTCTGCCCCCACATACAAATTCGCTGTCATCCTTTTTACAATTCACCATGTCCTTCTTTTTCTACTGACAATGAGTTCTTCCTTTCACTCTCAATTGTTTTACTCGGACCTTTGAAGTTGCTTTTATATATTATTTTCCAAATTTCGGTCAACTAAATTAAAGTGTTTTTTTTTGTTTGATTGAATCAAATCGTTCTTTAGATACGCCAATGGGGGTATAATGAGGGGTGTACCAAAACACTTATATATTTCTCGCATGGTTGGCATGTTTGCTTACTGACAAGAAGCGAGAGGAAAAGTGCTCCCTACACTTACCAACATTTCTTTCTTAATTTTTTTGGCAAATGAGCTCGATCGTCTCTCTCGTTCGTCATCGACACTGTTCCTATAGAAACGGTCTCATGGCATACATGCATCTCTCCCTTTCTACCTCTCTCCCTCTCTCTCTCTCTCTCTCTCTCTCTCTCTCTCTTGTCTCTCTTCACTCTCTCTCTCTTCTCTCTCTCTCTTTGTTTATCTCACGCATCTCTCGATATAACTGTCCGTCTTCGTCTCCCTTATTAGCCAACAGAAAACCTTTTTGTGATGGCGCAGTCTAACTTAACTACAATAGGAGAGAGAGAGAGAGAGAGAGAGAGAGAGAGGGAGAGATAGATAGATTAATCCGTGTCTGTGAGAAGGTCATAGCCGAGTGCCACTCTTTCACCCCCGGCTGCCACTCCTTGAGAGAAAAGCGAATCTCTGACCGGCTCATAACCGGTCATCTTCTCGGTCATCATTCTCTATGCTGGAATTACAAGTGTTCCTTGTGATCAACAGCCAGAGCAACGAGTGACAGACAGATCAGATCATCAGGTGATTTACAGCAAAAAAAAAAGCAAAGACGCAATCGAGATAAAAATATACATTTTTACACGTACACTTCAATACAGATAAAGATAAATCACAATCAATATTAAATTTTAAAAAAATCGACAAAGAAACAAAAACACTCGTATTGCTCAGGTTCAAATCAACGCAAAAAAGACTCACGATCAATAGTTAGGATTTAAAAGGTTATGGATCTATCATCCTAAGTTAGAAATCAGTCAGAACCCCGTGACAGCTTCCTCTTGGCGTCTCTTCCTTCACTTCCGTGCTCGCTCTTGGATTCTCTTCCTTCAGCTCCAATCTCGGCTCGCTGCACGAATTGGATTCTGGCGCCAGTCGTCGCGATCTCCCGCCGGACGCGATCGACAATCCGCGTCATTTGCATTGTCTGACGAGATAATTATTAATTATTAATGAAGGCGGCAAAACTTAGTTAACATAAAGGCACAAATATTTTTAATCATCAATTAGTTTCTTCAAAGACATCATCTCCACTATTGGATATTTCATTTCATATTAACGTGCGCTAATGGAAACCACGTGCCTATTTGTTAGTGTTCAAACGAAACAAAATCATAGCGCATTTAAAATAGAAAAGATAAAAAAATAATTTAAAAATAAAGGTTAAAAAATTAATTATTTAATTGATTAATTAATTAATTAGAAACCCACCTCTTCCTCTGTTCCTCTGTGCTCATCGCACTTCCTCTTCCGATTTCCTCTCTGCTCCTTCTCACTGGAGGAGCATGCAAAGTCGCGTCGTTGCTCCCCGAGAAGACAGCGAAATTCATCGATCGGCAAGGGATAGGAACCGTGCAAGACAATATCCGCGCTCTCGTGGGCCGCATCGGCAGCCTGGAAAGCGATAGAGAGAGAGAGAGGGAGAAATAATAATAAAAAAAGGCTCTTCACAAAGTTGTGTGATAAGATGGGCACTATAAAAAACTTCAAGATGTTTAAAAAATCAGAAAAAAATTTACATTTGTATAAACGAAATAGGTGTTCGATTTATGAGACAATGAAATGTTGAAGACTATGAAATTAGATATCATTAATTAATTACCCGTAACAACCCGATCGTTCCGGTGACACTGAAGATGCCGGGGACATCGATGAAGATTGACGGGACGGCGCGACCGAGTCTACGGAGCAACTCGACATCAGTCAGGCAAGGCGTGCCGGGACCAGAGAATGACGTCTAGAAAATGGCGGGAATTTCAAAACTTAATTCCATCATTACAAACCTAAAATTTACCGCGCTGTGTTATTAGTTTCAATATGCCACATCGATCCAGCAGCCTTTTTTAAGCTCGCCAGTATTTAAGTAACAGAGCTATAATTATAATCTGCCTGGTTGTGAGCCACTTCAAAAGTGTTTCCGATTAACCACTCAGAAGGCAAACAAAGTCTCTGGAGCTAAATGAAGAAATAAAAGTGTGTCAAAATTAGCAGCAAACATTATTAATATCCAGAAGTTGGAGCTGAGCCTTGATGGCTTCTTCAAAAAAGCTTCTTCCGAAGAGGGAGGGGGACGCGTTGTAGAGGAGAGAGAGCGAGAGACGAGAGACGCCACGAGAGAAGCAGAGAAAACGGAATCTGAAAAAAAAACATCCATGAGATTTATCCGATTATCAAATATTTGCCACATTATTACCGAATAGTGCGATAAAAGAATAATTGAATTGAATTTACACAACTGGCAAAAGATGACCTGACATACACTATATTTTTTTGTGTTCTGCAGTACATCCTCGTTGCATCGTCACAGTCAATAATGCATATTTATTTAACAATTTTCGTTGTCATGAAACCACCGTTGTTGGGAAAACTTGCAAGAAATTTACTCTATCGAAATAATGACTTCTTTCAGGAATGCTCCTAAAATTATAAAAAGTTTCTGTTGAAGAAGTTCCATAAAGATAATTTTATTCTGAAAAAATATTTAAAGAATAAAAATATTAAAAAGAATAATAATATACAAGAACCTCTCATCTCTCACTCGTGCCAAGTCGCAGCAAGAAAGATCGAGATGCGTGCAAGAAACGCCTGCAATTGCTGCCTCGATGCCAGCAACGAGCGAGTCCGTCAGAGGGAGCTACAAGAAGTAGGAGTATTAATTATTCTGGCATCATTTTTTTTCTTTTATAATTATAAAATATGAGTAAAATCTGGTAAAATAATATTTAAAATAGAAAAAAAATCAAAATTTTTATAAGAATAACTAATTAAAATAAATATTATAATATAGAAAGAAACCTCATCAATTGTCAGTCTCTCTAGCTGGCCATTTTGTAGCAATCGCCGCAGTCGATTCGACAGCGAGGAAGGCAGCCTTGAAGGGGGCGTGGCTTCGGTGAAATCGGAGAAGTTTCTTCCTGCTTTCAACGCCACGCACGGAAGGCACTGAAAAAGGAAAAAATATTCCTATTATAATTAGTATTAGTCTAATTAGTCTAATTAGGAATATTGGTTCTCGTGCTATTGCCTCGACATTTGTCTTATTACAAGGGCCTCTTTTCGTAACTCTGCCATTCGCAATCTTAGAGATTTTGTAACATATGTATGTAGTCCACATCGAAAATTGTGGGTGTCGCCCTTCAGATTTTCTAGGCATGTTTGAACAATGATTCCTTCATCGAACACATGGAATTTTTAGCCGCTGCCTTTCAGGTTAATGAGCGCGGCAGAACCACAAGG
>CALZFC010000057.1:130000-155000 GCA_945643635.1 Allodiplogaster sudhausi
GCATGTTTTGTACGGCAAACGAATTATTTTTTACTACGAGATTTCCGCTTATTCTTTTATGCGAATTTGCTTACAATAAGCATTTTTTCCGGACTCATGGTTTTCGTTCTGGAACGTAGATCTCGACTATTATTATTATTTTTTTTGTTAAACTTTATTTTAAGTTTTGTAGGCGCATAACTTCCAGAGGAGCTTGTATAATTGTGCAATATTCTTTTGCACGCTTTCTTTTGAATATCATCAAGCTGCAGTTCCTTTCTATAAATTTTTTCCTGCAAAAATGAAATAGGTGAACTTTTTGACGAATAAACAACGGTGTAGAAGTTAGAGAAGTACTTGCCCCATTTCTCATTCTTTTAAGATTCTCTGACACACCCTATTAATTTCCGGTGAAACACCGATTTGGTTCCTCCCAACAGTATTTAAATAGATCTTATTTACTTTTGCCATCCAAAGAAAGACATAGAAAACTGGAGAAGCTCCCTAATACGGTATTAGAACTTCCGAAATACACCGATTTTCGGCGTATTTTGAGGTGAAATTCGGCGGTGTTTTTCTTCTTGCTACGCTATACACGCAACCCGTGGTTTGGCTCAGCGCTAACATTTCTTTACCTCGTTAGCGACATCGTGTAATTCTGCTCAGCTTTTGCTCTACTAACTGCGTTTTCATCTCACTATCTCTACCATTCTCGTTTTTCCTCTTTTCTCACTCTTATATATGTGTTTATCTGGCTTGCATTGTATTGGAAAGTATAGTGTGAACATAAGCATAAAACGAGAGAGAATAGATCACAATCAGACAATAAGAGGCTAGCAACGTTGGCTGCCAATTTGGGGGGGGGCGATAGAGTTCTTATATATTTGCTAAGAAGTTCTTAATGTGATTGCGGGCCATCGGAAGTGACATTTCAAATATGCAATCGGGTAAGGTGTTCCATAAATTAACGATCCTATTTGCAAAAAAGTTGTTAAAAATTGTTGAACGGAATCTATGCTTTTTAAGTTTGTGACGATGGCCTCTAGAGATTCGGGATGACATGAGGAACATATCAGATGGGGCTACGCCATAGGTACCTCTAAAAATCTTAATGGCAATCATGAGATCATTAATCGTTCTTCGAGTGGAGAGACGCTCTAAGCCAAGGTATTCTAATCGGCAAGAATAGGGTGCAGTAATATTACATCGTTTAAATATAAGCCTAGTAAAACGTCGCTGGACATTCTCAATTTGCTTGATTAAGCAAATCTGCTGGGGGGACCAGACATCCATACAAAATTCGAGCAAAGGCCTGACATATATAGCGAAGAGCCTTGAAAGAAAATGAACATTACGTGTTCTAAAATTACGCAAGATATGAAAACACGTGTTATTTGCCCTTTTAGTTATAAAAGCGATATGCATTTGGAAAGATAAATCGTTACTGATTATTATACCAAGGTCACGATATGAGGAGGTGATTGGAAGGGGGTTGGATTGGAGAGTGGGCTGGAAAGGGGGGTGAGATGGGCCGATGGCCATGAACATGGTCTTCTTGAGGTTGATTCGGAGGCCCCATCTTGCGGACCACTCGGTCACACAGTCCAGGGATCGTTGAAGGAGCGCGGTGTCTGCAACAGTATAAATTTTAGCATCATCAGCGTAAAGAGTGCAATATGAGTCAATAGGCAGACAATCCGGGAGGTCGTTGATATAGAGAAGAAACATTAGTGGACCACATACACTCCCTTGGGGGACTCCAGACGATACCATGTATTCTTCGGAAAAGTGGTTGTTAATACAGACGCGTTGAGATCTACCGGTTAGAAAGAAGGAAAGCCAGCGTAATAGGGACCCGTCAATGCCATAACCTGCTAGCTTAGAAGTAAGAAGATCGAGGGGGATGCTATCAAACGCTTTTGAGTAGTCAATATAAACCGCGGAAACATAAGAAGACGCATCAATCGCAGAGTGCCAGGAGGCGAGCGAAGAAAGAAGGGCAGAGCCACAAGACATTTTGCTACGGAAACCATGCTGGAAGGGAGAGAGAAGTTTATGTTGGTCAAGGTAGTTGAAAAGCTGCTTGCAAAGAATTCGTTCAAATGTCTTTGATATGCCAGAAGTGAGAGAAATTGGCCGGTAATTTGTGGGGTCACTGACATCGCCCTGCCTTTTGTAAATTGGTTTCACAAATGCTGTTTTCCAGAGTGCAGGGCATACACCGTGAAGGAGAAAACGATTAAAGAGAATAGCAAGTGGGACGGATATAGCAGTTGAGACCCCCTTAAGGAAAGCATAGGGCACATTATCAGGGGTAGAAGAGTTACGGGAGGGAAGAGTGCGTAGCTGGTTGCAGACAGAGAGAGGAGAGAAATCAATGAAATCAATCCGATGATTGGTTCGAGTAGGGAAGTGGATAGCCGCAGGAGGAGGAGAGTTCGAATAAGTTGCTTGGAATATGTTCGCGAAACATGATGCTTTCTCCGCATCGTCAAGGATATGACGACCGGATAATTTTTCTTTAAGAGCGCCGATAGATGGCTGTCCTTTAAGTTTCCCATTAACAAAGTTGAAGAAGACACGCGCTGAACGAGAGGAAGAAGCCTTTGCCTCCTGAGAGCGCTGATGTTTTCGCAAGGTGCGGCGAAGTTTAGAAGAGTAAGTAAGATAACGGAGCAAACCACGAGATGGGCCATTTCTATAATGCCTCCGCACTTATCAAGTAATCTGATAGCGCGAGGGGGGTATCGGATAGTTTTTGGGCGGATAGTTCGAAGAGGGACGGTAACACGAATGACATCATGAATAATTTCAAGGAATTTCTCATAAAGCTGATCTGGATCAGATGTACCGTCAAAAATGTCAATCCAGTTGAGAGAAGAGATAATAATAGAAGCATATTCGAAATTAGCTTTTCGAAAATTAGGGATGGTAACATTAGGGATTCTGATGGCTGGGAATGAGATGGCGAAGTGCACAAGACAGTGGTCGAAAGAGGGAAGGGGAGGCAAGATCCTACATGTATCAACTAGATTGAGATCATTGGTAAAAACAAGGTCAAGAGTATGATTTAAGCGTGTGGGAGACTTAACAAGTTGATGAAGGTTGGCAGACATACAAAAAGCTAAAAGTTGGGCTGAGTGATGAGCGGAAGGGAGAGGAGAGGAGAGACAGGAGGTGCGCCAGTCAATTTCAGGGCAATTAAAGTCTCCAGTGAGTATAAAATTGTCTCTGCAGTCAGCAAAAAGGGTGGCAATATGTTCAAGACAAGAAGCAAAAGAATCATAGGAGCAGGTCGGACTTCGATATACTGCCACAAAAGTAACAGCCTTTCTAGATGGGTAAGAAGCCGAGACGCGAACTGCTAACAGTTGGCAGTAGGGAGAAAAAGAGAGAGCAGAGAGAACGAGAGAGGGGAGCAAAGAGGCGACCAAAATTGCAACCCCTCCGCCAGGAGCCGGGGAGAGACGATCAGAGCGAAATACTTGATAGCGGCCATTAAAGGAAAGTGAAGAGTCGCGTAAGCGTTCCGGAGAAGCCCATGTTTCGGAGATCGCAAGAATATCAGGAGAGTGAGAGGAAAGGAGAAAGTCTAAGATATCCAGCTTGGAAACAACTGATCGGAAATTAACATGATAGCAGGCAATTGTTCCTATAATTGGGATGCTGGAAAGGGAAGTGATATGCACGGATCAGGAGAGGCAGACGGGGAAGGATCATTAGCACTAAAGCACTCTGGACTATCCCTGAATCGAGCATCCTAGCCAGAGGAGGAAGGAGAAGCGGTCAAGGGGGCGGGGGGAAACTGAGATTGGTTGTCGCTGGGGCGAGGCGGTGTGCTCTTGTTGTCGACTCGCTTGCTGTCGGTCTCTCCCTCGCCATCAGTGTGCATGGCCTCCTCGTCCTCGGTGACGCTAGCGAGAGCGCGCTTCGGAGGTCGGCGGGTGGGGCGGACAGCGATCTGCCTTAGGGCAGACATGAGCGCCCGGCGAGGAAGCTGCACAGTCCTCTTGCCATGCGCAGTTGGTGTCGGCGGAGGCACACGGATGGGAGGGGAGGACGGAGCGACTGGCACACTTTCAGTAGACGGGCGGCGGCGGTTGCTATTATGGAATGTTCTGGAAGCAGGAGGATTAATCCGAGAGAGACCGCTGCCACCGGCAACGGTATTTTGAAAGGAGGGAGCAATGAGAGAGGCAGAGATAGAGGAAGAAGACGAGGCATTTTTAGACTGATTAAGCCTGGAGCGCTCAGTGAGTGGCCGCGGGTTGCGCAGCTCAACTACACGTTCATCGCGAACCACAAACCTGAGCATTCCGGCCTCGGAGTTGCGACGACCGGCCTCCTTCCTTGCCGCCGTTTCTTGCGCGAGCTGCAGAGGCGTCAGGTCACGGCGGAAGTAGGCGTGGGGGAAAGCGGCCACGTCTTCATGCTTCTTCTGGCGAGCGAGAGAGAGGAAACTCTCCCGTAGCTCATTGGAGGGGAACTGGATCTCTCTCTCTCTCTCCCCCCGTTTGTCTGTCATTCTCAGGCCGAAATGCCTCCAGAACACCCTTATGTTGCTACACCGAGCCTAGGGCTGATTTTGCACATATTACTTATGGTTAGGAGATTTCTCAAGAAATAATCATTTCTCATTTTGCTGCTTCGATTCTTAATAAAAGTCCCAGTTTTTTTAAAAAGTTTTTCTTAAAAAAAAATTTTTTTTTTCGCAGAAAGAAAAATTTTCGCGCTCTGTACCAAACTTGCTTTTCGATTCATAGTGGAGTTTGGTCTTGTTTTTTTCTTTCTTCAAAATGAACATGGCTTTACAACTATTTATACGCGACTATCGATGCAGATGCGGGCCGGGCCGGGGCCTGTTTTTGGCTATCCCTTATCGGTGCCCTCTTTCCTGAATAAGCATTCCGTTCAGTTTTTCCCTTTCATTCCAGCCCTAATAGTGCGCGTGGAGACAATACTAGTCTTACAGAAGGCCTACTAACAACCATTGGACATGACCGCTGACGCATTTTTCGTTCTTTCTCTGTGTTCTATGGTGTTAATCTCCAGAGTGGAGTTCATTTATTATTTCTTATATTTTTTCTTATATTTTTTATTTAGATACAGTGTAGAAGTAGTTACTTGCTGCATTTCTCTCTTTATTTTGTCTAAAAGTTCAGCGTAGTAACCGAATAAGTTCGTCTTACCAATCTCTAAATACTTTTTAATTTGCGCTTATTATAACTTTCTACTAACGCGCACCTCCCGTGGTTCTCTTCGGTGAACAACATTTATTTATTTCATAAACGGGCCTGCTTCTGGTCTTTCTCTTTGGTCGCTTACCTGAATGTGCATTTCCTATACTGAATAAGCATTTCCTTCAGTTTTCCCTGTTCATTCCAGCCCTAATTGTGCGCATGGAGGCAACTGGTCTTACATAAGGCTTATACTAACAACACTGGACATGACCGCTGACGCATTTTTCGTTCTTTCTCTGTGTTCTATGGTGTTAATCTCCAGAGTGGAGTGGAGAGCGAGAGACAAAGAAGAGAGAGAGAGGGGCAGCAGCAGAGAGAGAGAGAGAGAGAGAGAGAGAGAGGGCGGGAGAGAGAGATAGCGAGAGAGGCAGCAGAGAAATAGCGAGAGAGGCAGCAGAGAGAGAGAGAGAGAAAGAAGGAGAGAGGGACGCAGCAGAGAGAGAGAGAGAAAGAAGGAGAGAGAGAGAGGCAGCAGAGAGAGAAAGCGAGAGAGCCAGAGGGATAGAGAAAGATCCCGTTAAGTATAAGCTCTCCTCGGATTACATATGTGGTTCTGGCCAGGGGAGAAATCATGAGATGGTGTGAGAAGCGAAAGTGGAGAGAGCCAATGGTAGGGGGAAAAAAAAAGCGAAGTGGACAAGAAAAAAAAAGCGAAGTGGACACTTTAATGGAGAACGGCAGGGGCAAGAGAGAGAGAGAGAGAGAGACAGAGAGAGGGAGAGAGTGAGTGGGAGATAGAGAAGAGAAGGTAGTTAGCCACGTATGGTAGTTAGAGTGAAAGTGAAGAGGCGAGAGAGAGATAGTGAGAGAGAACGAGAGAAGAGAGATGCAGAGAAAATGAGAGCGAAAGAGAGAGACAGAGAAAAAAAACCAGCTGACTTTGCATCGAAGCGATGGTCAAAGCGCTTCGATATTGTTTAAGGGTCTCTCCCCCTCCTCTCCTTTTTTTCTCCCCCGGAGGGCCAAGTAGAGCGCGGATTGCTGATGCAGTGGATGGAAAGGGGATTGCGCGGAGAGAGAGAGAGAGAAGGAGGGAGAAAGAAGAGAGAGAAGGAGGGAGAGAGATGAGGGAGAAAGAGAGAGAGAGAGATAGAGAGAGTAAAAGAGAGACAGAGAGAGAGTAAAAGAGAGACAGAGAGAGCAACGATGAAGAGGCAGAGAAACAAAGAGACAGAAACCACTGATGGAAGGAGTTAAAGCCTCTATTTGATGTTGAGGACCCGAACTCTCTCTCTCTCTCTCTCGCTCTCATCTCTATCTCTATCTCTTTCCATATCTGTACACATCCTCTCTTTCTCTCGCTGCGGTGAACTCTCGTTTTCTTCATCCGCACTCTCCGAAATTCCCAACATCAGTACGCGCCGCGCACGGTTTTTGCGCCCTTAACTGCGACTTCCTCTCGTTCTCTCACTTACTCTCTCTCTCTCTCTCTCTCTCTCTCTCTCTCTCTCTTTCGTTCACTCGTTCACGTCACCATATGTATTCTCTAACAAGATCGTCAGATTCACGACCTATTCCCCTCCTGCTTCTCTCTCTCTCTCTCTCTCTCTCTCTCTCTCTGTGTCACTCTCTCTCTCTCTCTCTCTCTCTGTCACACTCTCTCTCTCTCAATTTATCCTTCGTTCTTCTCCGAAAGGACTCCAGAACACCTCATCGATACGGACACTTATGTTGGTTGAGTAGCCTAGGGCTGTGATTTTTCACGTATTCCTTTGGTCTCATATTCTTTCGCTTTCAATCTCATTTACCATGTATTTGTTCCTATTTTTGGACAAGAATACGTTTTCTCTCTCTCTCTCTCTCTCTCTCTTTCGATATTGCTGTAATGATGTTTAATTATCATTTATTAATTTTGAAAACGAGTTTCAAGTATTTTTTTTTCTCTTTTACTAATGTAATCTGTTCTCCGAATCACGAATTCATCATTTCTCATTTACTGCTCCGGTTCTTGCATAAAAGTAAGCAATGGAAATCACCAGTCATTCTGTGCTGTGATTTTTTTTATTGCAGAAATGTCTGTTTTTTTTATCAAATTAATTTAATATTTTTGTATGATTATTATTTTAGCGCTATTTTATTCACAAAATTTTAGCGCTATTTATTGCATAATACATCCCTGCCATCAATATATGTGTTTATTTACAAGCAGAGCATGCAATTTTTACTCTTTCTAACCTCGTATTTTGAATTTCCAAAGTCGGTACGATAATAATGTCTGCACATATATATTCAGGAATTCCCCCCTATATCTCCTAATATATAAAAAAAAATCTATATTTTAATTACAACTTTTATATTTTGTTACGGAGCCCAGTGAAATGTGCATAGGTTTAAGGAAAGTATTCTTGATGCTTAAGATAAGCCCCCCCTCGTTCTGGCAAATCTGCATGATTTATGATGTGTTTGTGACATTTGGCCCTAAAGCCTTTGTCTCTCTTCTCTCTGTTTCTGACTCTCTCTCGCTCTCCCTCACTGTGATTGCCTCTGTCTCTGCGTCTCCCTAGTTCTCTTATTCTCTTTCTTTCTCTCTATCTCTCTCTTTCCCCACTCTCTCCCTCTCTCTATCTCTCCCTCTCTCTCTCTCCATCTCTCTCGCTCTAGCTTTCTCTATCTTTCCCTGCTGTCTCTCTCTCTCTCATTATGTTCCTTGTCGCCTTGCACCGAAGGACATTATTACTCCTTCGGCCCTGGTCTTTGTTATTCCGGCTGCCCCGTCCCCCTTCGAACGTATGTATGTGAGTGTGTTTATATGTGCATAGTTAGGAACCCTCTCTCTCTCTCTCTCTCTCTCTCTCTCTCTCTTGTTCATCGCCATGGCCACTAGTTACTCTTGAATGAACATGAATAGGGGAAAGAGGAAGTACGAAGAGAGAGAGAGAGAGAGAGAGAGAGTAGAGAGGTAGAGTGAGAAGAGAGAGAAAGAGTGAGAGAGGCGTGAAAGAGTGAGAGGAGAGAGAAATAGTGAGAGGAGAGGAAAGAGAAAGGAGAATAAATGACCACCGAGAGGACACTCGGCCCATGTTGTATAGAGCTTTTAAAGGTATACTTTGGGTAATCTATAAAACTTATTTTGTGTCTGTTTGGCACTTTCTTTTCTTCTTGTAAATAGTATGAAGAAGTGGAAATGAAAGTGAAAATATGTTTTTTTTTTTGCCTTTTGACCCCGGTCCTGCAGAGGGAGAGAAAGAGAGAACGCAGAGAGAGAGAGAGAGAGAGAGAGAGAGAGAGAGAGAGAGAGGGAAAGACAGAGAGAGGCAGAGAGAGAAAGAGAGACGGAGAGCTGGAACTGACCACATTGCTCTCCACTCCCCCTCCTCCCTTTGCCCCCCTTTTTTCACCTTCTATTTGCGAAGCAGGATGAGGTGGCAGCACCGCTTGCGGAGTGCTTATGATAAGTGCTTTCTTTCTCTGTTTCTTTCTCTCTCTCCATTTCTCTCTCTCTCTCACTCTCACTCTTTCTCTCTCTCTCTCTCTCTCACTCTCACCCCAATCCCCACTCCCTTTACCTGATGGCTTATCTCTTATGTGCCCTGTATGCTCTGAACTGATCCCCGTCCCTTTCACTGTTTCT
Organism: Allodiplogaster sudhausi; assembly: GCA_945643635.1. NCBI lineage: Eukaryota > Metazoa > Nematoda > Chromadorea > Rhabditida > Diplogasteridae > Allodiplogaster > Allodiplogaster sudhausi. Next base: position 138,791 of record CALZFC010000057.1, read on the forward strand.
TTCCGGAACCTCAACCCCATCCTCCCCTCCCCCCCCCCCCTCCATTCCTTCGCCATTTGCTGCGCCCGGTCCTGCAACAACAACTCAGACTTGCTCTTTCTCTCTCTCTCCCTTCTCTCTCTCTCTCTCTCTCTTTCCCTCTCTTTCTCTCTCTTTCTCTCTTTTTCTCTCTCTTTCTCTCGCTCTCTCTCGCTCTCTCTCGCTCTCTCTCTCTCTCTCTCTCTCGTTCTATCTCTCTATCTCTCATCCTCATCGTGTTGCTATTTTTGTGCTTTGTTATCCTCCTCATTGCAAAGATCTAGAACTAGAGAGATAGAAAGAGAGAGAAAGAAAGTGAAAAAGAGCTATAACAGGGACTACATTAGTATATGATTCGTGATTTACTAATTGGCTTACAATTAGGGGGAGCGACATTTCTGCACATATTTTTACTGGAGGCAGCGCTGGTATTAGGAATACATTTTTCTTTCTTTCTAATCTGAGAGAGTATATTATAGTTACTGCATATCTGACACAGAAGGCGATGTGATATACATATAGCTCGAGGTAAATGCTTTTTGTCGGTAATTTCTTTTGCAAATTTGTATTCTTGTCACTCACTGTATTCTTAATAGTCCTGCTCGCATTGAACATCTCTGATTTATATATTCCTAATAACTTTATTTTAAGTTCCTCCGGCTCTTCATATTGATTCAAGACATCCAAACCTTATTGTTAGCCAAAGTTTTAGGCTGAACAACCAACCTCTTACGGCATCCGCCAAAAAAAAAAACTTCATTTTTTTTCTTTGTTGAGTTTGCCAGACATGAGCCTCTTGTTATCCAGCCTTTCTCTCCTTCTTTTTCTTCTCTTCTTCTCTGCCTCTCTCACTGTCGCTCTCTATCTCGTCGCTTTGTGATACCTTAACCTACTCGAACCCTTATATCACTCTTACTCAATCCGAGGCAGGCGACGGGACACAGAGAGAGAGAGAAAGAGATAGAGAGAGAGAGATAGAAGAAAGAGAGAGAGAAGAACGAGAGAGGGAGAGCAAGAGAGATAGAGGGGGGGGGGGGGAGAATGCGGAAAAGGTTTGCTGCCATCCTCCTCGGATCTTGCTGCCAACTGTTGCTCTCGGCTTATGCAGTTGCCAGCCGGGAGAGGAGAAGCTGCCCTGAGGCAAGTAATGCAGAGGCGGCTGTAAGAGGGGAGGAGAGAGAGCGAGAAAGAGAGAAGCGAGAGAGATTATTGGACAGAGAGAGAGAGAGAGAAAGAGAGAAGGAAAGATTGAGCGGAGGAGTAGAGGAACCGATCCTCTTCCGGTTCCTTGCCGAGGGCAGAGCGGTGAAGGCCCAGAAACCCCTTTTCCTCATTATAACTTTTTTTTTTTACTTTTCAACCCCAGCCCTCGCCTTCCCTAATTCAAACTGTACTAATGGTAACCACATTAGTTCTTTACATTTATTTTTTTAATGATTTTTTTTGCTGCCTTATAGAGGCAGGTTTACATTACGTTTTGGGCTATAATTATTTTGCGGTTTACTTGGCCATGTTTTCTAGGAAGGACATTGGGTATCATCTTGATATGTTTCTTTACCCTTGCCAAAGTTTCTTTGTTACATGGCCTTCTATTCATTCGCTTTGTTGTTAAATTCTGAATCAGATCGCCTTCTCTCTCTCTCTCTCTCTCTCTCTCTCTCTCTCTGTCTGTCTGTCTGTCTCTGCCTCTGCCTCTATCTACATCTTTCTCTCACTTTACTCTCTCTCTCTCTCTCTCTCTCTCTCTCTCTCTGTCTGTCTGTCTCTGTCTCTGCCTCTGTCTACATCTTTCTCTCCCTTTACTCTCTCTCTCTCTCTCTCTCTCTCTCTCTCTGCTTTCTCCTTCCTTCTCTCTCTCTATCACTCTCTCTCTGTACTTTTCTTCTTGTTACCTGGCTCAGGGCATTTTCCTGCCTCCTCCTCTCACGAACGTCAAACAAACAGTACACGAATATCTGACGGTATCATTCGCATTATTATTCGTTTGCATTTCTCTCTTTCTCTCACTCTCTATCTCTCACTCTCTGTGTTTCTCTCTCGTTCTCTCTCTCTCTCTCTCTCTCTCTCTCTCCCTTCTGGCAACAGTGGTGACTCGACCAGGTGATTGTGAGGGTTTCCTTATTGTTAGAGTGAAATGGCTGCCAAAGTACCCTCTTTATCTGTCAACATTTGAAAGAATAGAACAGGGAAAAAGATAGATGGAGAGAGAGAGAGCCAGAGAAAGAAGTGGAGATAGAGACAGGGAGAGAAGGGAGAGAGAGCGAGAGAGAGAGAGAGAGAGAGAGAGAGAGAGAAATAAAGAGAGTACACATCCACGAACGAACGCAAGAATGAATGAATCAGCCTGCGATGGTTATATCTTTCTCTCTCTCTCTCTCTCTCTCCTCTCCCTCTGTCTCACTTCATCTCTCACTCTCTCTCTCTCTCTCTCTCTCTCTCTCAGGATCTCGCTCCCCTCTCTCTCTCCATCTGTCCCTAGCCACTCCAGATGTATGTGGAAGCCTTATGGTAAGCATCCTCGAAATCGTGGGTACTTGAAACTTGAAAGTGTCATGTTGAAACCTACAAACCCTACAGTATTTTACATCGTTTTTCTTCTTCTTCGTCTTAAATACTTTCTAATTAATTAATTAAATTATTTATAATAGAAGCACTTATCCATTTCTTCGTTACCTTTAAAAATGTTTGCTTTATTATTAAATTGAAATTAAATGCCAGCAAACTGAACTGATATTGTAGTATATAGAAAGATGTGTGAAAACAAGTGAAAACAGCCTTTTGCGCCTCTCTCTTTCTTTCTCTCTCTCTCTCTCTCTCTCTCTCTCTCTCTCTTCTCCCGCTCTTTTCTCTCCCGCTCTTCTCTCTTGCACTCTCTCTTTCCCAGCCTCGTCCCTTTCTCATATCTGTCTTAATCCATGTGCCCTAATCTCCTCTCTCTCTCATCCGCCTCCCCCGAAGTAACAGGTGTTTATCGCTTCATTCTTCTTCAGTCATTTAATTTGATCGGAAATTTCTGCAGCTCGAAACGGCCGAAACATTATTAGAATTTAAGGCTCTCTGTCATTCTCTCTCTCATTCTCTCTCTCTCTCTCATTCTCTCTCTCACTCTCACTCTATCCAGCTGTCGCTTTTTCTCTTTCCCTCGCTCTCTATCCCTTTCTCTCTCATTCTCTCTTTCTTTCTCTCTGGCTTGCTCTCTCTCTCTCTCATCTGTCTCTCTCTTTCACTCTTTATCTCTATCTCTTTCTCTCGCATGGATCTCTCTCTCTCTCTCTCTCTCTCTCTCTCAGAGCGAACCACTTTCTCTCGCATGAATCTTGAACGTTCAGAGACCGCCCGGGAATGTTTCCTAAATATTTAGCGCTGTTCGAGGAACTTGTGTGGAAATGACAGCTAATAACGAGAGTGACGTCTTCTTTGTTTACGGTTGTGTACTACTAGAACGCGGGCGTACCCTCAGACCAATTTGTTCTCTCTCTCTCTCTCTCTCTCTCTCTTTATCTCACTTCCTCTCACCCTCTCGCTCTCTCTCTCTCTCCCTCTCTCTCTCTCTCTCTCTCTCTCTCTCTCAACATATCCCATTGTTCATCGCTGGCCGCACCATATTCGCATTACATGCTCTTGGTAGCCAATTGTGTGGAGATGAGAAAGAGAGAGAGAGAGAGAGATTGAGAGAGAGAGAAAAGAGAAGTAGAGAAAGAGAGATCGCGCGGAGTTTCAAGCCACAAGGAGTGCTCTCCTCACCTTGTTGATTCTATGGTGCGCATTCGAGAAGATCTGGTGAAGTCATCTTTTGCTGTCTGCGTCTCTTTCTCTCTCTCTCTCTCTATCTCTCTCTCTCGCCCTATCCCTTCTCTCTCATATCAGCTATTGGATATGCATACATGAACGAAAAACGCACAGGGACCATATTTTTATATTGTCCCTGTCATTCTCTCTATTTCTCTTTATCCCTCTGTCTCTCTCTCTTGCATGCTCTCTCGCTTTGCCGCCAGTTTTGTCTCAGCTTTTTCTTTTCTGGACTATCTCGTCATTTTTTGTTTCTTCCTTTTCCCTCTATCTTTGTCTCACTCTCTGTCTCTCTCCACCCCTCTCTCTCCCTCTCTCTCTATCTATCTCTATTTCTCTCTCTCTCTCTCTCTCTCTCTCTTATGCTTCTTCTGCTAATTTTAAATCATTCCAGAACGCGAACTGTTAATCTTCAAGAGTGGGCTTCATCGCTTGAGGATGAGCGAGTAAAAAAAATGACAATGGAAATGGGGGACGATAGAGAGAGAGAGAGAGAGAGAGAGAGAGAGAGAGAGAAGAGAAAGAGAGAGTGTGAAAGAGAGAGAGAGAGAGAGAGAGAGAGAGAGAGAGATAGTAAAAATGCATACTGAGAGAAAGAAATGGAGAGAGAGATAAAGAGAGAGATAGAGAAGAGAGAGAGAGAGAAAAAGAGAGAGAGAGAGAGAGAGAGAGAGAGAAAGGGAAACAGATCCAGATGGAGAGTGAGGGAAGAGATCTATGAGGATGTAGAGATCATAATGCTCTCATATATATCCCCTTAGGCTCTTCTCAATCATCTTCTCTCTCTCATCACCCCTCCCCCCTTGATCTCCTCTCTTTCTTCTCCACAGGCAACAGCCGCACATTCTTGCACATTTACACCTCCCCCCCCTCCGTCTCTTACTTTTTCCTCCCGCGTTCAGTTCTTTCTTTACACACACACAGGCCATTCAGGAGTTTTTCTTCTCTCTCTTTCTCTCTCTCTCTCTCTCTCTCTCTCAGATCCCTGCCTATCCCCCCCCCCCCCCTCTTTTTTTACCTGCCTCAAGTTTCTGCCTTGCACACGCCTGTCTCTCTCTCTCTCTCTTTCTCTCTCTCTCTTCTATCTCTCTCTTGCCTCCAGTCTTTTTCCCTAACCCCCTCACACTCACGCAACAGCAGCAGCAGGGGCATAATTAGCCAGCAAGTCTAAAGTGGGAGATGAAGCCTAGTCGGGGCTTTTTTCTCTCTGCTACTTCTCCACCACCACCACGCTTCACATGTGGTCAGCGCGAATAAAGAAATTGTATAGCGAAGTTTCTCTCTCTCTCTCTGTCTCTCTCGTTCTCTCTTGCATTTAGCTCGCTCATTTCCTCCTATTCGATCTCCTTCTCCGTCCTCTCTTCAGTTCCAAGCTCTCTGTTTCTTATTTAACTCGCCTGCCTGCTCGAGTGCACAACGGCTGCATCCAGTAAGAATGGCAGGCCGGTTGTTCAGCTAGAGAGAGAGATGAGAGAGAGAGAAAGAGAAAGGAGAGGAGAGAGAGAGAGAAAGGAGAGGAGAGAGAGAGAGAAAGAGAAAGGAGAGGAGAGAGAGAGAGAGGAGAGAGAGAAAGAAAGAAAGAGAGAAAGGAGAAGGGAGAGTGAGAGAGAGAAAAAATGTAGAAGATGAGCAAAGCAACAGCTACTTTGACACACTTGCTTCGGTTGAAATGTACGTGTCGAGATCGGGACGGCGAGATATAACTGTGAATAGTGAAACGGGAGAAGAGAGAGAGAGAAAGAGAGAGACAGAGGGAGAGGAAGAGAGAGAGAGAGAGAGACTGTCCCCCCCCCCCTCTTGTAACGCGACAAACAACTGGTTCGAGAACGCGCGCGCGGCGACGCCTTCCGTGTGCTCCTCTTCCTTCGGTTGGCTCTCGCCCCCCCCCCCCCCCCCCCCGAGGGATGCCTAACAAGGAACCGAGAACCGAGAGGTGTCATCGGAGAGCGAGGAGAGAGAAGGAGAGAGAGAGAGAGAGAGAGAGAGAGGGGGGGGGAGGGGGAGAGACTGAGAGAGAGAGGAGAGAGAGAGAGAGCTGGCAATGACCGGAAGAAACAAGAGGCTTTTCTCTTACTCTCACTCTCTCTCACTCTCTCTCTCTCTTCCTCTCTCTCTCTCTCTCTCTCTCTCTCTCTCACCCTCGCGCCGTTTGCACTCCTGTCCTCATCGTCCTCCCCCTTCCGTCACTTCCCATGGTTGTCTCGTCTGTCGAACGACTCAAAACACCGCATCTTCTCCCTCCATCCTCAGCTTCTGACCAGGAAAAGCTCCTTCTCTAACACTCTGCCGTCTCTCTGACTCTCTCTCTCTGTCTCTGTCTCTCTCTCTCTGACTCTCTCCCTCTCTCTGATCACTCTCTCTCTCTCTCTCTCTCGCGATATCTCCAAGGAATATTTGCATGCGCCCGTATGTTATGCCAGCCGCCCAACTGCAAATATCCTCGTCGGCGATTGATCTCACTTTTCCTCTCTTTGTATTTCTCTCTCTCTCTCTCTCTCTCTTCTCTCTCTCTCTCTCTCTGATCTCTCATCCTTTAGCTCTCTCTCTCTCTCTCTCTCTCTCTCTCTCTCTCTCTGTCTCTCTCTGTCTCTCTCTGTCTCTCTCTATCTCTCTCTCTCTCTCTCTCTATCTCTCTCTCTATCTCTCTCTCTCTCTCTCTCTCTCTCTCTCTCTCTCAACGAAGCTTTCACTTCCGTAATCTGTCATGAATATCTCATAGTCACTCCTTTGATCTCCGCAGATGTCTCATGCGCTGTCCAAAGCGCGGATATGTTTTTCTTGTTCAATCTTTCTTCCTTACCCGATCTCTTATGTTAGTACTTATCTACAGTGAAATCTAAAGTGCTTTTGTGCCAGTCTGACCAGGAGAATATCATTGGTTCGTAAATGATATAATAAATAGATAAGAGATTTCATTTGCTTTGAAAATGTTTTGACAGTAATTGGGCTTTTCTCCTTTCTCTCTCTCTCTCTCTCTCTCTCTCTCTCTCTCTGTCTCTCTCTCTCTGTCTCTCTCTCTCTGTCTCTCTCTCTCTCTGTCTCTCTCTCTCTCTCTCCATTTATCTCCCTAATGATTCTGTAGCCATTGTGCATTGTCAACGAAAATGTGATTAGAACAGCTTGCTTCCCCTGCCAATTTCTTTATAGACTCTTAGTAGTGTCATTATAATTTTTTGCTTCATTAGCAATAAGCACCAAAATAGCCTACGGAATCGAACTAGAAACTCTGGTTCATTCATGCCCCCAAGGCATGCTTAATAGTGCTTAAGGGAGTTAAAAGTTACATTATTGTGCGAAAATTGGCGATGATAGACTACATTAATTGGTGGAACTTCGCAAAGGTGCATGTCTCTCTCGCTCTCTCCCTCTCTCTTCTCCCTCTCTCTTCTCTCTCTGTCTCTCTGTCTCTCTGTCTCTCTCTCTCTCTCTCTCTCTCTCTCTCTCTCGCTTGTTCCCATACACGTTTCTGTGCTGTTATTCGATAGCCCGCCATGTTTGATGAGGACAAGTGTCCCTCACCCGTTCCCATCACGTTCCCGTTCTATTCCATGTGTTGTTTAATTGTCGCATTATTTGTCTTCTATTAATTAATTAATTAACTACTTGTTAATTACTTTTTAATCAAATTAAATATATATTTCGCGAAGATTAATGCAAAACTAAATGAATAAAGTTTAAAATGAGATTTTAAAAATGAAAGAGATTGTATCTATATTTATTTCCTTTTCAGAGGTGTACGATCGTCTGTGGAGAAGTGCATCATACGCGATTGCGCTCTAAGCTGCTTCGAGACAAACTTGAGAGGTATTCTTTTTTAAGGTTCAAAAATGTAACTTGATGTATAATTTATTCTATATTTAATTTTATTTAAAATAAATTGTTATTGATATTTAGAAAAAAAGAAACACGATAATATTATGGTTGAAGATATATTAAAAAGAAGGTGCCAAGTCCAAATTTTAAAGAAATGTGTGATTGTAGAAGAACAGTAACAATGGATGTATGGCGCTATAGCTGGTTTTGATGAGTAGCATCCGTTAAAAAGAGTAATCATGCTTCTTTATATGTTCGTGTCTGCAATAAAGGAGAGGAAATTTTTACTAATTAATTAATAAGCTTTAGAAATTTTTATATGACGTCATCGTCGGCATTGTAGAAAGCATGGAGGATGCCAATTTGTTATTGTTTCAGGAAGATTGTATTATATTGAGATCAACCTTATATTATAATAATTAAAAAGAAAAAGAATAAATTATTTTAAATAGCCTTTTGTAGTCTCGTGTTAGAATCAGGGTCCCTGATTCAGGAAAAAGGGCGCGAATTCAAACGTGAGTTTTTGGAGGTACCACGAGAGAATGGTCGACTACTACCAGTCAACGCCCAGCTACGGCAGTGGCGGACACCACCCACCCGGCTACGACTACACGCAGCAGGAGGAGGAGTGGGACAGGGAGGGTCTGCTGGATCCGGCATGGGAGAAGCAGCAGAAGAAGGTGAGAGAGAGAGAGAGAGAGAGAGAGGGAGAGAAAGGAGAGAGAGAGAGAGAGGAGAGAGAAGAAAGAGAGAGAGTGGAGGGAGAGAGAGAAGAGAGAGAGAGAGAAAGGAGAAGGAGAGAGAAAGAAGAGAGAGTGAAGGAGAGGGAAAGGAGAGAGATTGAGAGAGAGAGAGAGAGAAGGAGAAAAGAGAGGGAGAGAGAGAGGGAGAGAAAGGAGTAGAGAGTGAAAGGAGAGAGAGAGGAGAAGGAGAGAAGAGAGAGAGAAGGAGAAAAGATAGCGAGAGAGAGGAGAGAGAGAGATAGATAGAGAGAGAGAGAGAGTGGAAAGAAGAGAGAGAGGAGAAGGAGAGTGAGACGAGACAGAGGGTTAGGGTGAAGTTCGTAATGGTCACATAGCATAAGGTCTGATTTCATAATGGTCACTTATACGTTGAAGCCCATTAGGGAGTAGTGGGGGTCCCACTGTGGGACCGGAAGGTTCGGCATGGCCTTTTTTTTACTAGTAATGTTTCTTGTTATCTGAATTCAGTAGATCGGTTGGGATTTTGCCAGAACAGTCCCTGGCTCGATTTCTTTAACTAATGCCCTATATATAAAGCAACCGTGGTTTTGCAAAAGTATAAACGTATAAGGCAAGCCATTCTCTTATGCAATGTTTCTTCGTATCGACTTTTCATTCCAACACAGAATATGAGGAATAGAGATTTGCTAATACTAGTCGCTTTGACTTCCTTGAAAATCTTTCTCTTCTAAATTTGAAGAGGGGCGGTTCAAAAAAAGATTTAAGATGTCATTTGATTAGTTTTCGTGATCCCCCTTCCATATGGTTGGCCTTTTCTTCCACCGAATTTTATGGATGCAATGTTGCCTATGTATGTATGCACAGGATCTTCGGGATGACTAGAATCGACCTTGTTGGCTTAAAAGATGATGAGAAGGAGAGAGAGAGCGAGAGAGAGAGCGAGAGAGAGAGAGAGAGAGAAGAGAGAGAGAGATAGGTTTAGGGTCGTTTAGGTCAATCGGCGTTAGGGCGAAGTTCATTAAGGCCACTTATGTTAGAAGATTTGGGTTGATTTATTTGTTCAGTTCCGATTTTTTTCCAGACCAGTCCTTTGCTCGGATTCGGTTTTATACGGGATATGCCTGTTATGTGAAAAGCAACGGTGGTTTTGCAGAAGTGCAAAAGTATAAGAATCGACTAGGACAAGGCATTATGATCTTCAGAAGAGGCCGGAGAAATGCTGCTTATAATGGCTTTTATGTAATGCATGGGAATAAATCTTCCCCATTGAATTTAATTTTTTTATATTGATTAACTTTATGCTTTTTTTGCAAGAGTAAAATCAGGGAACAGATTTTACTTCCTAGGAAATCTCTTGTTCTTCTTCTTCCTTATTAGCTGAGGGGCTGTCAATCAAGAAAATTAAAAATAGCTTATTGATTAGTTTTCATGATCTCCCTTCCACATGGCTGGCCTTTTCTTCCGCCGAATTGGATGGATGCAATGTTGCACGTTGCCTATGTATGTATGCACAGGATCTTCTTCGTGATGACTAGAATCGACCTTGTTGGCTTAAAAGGTAGCAGAAAGGAGATGAGAAGGGAGGAGAGAGAGAGAGCGAGAGAGAAGGAGGGAAGAGCGAGAGAGAAAGAGAATGAGAGAGAGAGGGAGAGAGAGGAAGAGAGAGAGAGAGAGAGAGAGATAAAGAGAGAGAGAGATAAAGAGAGAGAGAGAAAGAGAGAGAGAGAAGAGAGAGAGAGAAAGTGAGAGAGAGAGAAAGAGAGGGAGAGAGAGAGAGAGGGTCAGGTATATGTTTGCTACTGGCTTTTGGACCGGATGGTAAGGTAGCTAGCTAGATGCGAGTGCAGGATGTGGAGGAATGGGCAAGGGTGCATGGTGGATCAGATGGGGATCTAGCCGGGGGATATATGATATCCAGGAGAAGGAGAGAGAGAGAGAACCAGAGAGAGAGAGAGAGAGAGAAAGAAGAGAGAGAGAGAAGAAGAAGAGAGAGAGAGAGAGAATGAAGAAGAAGAGAGAGCGAGAGAGAGAGAGGGAGAGAACGAATGAAAGAGTCAGAGAGAAAGAGAGAGAGTTAGAGAGAGAGAGAATAGTAACGGAGAAAGAAAAGAGAATCATCCGTGACTAGATATAGACGTGCTACCTTACGTAAGCAGCGAAAGGAATCAGGAAAAAGCGTTTAGCAAATTGGCTGCCAGACCATGGAGAAGGAGAAGGGTAGAAGAAGATTACAGAGGAGATTTCATGACAAGTAAAGAGGGATTTAGTGGGGGATATAGAAAGGGAGAATTGTGGAATTTAGGATCAAATGAAAAAATATAATATAATGTATTAAAATAATATTATAGAAATATTATAATAAAATTTAGAATAAATAGCAGGGAGATTTCATGACAGGTAGTGGATTTAGAGGAAATATTAAAAGGAATAGCTGTGGAAGATGGGATTAAATTATAATAAGTAAAATGGTAGATATATTTGTGGAATTTACGATTAAATAAAAAAAAAGATTAATGATATAATGCATCATAATAATATTAAAAATAATAATGTTATTAAAGTGAGATTAAATGATATAATTAAATTTTTTGGCTCATTTAAATTATAATTAAATTTTTGGCTCCTTTTCATGCACACTTTGCAGACGTTCACCGCGTGGTGCAACTCGCATCTTCGCAAGGCTGGCACAAGCATCGAAGTGATCGAGGAGGACTTTAGAAATGGTTTTGTTTATATCTTTATGTATTTCGTTAGTTAGTTAGTTAGCTAGTTAGAATTACTTTGTCCAAATCTGCATGTTACTTATGGGCACCCAGGAGACCTAAAAAAGTTTTTTCTTTCTTTTTTTGGATTTGTAAAATTGACAGCTAATGTTTAAGAATCGTAACAAAAAAGTTGCGTTAGGAATCGATTTTAAAATACTAATTTAAGGTCTCAAATTGATGCTGCTTCTGGAGGTCATCAGCGGTGAGCCACTCCCCAGACCCGACCGAGGAAAGATGCGCTTCCACAAGGTATTTTATTTTGATTTTATTTTCCCGCCAATTTTTTTAAATCATTTTTTAAAAAAACTCTTCCTACCTTCTCCTATTGTTAGCTAGGTAATTTTTCTCCTTTTTTAAGCTTTACATACTAATAGTAGAAAAAATTAATTTGTGAAATTTGCTCGAATGTTAAAAAAAGAAAAGTACTGCACATATTTTTATTTGTAAAAAGTAATAAATCTTACTATTTATTTCAGATCGCGAATGTGAACAAAGCGCTCGAGTACATCGAGAGCAAGGGCGTCAAGCTGGTGTCCATCGGCGCGGAAGGTGAGAGAGCGAGAGAGAGAGAGAGAGACTGACTGAGAGAGAGAGAGAGGAGATGAGAGAGAAAGGAGAGAGACTAACAGAGAGAGAGAGAGAGAGAGAGAGATATGAGAGAGACAGAGACGGAGATGGAGATTGGAGAGTCTTGTGTTAAGAGTTTTTTTTTATCCTGGCGGTTTTGGGATAGCAAATATTATAGAGAAGTCGATCCTGAAAGCGTGAAAACGTTTGGTGAAGAGTGAAGCTGGTCTGAAATGCTGTTCTGTGTATGATTTAAGAAAAATAGTTTAGTAATGCCTAGAAATGTGAATTTATTTTTGAGTAGAGAACATATAAATCGTTTTTTTTTTTAATCCAAACAGATTATAAAATCTCTCCATTATCAGCAATACAATTAATGTTACCTAATTATATTTTAATTTTACCTAATTATATTTTGGAAATTTTTTTACCTAATTATATTTTGGAAAAAAATTTATTAATCTTATTCTCTGTACAGAAATTGTCGATGGCAACGTTAAGATGACACTCGGTCTGATTTGGACGATCATTCTCCGCTTTGCCATCCAGGACATTAATGTCGAAGGTTTGTTTTTATTTTTATTTTTTATTTTATTATTTATTTTTTTATATTAAATAAATAATTTAAAAAAGTTTCCTGTGCTTATAGGAATCCAAGGTATCTTTTTATGTATAAATCAAATTCGTTCATGAAAATCTGTTGAAATGATGGCCCTTTACTGCTAAATAATTTGATGCAGATGTTAGAGTTAAATGAGTAAAAATTAAATTGTCCGCAGTTACCTTCTTGATTTTTTGTACACGGCGGTTTTGCTGTAGCAAAGAAGATGAAAAGGAGATGGTTGAGGTTTTGTACTGGTGCTGGGGATTCGGCTGTTGTAGTATTAAAATTATAAATTGGTGATAGTGTAATAATATGTGTTGTTATGTATTATCTTTAATTTTTAAGTGAGGAAAACTTTCCTACAAATTTAGGGATAAGCTTTTTGAAAAACTATTATGTGATGCGTACCTAAAATCTACAAAAGACGAAGTTTCGGGGAAGATTATTGTTAATTTTCCCCCAAAATATCGCTAAAAATATAATATATGAAAAATTATTATAATTATCATTTGAGAACTCTCCGCCCGCGACGGTCTTCTCCTTTGGTGCCAGCGAAAGACGGCGCCCTACAACAATGTCAACGTGCAGAACTTCCATACTAGCTGGAAGGTAATTTGCATATTTATTGTACATCAATTGATAGGATAATCAATGTTTCAACTGTTAACAGGTATATGGTGTTGCTAATATGACAGTCCATTGGGAAAATTTTTTTTTGAACAATAAATGAGATGCTCTAGATCGTTGGTTAAATGTTTCACTCATATATGACTAGTAAATGCTTATTATTATTTGTATTAATAAGTCGAATTTTTTTAGTAGTATTACAATAATAAAAAAAAATAATTTAATAAAAAATAATAATAATAATTTAAAAATATTTTCCCGCTCAAGACGAATTTAAAAATATTTTTCCCTCAGGACGGCCTCGCCTTCTGCGCGCTCATCCATCGCCATCGACCGGAGCTGCTCGACTACAGCCAGCTGCACAAGGTGACCGGCCAGACGGTGGCATTTCTTTCTTTCTCTAACACACTCTCACTGTCTCTCTCTTGTTCTTTCTCTCTAGCTGTCTCTGCTCTCTCTCTCTCTCTCTTGTTCTTTCTCTCTAGCTGTCTCTGCTCTCTCACTCTCTCTCTCTATTCTCTTTTTCTATCTGTCCCTCTCTCTCTCTCTCTCTCTCTCTCTTTCTGCCTCTCGCTCCAAACATGCATTAGTTTCAGAAGGTTATTTTACAAGTGATTTTACGCTACATATATATGTTTATCTATTTTGCTTGTTCTTCCTTGTTATGCATCATAAAATAAGTATTAATTCTTGTTCACTTTTTCTTCCTTTTTTTAAAATTATATGAAGAAATTTCCAAATTTTCCTACTCTCAGGGCGACCCGCTGCACAACCTCAACTTGGCCTTCGACATTGCCGAGAAGCATCTGGACATTCCGCGGATGCTGGACGCCGAAGGTATTTATTTTATTTAATTAATTAAATTAATTAAGTCTATTTAATTAATTTATTTATTTAATCAATTAATTTTTTAAAGTTATATATATATATATATATTTATATATTTATTTAGCTATTTATTTAACTATTTATTCAAAGTCCATTATTTATTTATCATGAAGTTCTACTATATCTCTCTCTCCTGTTTTTCATAGCGATTATCCAAAGGAGATGCCCCCCCCCCCCATCGCTGCCCAGTCTCTCCCCCTATCCCAACAGTGATGTGACCCTGTGGTTTCCAATTGGCGCTCCCGCATATTAATAGACGGTTCCCGTCAAGAAACCGTTTTATGACGGTACCGAAGTATAGACTACATTACTCTTTCACTCTTTTTCTCTCTCTCTCTCTCGCACTCTCTCTCTATTATTCTCTCTCTTTCTCTATTTCTCTCTCTCCTTCTCTATTTCTCTCTCTCTCTCTGTGCCCTCCACTCTCTGCTCTCTCTCTTTCTCCTGTCTCTTTTTCTCTCATTCTTTCTCTTTCTGTATCCTCCACTCTCTGCTCTCCCTCTCTCTTTCTGATTTCTTTCTCTCTTCTCTCTCTTTCTTTTCTCTCTCTCTCTCTCTCACCCGACCCTCTGAATCCCCACTCAGACGTGGCCTTCTCCGCGAAACCGGACGAGAAGTCCATCATGACCTACGTCTCGTGCTACTACCACGCATTCCGTGGCGGTCCGCAGCTGCCACGGATGGCCGTCCGAGCAGCCTCTCCACCCCCGCCAGTGGTCTACCAACCACCCCCACCGCCACCCGGCCCACCACCAAGGGACTGGAGGAAGGAGGTCAGGGGTCCAGTCCAGGAAATGCAGTGACTTTGACCCCCCAACCTCCTGTTTGTCCATAGTTCAAGTCCAAAGTCCCATGATCTACCCTCCACTGTCAAGAATTGCACGTCATTCGTCGAAGACCTTGGCGGTGTGAGACCCCCGACCAACCGCACAACAAGGGACTGGAGGAAGGAGGTCAGGGGTCGAAGCGTGTGTGCCAGTCCAGGAAGTACAGGAAGTGCAGTGGCTTTGACCCCCCCCCCCCAACCCAATGTTTGTCCATAGTTCCAAGGTCCAAGTCCAAAGTCCGGTGGTCTACCAACCACCCCCCCTTCGAAGTCAAAGAGTGCCCTTCCATATGTCGAAGACCTTGGAGGTCGTTAGACCAACTGTCCAGACTGTTAGACCAGCCGACCAACCGCCTACCAAGACTATAACACCCACAGTCCTTGTCCAGAGTTCTGACAAAGCTGAATCACACACCTCAGGTATCAAGATGTCCAAGGAGTGTGCATTGTGACTGACAGTCCGTGTTCAACAAGTTCAGAGAACCGGCCCCCCAACTCCAGAATCATACGGATGCATAAGCCATTTGTCCTGGCCACTTCTGTGGTGGTTCACTTACCGTAACCCTTCCCGAGTCGTTCACTGCAGTTGTAGTTGAAGGCGACACTAGTCTACGACGAGATATAGTATCCGAAAAGAACTCCACAGTTGTCCTTGTCATGTCCCGTGCAACGTTTGCTATCTTATAGCAAAGTTGCATATTGATCGTGCAGCTAATTAACTAAAAGAGCAGAAATTGAGAAATGAGTTATTATGAATTATAGTGTCATTGAGTTATAGTGTCATTAACAAAGAAGTCGGTGCGTCGAGTGCGTGTTCTAGAGTGCTGTTTGCCAATTTACAGACATGAACGCGGGCGTGCCGGACGAGAAGGCAGTGATGACGTACGTCTCGTCGTACTATCATCACTTTAGCAGCATGAAACAGGTATACACGGTAGCACACTAAAAATAGGGGTGATTTATTTTGGTCAAGAAGAGGACCACCTGCCAATTTCTATACCCATGTTAAATATGTATCCCTCATCTGTAGTAGACGCTTTTATTTCTTGAATTTACTTGTAACAAAAATTGTTTTACAAAATGTGATGAAATATAGTTCTGACCTCAAAGGACTAACAATAAGTAGATAACATCAAGCATTACCCGGAAAGTAGTTGCGAGAACGCGCAAGAGTGAAAGTGATGATGATCAGAGATTAGATAGTTTTTACTTTTGCTGTTTAATTTTGTTGCTTGACTCACGGGTAGCGTTACTTTGAAAGACCAGTCAAGTGAGATATGCAGTTGTAGAGGGAGAGAGAGAGAGAGAGAATGTGAGAGAGAAAGAGGCAGAGAGTGAATGAGAGAGTGACAGAAAGAGAGAGAGAGAGAAAGAGAAAGAGTGAGAGAGAGACGGCTTGATCACCTGAACACCTTTAGAGCTTGGAAATAGTGAGAGAGAGAGAGAGAGAGAGAGAGAGAGAGCGACACAGTTTCCCTTTCGGAGCATAACTACTACATTCTCAATCCTTGGTAATTAATTTCCTCTCTCCCCTGCTCTCGTTGTGTTTCTACCAGGAATCATGGTAGAATTAGGCCATCCAACCCATTTGTCTCCTCTCCCTCTCTCT
>CALZFC010000057.1:160000-217500 GCA_945643635.1 Allodiplogaster sudhausi
ACAATAGTATTCGCTGTAATGTTCTCGTAGAGATGGCTTTGAAAAGTGGGATTCTTTGTGGAATTTTTTTAAACACAAAATCTACGTTAAATTGATTAGCGAAAATGAGACGATTTATAGTTAATGAATGATTTTGGGATCATTGTAGACATGGATTACGGTAATAAATGTCATTCGGCATTAGGTAAATGAATGATTTTGGATTATGGCATGCATTCCCTAACTGTCAGGTTGCCGAACGCCTCGATGCACTCTACCTCGACTTTGCCAAGCGAGCGGCGCCCTTCAACAACTGGCTCGACGGCGCGAGAGAGGATCTGGCTGATCTGGTTAGTCGTTTCTCTCTCTCTCTCTCACTCTCTCTCTCTCTTCTCTCTCTCTCTCTCTCTTCTCTCTCTCTCTCTTCTCTCTCTCTCTCTCATTCTCTTCAGGTGATCGTGCACGAGATGCGTGAGATCGAAGAGCTTGTCTCGGCGCACGACCAGTTCAAGGCGACTCTCGGCGATGCAGACAACGAGTTCAGATCCATCGATACCATTGAGCAGGTAGATAGTGATTACGGTAGCCGCACCGAAAATAGCCTCCTTTAAACTTGTTTTAATTATTTATATTATCTAAGTTATTTATTTCTATTTATTGTTCCATTATAAAATTGGATTGAAGGTTTTTTTGTACGTAAAATGGGATGTCATAAAATTTGAAGATCGAAATTTGAGGAAAAAAATTATGAAAATATTCCAGGAAGTCGAACACATGGTGCTCTCGCACGGATTTGATCGTGAGCTCCTCAAGAATCCATACACGGATCTGTCGGCGAGCGATATCCGGTTAGGAAGAGAGAGAGAGAGAGAGCAGAGAGAGAGAGAGAGAGGAGAGAGAGCGCAGAGAGAGAGAGCGCGAGAGAGAGAGAGAGAGGAGAGAGAGCGCAGAGAGAGAGAGAGAGAGAGAGAGAGAGAGAGAGAGAGAGATGTCAGATAAGTGAAATAAGATATATCCTTTTCTTTCATTAAAAAAATCGCTCATTTCAAATAAAAAAATCGCTCATTTCAAATAGTACAATTGTCTACATTTTCTGGTATCACATGCTCGTTTGTCTTTGCTTTGTTGGTGATAATAACTATTTATATAAAAAAAAATGAAAAGAATAGTTAAAAAGTAGTAAATTAAAAGCTAAATTGATTCCAGCCGAAAGTGGTCCGAGGTGCAGTCGGCTGTGCCTCGTCGTGACTCGCAGCTACAGAACGAGCTGCATCGACAGCAGAGTGAGTTTTGGCGGGAAATTTTAATTTAAATTTTTAAATTTAAATAAAAAAATTATAATTAGTGATTTTTATTAATTAATTAATTTTTTTAATCTCTTCTTAAAAGTTTTTTCTTCTTCTCTCAAATCTATGAAAAAAGTCTAATCATGTTCTATTTTTATTTTCTTTGTGGTTTTTTCTGTCCAAATTCTCCACAGGTGCCTTTATGATTTAATTACTTTATAAATTATTTGGGAAAAATATGTACTATTAATTTGAATTTATTTTGGCGGGAAAATTTTATTTGAATAAAATAAAACTCCATACAGACAACGAACGACTCCGCGTCCTCTTCGCGGACAAGGCGAACACGGTCGGGCCATGGCTGGAAAGGCAGCTGGAGCAGGTAAACGAAATTGATTAATTTGAATTCATTTTGGCGGGAAAATTAATATGTGTAATTATTTTGTCTATTTAGCTTGGAATAGTAGTGTGAAACTTTAAAAAAATTAATTTAAAAACTTTAAAAACAAATTAAAAAATAATAAAGTTATTCTATATAAACAGGTCATTTCCATTGGCATGGGCGGACTTGGCAGCCTTGAGGCGGCCATCAATCAACTTGCCGACATTCACCGCCAGGTTTAATTTTTATTTTCTTTTGGCGGGAAATTTAAATTTAAATTATTATTTTTTTTTTCAAAAAAAAACATTTAAAGGAGAGAGATATATGGTTAGGGACAAGGTTCGTTAAGGCCACACTATAATAAGATTTGGGTTGGTGTTTAATTCTAGAGGGTGGTTAATTCGGCGCTGCCGCTGCTTATTTGATCAGTTTGCGGGGATTTTATCAGACCAGTTAATCTGGCTCGATTTCTCTATTTCTTATGCCGCATAAGTAGAGGAACAATGGTGGTTTTGCGCAAGTGAAAAAATATAAGAAGTGAATCCGGGAAGATAGTGTGTTAACTGCATATTACAAGTATTATGCTTACACTAGATTTGATCTGATGCGTAGTAATAAATCTTGCCCATTAATTTTTTTCTTTTCTTTTGGCGGGAACTTTAAATTAAAATAATAATAAAAAAAGAAATTCAGGCGCAGAGCTACAAGTCGAATCTGGACGAACTCGAGCGCATCAACCAGGAGATGCAGGAGAACTTTGTCTTCGAGAATCGCAAGTCGAGGTGGCTGAGGGTTTTGGCTCGAGATTATAAAATTTGAAAATTTATTGGCGGGAAATTTAAGTTCTTATATTTGAAACATATTACCCAGGTATTCGATGGAATCGCTCCGTGTCGGATGGGAGTCGCTGATGACTTCGATCAACAGAACGATCAACGAGTGCGAGAATCAGGTTTGGATGAGAGGGAGAGAGAGAGAGAGAGGGAGGGAGCGGAAAAGGAAAGTGAGAGAGAAATAGAGAGAGAGAGAGAGAGAGAGAGAATGTAAGAAGAAAGTGTGAGAGAGAGGGAGGGAGCGAAAAACGAAAGTGAGAGAGAAATAGAGAGAGAGAGAGAGAATGTAAGAAGAAAGTGAGAGAGAGAGAGAGAGAGAAACCTAGAGATAGATAGGGAAAGCGAGATGGCGGTAGGTGCCAAAAGGAGTCGAGGATGAAGAATAAATATATTGATGAATAATTGTATTAGTATAATTATACTTAATTATGAATGAAAAAGGATAAGAAGAAGTAGAATATGATCTTTTTCTCCAGATCCTCACACGCGACAGCAAGGGCATGTCGGAAGAGCAGGTCAACGAACTTCGTTCGTCTTTCAATCACTTTGACAAGGTTTGTTGTTGTTTTCTGTTAATCAATTAAATAATTAATTAATTAATTACCGTTTATTTTGAAACAATACAAATGTTGGAAATTTTATTTATTTTGTAAATTAGTACAATAACCCATGTAGCTTCTGCCTATCAGTTTGCTCGTTCGAGGTCAGCCATATATATATTGAGCGTATAATGTAAACCACATGAGAGAGGGGCAATACAGGAGTAACATTTTAATAAGCGCCCGGTGTATTGTAGTGCACAATGTATGAAAATAAAAAAAAAGTTTGTAAAAAAAATAAATGGTGACATTTAAATAAGTAAAATTTGAACAGGTTATAAAATGAATTGTGATGAAATTAAAATAAGAAAATTTAGACAGTTTTTTTCGTTCTAGGACCGCTGTGGCCTCGACTCTGAGCAGCTGAAGAGCTGCCTCATCTCGGTCGGCTACAAGGTCCGACCAGGAAAAGAGGTTATCGGCAATTTTAAAATTGTTTTTGGCGGCAATTTTAAATGCCGTTTTTCCCGTTCTCTTCGTTCTCAATAGTTTCTGTCAAGTAGACATCCTTTCTTGGTCTCTCGTTCTCTGTTTCTCTCTCTCTCCTTTGATTTCTTTCGGCCTTTCTCCGTTCTCTCTTTCTTTGTGTCTCGCTCTCTCTCTCTCACTATCTAGTTAATTCGTTTTATTCATGCAGGTTCTTTAAAAAAAATTTGAATACTTATTTAAGAGATGAAATATAGAATATAAAAATTTGTAAGTTAATTAATTTCTTATTTATTTATTTTTCTCCTTTCAGGGCGACACTGACATGTCTCGCATTCTGTCGCAGCTCGACCCGAACAGAATGGGCCGCGTCTCCTTTGATGCCTTCCTTGACTTTATGACCAAGGTATACTGTGGCTTTTTTTTATTATAGTTTATATCTAAAAATTTAATGCCAAAAATATAAAACGAAATATGTGAATATGTTTATTTAAAAAAAAAACTATATTTTATTGAATACATATAGTTGTAATAGAGTGTTGTTGTCATGCAATTTGTTTTATTAATTTAAAAAATGGAAAAAGGACATAATTAAATATGTAAGTAAATCTAATATATTTTAAATGTAATAAGTAATTCAAATCTAAAAAAAAATGGTTTAAATCTAATATTTAATTTGACACAGGAAACTTCCGACTCGGACACGGTGGAACAAATGATCGACTCCTTCAGAATTCTTGCCGCCGGAAAGGTAGATGATCATTTTGTTATTATTATATAATTTGTTGAATTATTTAAAAAATAATCTACTTAATTTATTATATAATTTGTTGAACTTTCATCGCTTTAAAAGAATCTTCACTATTTCTTGCCTTTTATCACCTTTATTCTGCTTTATTGCTATTTAAAAGGTTTTTGGGATGTTAAAAATTCGGAAAAATTTCGTACATTTTCATCATAAGTAAACAACATTTAAAAAAATAATTATACTAATAAGATGATAGCTTGCTTTATTAGGTAGATATTGACTAATCTATGTAAGATGAGTTATTCAGTGCTTTAAATATAAAATTAAATATTCACTAATTTAAATAAAATTCGACGTTAACTAATTTATATAAAATTATATGTCGCTAAGTTATGTAATACTACGTGTTAACTAATTTAAGAATGAAATTTGATATTAATTAATTAATTAAATTTTTCAGCCCTTCATCACTGCCGACGAGCTGCGAAGGGAGCTTCCCGCAGATCAAGCAGCCTATTGCATGCAACGCATGGCGCCCTCTGGCGATCCCTCAGCGCCCCTTGGCTCGTATGACTACGTGACTTTCTCGAGATCCCTCTATATCCACTAGACTTGTGTGACTTGGTGACTATTTCGAGATCCATTAGATACGCTCGAGACGATGGCCACCACGCATAATACCCCAGCATAGTCTAAGAGGCATGTAGCACCCCCGGGTATAGTGCCCCCCCCCCCTCCAGCTATTATACGAAACAATTAACATGATAAACCTAAAAATGAACTCTACACTTTCAATCTTCCAAACTTTAATCCACACTCTCACACAATTGTTCTAGCGATCACCCCATTTTTTTTTGCCACTTACTTACTTCCTACGAAAGCGCGCTACAGTTTTTTCACACATGGTAGTTGTTTAGAAGCGGCAAAAAAGATACTTATATGCCGCAAGAGGATTTAAAACGCCCGCCTTTTGTGTCCTGCGTGGGAAATGTCTGAAAGAGTACGGTAGCCGATATTCGCGCAACAAACGATTTTTTTTTCTTCCTTTTTTCATCTAATGTTTTCTTCCATTTATACGAGAGCCATCTCTGCCAGTTGACATTTTGCCCTTGTTTTTCTAACGAAAACTTGCGCCTTATAAGATCTTATTATTAGACTTTATGACCTTTTTTTTAAGAGACTATTATGCTGAATTGATCGTTTTTTTTTTATAGGAAACGTCAATATTTCTTACGCTATTTCTCTTCCCACCGATTCTTAACCTTTCTAACGTTAAACGCTGCCTAATAACTTATGTGATGGTGTTTATGATAATTACCGCTTTTTTTCTTTTTTTTTTTCTTTTCACCTCCTTTCATTCAATTTAGCTTACGTCAAACTCTAACGAATAACACTTTCATAGCATCGCGCGCATTTTTGCTTTCAAATATTCCTTTTTTTTCTTACTAATTGGTTGCTTCATGCCAAAAGAAAAACAAGAGAATCGAAATGGGACTACTTTTACTCGGTTTCTTATCCAATGCTTTCTGCTCTAGTCCTCTGAACACGCGCGTAAATGCTTCTTCTTTTTCTTCGCATCCTAGAATGAGCGAGTTTAGAAGCCCACGCGCAACCTGCATCTTCGCCCTTGTCGAAGAGAACACGAATCAGAAAAGCTGCTAGCCATGCAAATTAGCCTCTTTTTTAGCATGCTATCAAAGCCAGCAACAAACTTCGTATTTTCAAGCCTGTAACATGCCTTTTTTCATTTTTCAAATCAAGGCTTCGTCCATATAGGGTGTATATAGTAAGAACCTACCTAGCAGGCTAGCTTATGGCAACGCTGACCCCGCGAATTTTCTCTGCTATACACAGTTTTGTGAGTCCCCTCCAAGGTGTCCGCAAGTGTATTTCATCATTGCAATCATTATATTTTGTTCCTTTTTCGCTGAGCGGAATAAAGCTATGTTCTCAAGAATTGTTTAGAATGAATGAACACGAATGAGGAATGATAATGAGAAGTTAAAACAGAATAGGATTGCATATGCAAATGTTGTTAAAAATTGTTTATCATTAATTGTTAAGAACATTGATCAGAAATGTAGCTCATTTATTCTTGTGTTTTAAAAGTGCTATCCAAGCGGAAATTTTTTTATGAAAAAATTATCTACATGAATGAACTATAGTGCAAACAAGAAAAATAAATAATTTATTTAAAAAAATAATAATAAGATTTAAAATACCGATTTGCTCGAAATTTTTATTAAAATTATAATATGTAAAAAATATTTATTCTCTCCTTGCTAAATATTTTGCATGAAAAGCATTAATATTTATAAAGAAAATCAGTAAACTGCACGGTTTGCTGAAATGGCCATCGCAGATCAAATATGGCTCAACATAAATATGGCAGCAGTCTTCTGAC
The DNA here is from genome assembly GCA_945643635.1 of Allodiplogaster sudhausi. Classification (NCBI taxonomy): domain Eukaryota; kingdom Metazoa; phylum Nematoda; class Chromadorea; order Rhabditida; family Diplogasteridae; genus Allodiplogaster; species Allodiplogaster sudhausi. The sequence goes on from CALZFC010000057.1 coordinate 166,658, forward strand.
TACATAAATTGATTGATTCATTGATTGATTGATTGATTGATTGACTAGAAATGACCTTTATAAAATTAAATTAAAAGTGAAAAATCTCCTTTCTTCTCGCTCTCTGCGCAAATATAATCTCGAATATCTGGCGTCGGCGGGTGACAGAGACACCGGACATTAAAAGATAGAAGAGAGAGAGAAAGAGAGAGAGAGAGAGAGGGAGAGAGAGGGAGGGGGGAGAGAGAGTGCGCTTGAAGAGGAGATCGCAGACGGCTTAAAGGCGACTCTGGTGAAAATGATGAAAAAAGGCTTCTTTTATACTGCCAATGCGCACTTTGCTTGATTATCTTACTTTGTGCTCCAACTTTTCAGTGCGAATTCTTTGCACTTGATGTATGTATGTAAATGCGAATTATAATTGATCGGAAACAGCTAATGTTTTAAATAAATGTTTTTGTCCTTAGAAGAAGTACAGAGGAAGAACTCCTACAACAACACTCGGAGTTCTATTAAAGAGCCGAAACTGCCTAACTTTCCATCATTGCACAATGGTGCTCTTCGCTCGAATGGTCGACTCTCATCCAAGCTTCCGCCTTCTCCCGCTCCTTTTCTCTGCTTCTCTGGTGCTTCTCGTGCTCTCTGCTGCTGCTGCTTCTGCCAGTCCTACGCCCGCGCCCGGCTGGCACTCTTTCACGGGCTCGGCCAATCTGACTTTTAATGGCCGCAACTTTGACCAACTCAATTATATCTACAGCGATGTTCCTGTCCAAGAGCCTCTAACCTGCCGAGGGGGCTTCATTCCTGGTATATCTCACTGTGCACTCATTTTCTCATTTGTGTCCTCCTAATCTTCCAGTCAATTGGGCCGAAATAACATATGGGAGTAGGTATTCCACAAGTCTTGGATCCCTTCTCATCCCCGAAAAAAAAGCTTTTGTTTTCAGCTGTCATCTCAAGTAACGCCGATTTCAAGGAAATGATGGAAAAAGATCTTGGAGATGATGCTCGAGACCATTGCTACGTTGCAGCTTTTAAGAACGATAAGAAAGACTGCAAGGCTAGTTTGCGCAAATAAATTTACATAGTATGTGCTAGCTTCTTTCTACATTGTGATTATGACACCGTAGTCACATCTAATTTAAAAGAGTAATCTCAAGCATATACATAATTCTCATTTAAGGAGACTGCTGTGAGTGTGAACGGTTGCTACGAGTGTGGCATCTCGGAGAAGAGAGAATTGACGTGTTGAGAAGGAGCAGTGGATCGATCGAACCGACGTCGTGTTCATCTCAAATGATGGCATGTCGCCAGCGATCTTTGCATCATCCGAAGGTGCCATCTACAACAACTTTGCTGAGTGGGCGCACCCTCTTCGGACTTGCTGCATGAGCGATCCCTTCCCGTAAGTTTCTCCTATAGTTCTTTTGAATCTATTTCAATCAACAACGGAAGAAAGCGACAACCGTCGTCGTTTCACAGAAGAACCACCACCCCGGCTATTCTCACATCAGCTACAACTACTACTGCTCCTGAAGTCGCAACCTCCGCATCGACGATCACTTTTTGTGAGGTCTTCTTCGCCGGGTGGACTGTCGCTCTCGTCAAAATCCTCAGATCCTGATACCATATTCGTATAAATCAACGTTTTCATGAAGTTGGGGTAATGCTATCACAAAAAAGACATCGACATATCAAGAGACATATATATATATATATATATATATATATATATATATATATATACATATGTATGTATATATCAATGAGCAATATCAAGACACATCTAATTGACTTTTCAGATGCAACGACACTGAAAAACACGAATGAGAAAAGTGGTTGAAAAGAGAGAAATGGGGCTAGAAAACAACTTTACAAATTTCCTTTAATACAAAAATCTCCTTTGACTCTTTCCACGACTTTATAGCCAAGGTGTGCTGTTAAAACAGTTTTTTGGATATTTTTTTTATTGATTTCTAGTTTATATTTGAAAAAAATTATAACTAAACTATTTCGGTCTTCTAAGAATCTCTTCTTATTCATTTGCAAAAAGGAACTAAAGTGGATGTACATACATGCTTACCATAAATCTGAAATGTATAGTGCGCTATTCCTTGACATATTTATTCATGTATATGAATTATACATGCTCGGAAAAAGCAAATCTTTTGAATGAATGTTTGTCCTTGGCCCTATAAAGAAGTTCGGAAGAATACACTTCATCTGTCGAGTTGGGACACAATTCAAGTACAACAACGCTCGGAGTGCTATCTATAAAAAGCCGCAACTGTCTCACTTTCCATCACTACACAATGGTGCACTGCTCGCGAGTGGTCGACTCTCCTCGTCCAAGCTTGCGCCTTCTCCCGCTCCTTCTTTTCTCTGCTTCTCTCGTGCTTTTCGTCGTGCGCCCTTCTGCTGCTGCAGCTGACGCTGACGCTCTCACTCTTACTACGTTCGATTCCCGGTGGTTCTATTTCACGGATTCGGCCAAGCTGACGTTTAAGAACATGACCTACGCACACTTCACTTACCTCCATAGTAGAAATATTTCCTTCGAGCCCCTGACCTGCCCCGATGGCTTCATTCCCGGTATCTCTCATCAGTTTGTGCATTTCTCATGACCAAATCTTCCAGTCTATTTCCACAACTTTTTTCTTTCAATCAGATAAAGAAAGTGCCAAATTTTATGATCAATTCTTTTATTTTCAGCAGTCATCTCGAATCAGACCACTTTCAAGGAAATGATGGAAAAAGATCTTGGAACTCGTTATCTTAAAGATTGCTTCATTGGCGCATTTAGGAATGAGCTGAAAGACTGCAAGGCTAGTTTGCAAAAAGAAATTTGCATGCATGCTCTAGCTTTGTTTTTTTTTCTACCCGTCCCGAGAAATAAAGGCCCTATCAGTAAGCGTCTGTGCGTGATTAATGAAAAGTGTCTTTTCAAATTTAGAAGAGTAATGTCAAACATACATAATTTTTATTAATTTTAATTTTACATAATTTTCATTTAAGGTGGGTCATCATCACCAGGGCGTTTGCTACCAGTGGCATTTCAGAGAAGAGAGAAGGATGTTAAGAGGGAGGAGTGGATCAATCGGCCTGAACTCGTCTCAGTTCATGGCATGGACCAAGCGGTCTTTCGAGGAAAAGGAGATGGCATCTACAACCTCTTAACTGATTGGGATCATATGCTCTTTCCTATCCAGACCTGCTGCATGAGTCATCCCTTCCGGTTAGTGTCTCTCCTCCTATCCTTGACACAACCACGGGGTGTCAAGGCGACACTTAGATAACATTTTAGTGTACTTAGTGCGGAGTCTCTCGACATTCCATGAATTGAAGAAAGAGTAACACTAATGCGTATACGGTAACACTTAATTCCCCGTTTAGTAGGGGTGGCAATGCGCTCTAAATTTTCAACTTTGAGAATCTTTTCGAATTCTTTCGTACTGTAGCTTTTATCTAAGTGTCGCCTTTGCACTGAGCTAACTCTCCGTGACAACGTTGTTGAATCAATTTCAACAGGCTCCAAAAAGGCGTCACCGGAGTGTGGAATTTCATGTGGATTCGCTTGACTTTTATATACTTGAGTTTAAAAAAAACTTAAACAAGAGAGAGTGAGAAACGAAAAGATATCACCGCTTCAGGACGACCACAACACCGACTCCCGGAACCTCTCCGACCACCGAAACCTCTCCGGCTCCCAAAACCTCTCCGACTCCCGAGGCCTCTCCGGCTCCCGAGGCCTCTCCGGCTCCCGAGGCCTCTCCGGCTCCCGAGGCCTCTCCGGCTCCCGAGGCCTCTCCGGCTCCCGAGTCCTCTCCGGCTCCCGGAACCTCTCCGGCTCCCGAAACAACTCCGACTCCCAAGACCTTTTCGACTTCCAAAGCCTCTCCGACTCCCGAAACCTCTCTGACCACCAAAGGCTCTCTTCCAACTCTGCTTTGGAAGCCGTTAGCCATTTCGTCTCTTAATAAAAACCCACCTCAAAACGTGCTCATTTAGCGTCTTCATCACTCTCTCCACGTCCGCGCTCGTTGTCTTCTATCCCTAAGCCCCGCCCACTTCTTTCCCACGCCCCTTGGAGCCTCTATGCCCCGCCCACGTCTCTCGCTCGCCAGTTCATGTGTGATATTAGATCCCCCTTTTCGTCAAGACCCTTCGCCTGTTCAAGCGTAACACAAGGATAAATTGGTAAAAAAAAACAGTTAGAAAAGTCTAAAGCAAAAAGTAGTAAGAGATAAAGTTCGACATTAAAAAAACTTGCACTTCCTTTTTTATTTCTTTGACTTGGGTAGTGTTATTTGGCGCGCAATTTTTGAATCCATTTGATTTACTCTTCTTTCTTTGCGAGGCCAATTTGGCGCGAGTTTTGAGTCTCTTTTATTTATTGCTCTTTCTGGGCGGCCTTGCGAGGGGGCTGTGGTACTCTTTTGAAAAGAGACGCTTGCTTGTTGTGGAGCGCGTATTTCACAAAAGGCATTGGAGGCGTATTCCTGGAATCACAAGATTCGAAAGGAGGGAGGGTGACAGCGAGCAATGAGAGAGCTAGCAAGCAATGAGAGAGATAAATGGAGAGAGTGCCAGAGAGAAAAGTACGAAAAGGGTGGAAGCCGAGAGAGAGAGAAAGCGAGAGAGAGAGAGAAAGATGGCGGCAGAGAGAGAGAAAGAGAGATAGAGAGAAAGAAAGAGAGAGAGAGAGAGATAAAGAGAGAGAGAGAGTGCGAGAGAGAAAGAAAGTGCGAGAGAGACAGAAAGAGTCAGTGAGAGAGAGAAAGAGAGAGAATGAGAGAGATAGGCGCATTGCCACTCGGTCGAAATTCCACCGGGGCGATGAAGCGAGATTTGTCACGACATCTTATTTTCTTCTTCTCCTTCTTGTTATCCAGACTTGGCCTCCATAATTCGATTCAATCTTTGTATTTTGCAAATTCTCTAATGATAACAATGATTAGGATTTATCATTTTTCATCTTGTAAAAGACTGGCTTCCCATAATATGAATGTATAACAGAATTAATAGACAGTGTGATTTTTTTTATTAAATTATTTTATTTATGTAAATACATTCACATGTGCATGCATTTTATTTGATATCTGCTTAATTTTTATTTTTTTTTTGAAACAAGAAAAAGACCCTCCCGTCTCGTGCTGAATGAGCATCATCAGTCTTTTTCAGAGTAATAGTCGCCTCTCTTTACCCCATGCCGCCCTCACTCGCTCTCTGTCGATCTCTCTCTCTGTGTATCTCTCTCTCTCTCTTTCTCTCACTATCTCTCTCTCTATCTCTCCTTCTCTCTCTCTTACTCTCTCTCTATCTCTCCTTCTCTCTCTTACTCTCTCTCTCTCTATCTCTCTCTCTCTCTCTCTCTTTCTTTTTCTCTCTCTAACTCTCCTTCTTTCTCTCTTACTCTCTCTCCTTCTTTCTCTCTTACTCTCTCTGAATCTCTTACCCTGTCTCTCTCTCTCTCTATCTCACTATCTCTCCTTCTCTCTCTTTCTCTCTCTCTCTCTCTCTCTCTCTCTCTCTCTCTTACTTTCTCTTTCATACACCCTGCAAACTCGTCTCGAATGAACAATCATTCCAATTAATTTTTTTGCAGAAAAAATTGCAAAACGCTCTTAGTTCCTCTCACATTCTCTCTCTCTCTCTCTCACTCTCTCTCTCTGTTTATATCTATATCTCTCTTTCTCTCCATTTCTCTCCCCTTCTCTCTCTCTCTTCCACCCCCACCTCCTCCTCCTTTTTGTAACTCCCACCATCCGATCACTAGCCGGCTACACTAGCACAACCAGACACCTGCAGCGTCTGGAAGATATGCGGACTGCAAATCTTTTCCTCGTTCTAAGAGTTCTTTTTCTCTCTCTTTCTTTTATCCCTCTCTCTCTCTTTCTTTTATCCCTCTTTCTCTATCCCTCTCACGATCTTGCACTCTCTCTCTCTCTCTCTCTCTCTCTCTCTTTTTCGCTCCACCTTTTTTGCAACAGATTCTCTCTTTCTCTCCTTGTCACGATCTCTCTATAATTTGTTCTTCTACACTTTCAATCGCACCCCCTCACTCGCTTTCTTTCTCTCTCTCACTCTATCGCTCTCTCTCACTCTCTGTCTCTCTAACTCACTCTCTCTGTCTCTCTCTCTCGGTCCCTCTCTCTCTCTCTCTCTCTCTCTCTCTTTCTCTCTCTCTGTCTCTCTTTCTCTCCGTTCTCTCCCGCTTCCTCCTTCAGCACTGTGCGGTTTTGTGTAATCTCTTCAGATCTTTCATAGGCGAGCGCACCCGAGCGCACTCACTCTTCGCCGAGAGAGATTCTAGTCACTTTTCATCCCTTCTTAACAGAGCTTGCATCTCACGTTCGTGTACATACATACACTTAGTACTAAACTTGTTTTTTTTGTTATTGTTGTAAACGGTTTCTTTTATTATTATAAATAATAAATACATATATACATTTTGATTATAATTTTTTTCTAATTAATGATTGCAATAGCCACGCGATTTTCTCGGAAATATTTTAAGCTACGACATTAATATCAAATAGAACGTGATCTAGTACCTTTTAACATTTGCGCACTCGTTCCAGCCCGTTTTGCAGTGGACCTTCTTCATGTGAAAGACATACGTTAACTATTTGCAAGATCTTCTGACCGCTGTTGGTCTCGTTCATCTCTCTCTCTCTCTTCTCCCTCCCTCTCTTTTTCTCCCTCTCTCCTTTCGCTCTCTCTCTCCCTCTCTCTCTCTCTCTCTGTGTTTATCCCATTTAATCTCTATTTCTATTTCTCTCTCTCTCTCTCTCTCTCTCTCTAGCCCACTTTCTGCACCTGAATGAATCGCCTTCCCTCTCGTTTTCCCAGAAATGTTCCTATTCTTTACCTCCGGTCAGCTGTTCCGCTTCCCTCTCTGCTGTCAACAAGAGGATGATGACTTATTTCCCCTCCCCCTTTCTCTCGCTTCTCTTTCTCTCTCTATCTCTCTCTCCTTCTTTCTCTTGCTCTTTCTCTCCTTCTCTCTCTCTCTGTATTTCTCTTTTTATCCAATTTTCTCACGATCTCTATCCTTTCACATTCTAAATCTGATGGTTTCTCTGCATACCGTACCCCCCCCCCCTTCTCTACAATCAATCCACAGTGAAGCACAGCAAATTGGTATTGCCGATTCTTCTCTGGATCTTATTATCGGGACAAATTAATATCCGCAAAATTAATTAATTAATAGCCCACACGATTTAACGTTTTCCCCAGAAGTTCGAAAGCATTCTCATTTTCAATTTCACCCAAAACCACTCGTCATTCCAGAGAAGTTCGCAAGGTTTCTTTCTTTTACCTGCTCTCTCCATCCATAACAGCAAGCATTGTGAACGAGATTAATTAATGAATCACATTTTTTCTAGGAACACATGGACAGTATCGTGAAAAATTCTCAAGCATTTTTTATAGGATTTATTGACTTCCACAAGCGCAAAACCACCTTTAGCAATTCACACCAATCTTATCTTTCCAAAGACACGAATATCGGATATAATCAGAAATTTTTTAATAAATTCTAGCAAGTTGGATTAGGTATTCAAGTTTAAAAAATGTCTTAAATTTGTGTTCGACTTTTCACATGAACTACAAACGTTTCAATTATATTTTAACTTTTCAATTATATCCTCCCAAGTTGTATATCAGATACTTCCACTGCCTTCCTACCTCTTTCCATCTCATCATCTTCCTTTCGCTCTCTCTCTGTTCTCTCTCTCCCTGTGTTCTCTCTCTTTCTCCCCTCTGTTTCTCTCTCTCACTCACTTCAACAATCAATCAACGGTGAAGCGCTGCAAATTGGTATTGCCGATTCTTCTCTGGATCTTATTATTAAGGCAAATTGATACCACTGAATTAATTGATGACCCACATTATTTTCCATTTTTCTAGCCCCCCCCCCTTCCTTCCAAGGTTTATTAAAAGTATTATTCATCTTCTCAATTTCTGCCAAAATCACTAGCTAACATAAAAGAGGATGTCCATGGAGTTTAAAATGCAAAATTACCATTAATTGTCTGCGTCTCACTTATTACATGTTCTTATCTTGAAGAGTGTGCGTATGAGTTTATAGTCAATGAACAACCTTTTAAGCTAATTAAGGGTGTTTTAATTTATGCGTCAAAGTCATCATCGTGATATCGTTTACAAGTCTTTTTTTAGAGTCCTTTATTAACATCCACAACCACAAAACCACCTACATATATGTTTCAAGCCAATTTTTTCTGATGCAAGAATTAACTCAAAGGCTCATTTTGCTTCATACATATAAACAGAAAATTGTATATATCTAAGTTCCAATAAATAAATATTAATTAGTATTGTTAAAATTATTTTTTTTTAAACTTTTATTTGGGCGAGAGTTTTCAGATGAACTAATATAACTGTTCAAGTGTTGTTAGATTGGTTAGCATTCGAGTTATGATAAAAGCAAATAGCAGGAACTTGCTGTGAAATGAATTTTAAAAATGAGCGAATTTTTTTTTGTAATATAATTTCCACTCTACATTAGATCTACATACTAATGACAAAAAAAGAACTTCCCAAAATATTCTCTTTGAAAAGGAAAAAAAAATTCTTTGAACACTGCGCATGTGTCATCGATATGCATGTGTGCCTCTTATGTTTCTCTTTGTCATTCTTTCCTTTCTGGTCCTATCGCTCTCTCGCTCTCTCTCTCGCTCCCTATTTTCTCTCTCACTCTCTCTCTCTCAATCTCCTTCTCTTTCTCTTTCTCTGTCTCTCTCCTCTCTCTCTATCCCTCTCTATGTCTCGCACTCTCTGTCAATCTCTCTCTCTCTCTCTCTCTCTCTCTCTCTCTCTCTCTTTCTCCCTAGTTGTTTATTCATGGCACGACATTGCCCCTGGCGTAAGTGGGCACGCGCATCTACACAGATGCATTCACGTAGTTAACTTTGTTAGCTGTACTCGGCTCGCGTCATAGGAGAGAGAGAGAGAGAGAGAGAGAGAGAAACCGAGTGAGAGAGAAAGAGAGAGATAGAGAACGGGAGAATGATAAACAGAGAGACAGAGATAGGGAGGAGATAGAGATTTCAGGGAAAGAGAGAGAGAGAGAGAGAGAGAGAGAGAGAGATTGAGAGAGAGAGGAGAGAGAGAACAAACCTCTATGCATGGAAATGAGATTTTAAAGAGAAAGAGAGAGTGAGAGGCAGACTGAGATTGAGAGAGAGAGAGAGCAGATGAGATAGACATTGTACATATGAGAGTGATAAAAGCTCTGGAAAAAGTAAACAGAGATGAGATTTAGACAAAGACAGCCCAGCAAGTGAGTACATTGGAGGATTTATGTGTCCTCCATGTGCAGGTATCTTTCTTGCATGGCTAAACCAAAAAAGCTATGGATGTATGTTCTGGTTACAAGAGAAAACAAGACGATGTAGCGGTCTAACGCTTGAATCATGTCTAATTTTATTTTAGTTTCATACTTGTCACTTCTATTTATGATATAGGAATAAGTAAATGAAGTTTTCTCCGCATAACATTGTTTTAGCTCCTATACTAGTTTGGTTTCTTTTTAGTAAAAAAAAAACCTTTTTTTCCTCATTTTACTGACTTTATCGCGCCCGTACGTGTAATAAAAGAATTAGAATGACAGAGAAAAAAAACGTGGAGGACGAATTTTTTCATCTTTCTTTTCTTTTAGTGAAGGCGAGAAGCGGAAGGATGTGAGGAAGTAAAGTAGGCCTAAGGCAAGCGAGAAGATTCGAAGGGAGATAGGGAAGTAAAGAGAGAGAGAGAGAGAGAGAGAGAGAGAGAGAGTTGAAGATTGAGAAAATTGTGTGCCGGCCAATTATCACGAATACAAAGAGAGAGAGAGAGTGTGAGAGAGAAAAAGAGAGAGAGAAAGAGTGTGTGGAAAAGAGAGAGAGAGAGGGGGAGAGAGGGTGGAGAAAGGGAGAGAGAGAGAGAGAGAGAGAGAGAGAGAGAGCGAGAGAAAGAGAAACATGGCAGCGAGCAAAGAGTCTTTCTGAATGTTGCCTCAAGGAACCGTCCGTGCCCATCCATGCAGAAGCGCATCTCTTTATCGTTTTCTCTCTCTCTCTCTCTCTCTCTTTCTCTCTCTTTCTCTCTCTCTCTTATTTGCCCTCTCTCTCTCTCGTTTTATCTCTCTCTTATTCTCTTTCTATCTTATTTCCTGTCTCTCTCTCTTTCTATCTCCCTCTCGCTCTCTCCCTTGCATCTTCTACTCCGCTAACCTCCTCCTCCCATTTGATTCCTTCCTCTGTAAAGCCACCGCAACAAACAGTAGCTAATCTCACTACCGTTTTACATACATATCTCTCACATCATCTCACACTTTTATCTCTCCCAAAGTTTTTCTCTTAATAATTTATCTTACCCTCTCTCTCTCTCTCTCTCTCTCTCTATTCTCTCTCTCTCTCTCTATTCTCTCTCTCACTCTCTATTCTCTCTCTCTCTCTCTCTCTCTCTCTTCACGTTTTAGATGATGCGTACCATGGCGCATTGTAATCATTTAATAATTAAAAAAAAAATATTTTACGCCCTCCTAGGACCAGCACAGACTACAGTATGCTGACGCACCAAAGTTCGCTCGAGCGAACCGAGCAGAAGCGGGCGCAGCTTGGTGAGCATCATATTTCTTCTTTTTTCTAGTAATTTATCTTGGAAAAAAAAATTAATGCATGCAAAGATATTTACCATTATTTTGGCTAAGTTTTAACTAATGTAAATAAAAGAAAGAAAAGATGTAGTACAGTAAAATACTTGTAAATGATATGTATGTATGTACAAGATAATATATTTAACGAGCCATTTCAATCGCTGCTATACCAAGTAATTGAAAAGTTCCGTTCATTGACAGATCGCCGCCCGAGCATTGACAAGCAGCTGCAGCTCGGCTCCTCCTTTGGCCAGATGTTCGAGAAGGTTAGCAAATGTCAAAGGTCACTTTTGAATTCCTGCGCTTTTCCCTGATGTATTTGTCAAAGGTCGCATTAGAATTCTTATCTCGCACATTATTTCACATTATTTCTCATCAGATAACGTTTCTCGATCTCGCTCTCTCTTACTCGTACTCTTTGCATCCTATTATTTAGGTTAGCAAAATCTCACCCTTTCTCATAAGCTTTCCTTCTCTCTCCTAACTATAACTATAGGTTTACTAGAAGGCCGCTTCGTTAGGGCTCTGGAAGGACCGAAGAGGGGCCTCATGGGACCCTCGGGGTGGTCTCAAGAGGGCCTAATAATGAATATGTCAGGTTCACGAGAAGGCCGCCTCGCTAGGACTGTGGTGCGATGAGATGCAGCGAGATCTGCCGAAGAAGTGGGAGAAGCACGGCGACATGATCGTCTTTCCGCAGGGCTCGTTCGGACATCAGAACTGGCGATATATTGGTATGGCTAGAGAGAGAGAGAGAGAGAGAGAGGGGGGGAGAGAGAGTGAGAGAGAGAGAGATAGAGGAGAGAGAGAGATAGAGGAGAGAGAGAGAAATGGAGAGAGCGAGAGAGATAGACAGAGAGATAGAGCGAGAGAGAGACAATAAAAATATACATATATGTATATAAAAAAAACTACTCTAGCGAAACCGACCTAATATTGACGTAGATTTTCTTATCGATTATTTTGAGATTAAAAAAAAGATGCTGTTACAGGACGCGACCTGTGGCGTGTGATCGCTGAAGCACTAAAGGCAAGAGCGTTTCTTTTTCCGACAATAAAATTTATTCCCAAATAATTGTGCGCATACCTAGCTAATATGATTTTGCAAGTTTCTGGCTGTTATACGAAAAAAATACTGTATGACGAAACTCAACAGTAAACAGCATATTAGAAATAATATATTTTCCTAACCATTGTATTAGTGTCTCTCGTAATCACATATGTATGTAAATGCTTTTATTGTTTGGCGTAGAGTTCTGTGCAAAAAGTAGGCGCGAATTAAAAAAAAAACGTGAGTTTTGGCATAGGCAAAATAGCGCGAAATTCAAACGTGAGTTTTTGAAGAGCAGCAGCTCCTTTAAAGGTGCGTCGCCTTGGCCGCAAACGTTGCATCGGCGATGAGGACGACGAGCGGACGCCTCATGTCGATCTACTCTACGGAGATGACGGATGGGTCGAGCATGTGGATGAGAGAGGAATACGGTAGGATTTAGGAAAATTAATTACTTTACTAATCAATTTTTTAGTTATTTATGCATCAATATTTTATATTTATTTATTTATTTTATTTATTAATTAATTTAGTTGTTTACATATTAGAAGTATTCATTTGCAAGATTTATGGCCTTCTTAATCCAGCTAGTGTTCCGGTGGTTTAACGACCACTGCGGTCTATTAAGGATGCCAGTGACTTTGCACAAACGATGATTCCCTATTCCTCGTCTTGAGATAACTAACCATTAGATTGCCTATCGCGCCACATATTTTCGAGTCTTGTTTATATTAAAAGCTCATCTTTACCGTTCAAAAGAACTTTGGAAAAATTGGGAAAAAAAGTTCATTTTGTTCAAACATAACAAAAAAAAATTGTCTTGATTGACCATAAGTTATTTCCATTGGCAGCAGGCTCCATTATCCGCCCTTCCTGGGGCAGGAGCCGACTACACGGGGGCCTGATTTCCCGCTTAACATGCGAAAAAAGCGAATATTACTTTCGAAGCAGCTTGAAAAAGTTATGTCATGGGTAGCATTGTTCGCGACTTGCTTGAAAAATTCATTTAATTTTAAGACTATTGTCTGACAATAAGTACTCTACTTTTCTTACTCGATTCCAGCTACATTTACGACGCGACGAAGCGCGTCTTCAATGTCGCAAAGGCGCATGAAATGCGACGCGTCTCCCGCTTCGAGTGCGCCGGCGAAACAGTCGTTGACATGTATGCCGGTAAGGAAATAGTAAAGTAAATATAAATTGTAAAATTAATATTCAAAAACAAATAATAAAAAAAAAATTATAAACATTTTGTAAAAAATTAATTTAAAAGTAGCAAAAAAAATGTTTCCACACTTTTTGCTCTTACTCTGAAAGAAAGTATATGCGTAAATACCCCCAACACACACTTATTGTTACAAGCTACTGGATATCTACTAAATTATGACATGCCTGATTATTTATTAGTTATATATTAATTGTTTTATTCAACTAAATTACTAATTAATTAATTAATTAATTAATTAATTAATTAAACGTTTGTATTATACTTATCAACGCCAGTAGAACCTTCCTATTTTATGTCTCGGCTACTTCACCTTCCCGTTCTCGATTGCGTGCGGCGCGAAGAAGGTTCGTGTAAGAAGATATTAATTTATTCCTATAATTTGAAAAATATTTATTTGAACCAATTCTTTTATACTACTTTTTTTACTTACATATATTTATTAGCTATATATACTATTTGTTAATTTACTACTACTTTATATATGTTTTATATGTATACTTGCATACCTATGTATGTTTATATCTATAATTTATCACTTTTTTCCGGTGCACGCCATCGACTGGGACGAGGATACGGTAGAGGCGCTCATTCGCAGCAGACACGCGAACGGCGTAGAGGAGACTGTCAACGTCATCCAGGGAGACGCGAGGAGGGTATGGCAAGGGTACCCCTCTAGCTCCCACTCTCTCTCTCACTTTAACTGACACTATCTCTCTAACTCTTTCTCTTTCTCTCTCTCTCTCTCTTACTTTCCTTCTCTCTTATTATCCCTCTCTCTATCTCTCTTACTCTCTATCTTTCTCACGCTCTTTCTTTCTAGGTATGCCCCCAGGGCGTAGCTGACCGAGTCTACCTTGGCTTGATCCCGTCTTGCCACGCGCATTGGCTGACGGCGGCGAAGGCCCTCTCGCCAGAGGGAGGAGTCATTCATGTACAGGTCAGGAGAGAGAGAGAGAGAGAGTGAAAGAGAGAGAGAGAGTGTGTGAAACGAGAGGAAGAGAGCGAGAGAGAGAGAGAGAGAGAGAGAGAGAGAGAGATAGGTGAGAGAGCAAGAGTTGACGGGAGAGAGACGGATATGAGAGACAGAGATGAAAATTGAAAGACCGAGAGAGATGAGATAGAAAAGAGAAAGAGAGATGAGATAAGGAGAGAGAGAATGAAGAGAGCGAGAGAGGGAGAGAGAGAGAGAGAGAGAGAACAGACATTTTGTTCACTTCAGGAATCCGTCAACACTGCTGTGCCTCGTACAATTCCGCCTCGAGTTCGCGAAAAGAAGTAAACTTTAATTTTCTTCTTTTTTCTCTACCCCATACAGTCAATAAAAATGTTCCTAGACAAAAAATTTAAACACAAAATATCTTCGAAAGATTATCAAAGTAATTTAGGAAGGACAAGAAAGGTTAACAGATTGAATTGAAGGCCTGCGCCGACGAAGCTTGCCTCGGTGGATGAAGGAGGCGGAATCGCGGCGCCGACACCTTCAACGAGTGACGAGGTGGTAAAGTAGATTACTTTTATTCATGATTTAAAAATAATTATTTTTTCAAATGAATAAATTAATTAAACGAAGTAATTTAACGTGTTTATTAAAACATGTATTTATAGTGTAACGAGTGACGATTTGGTAAAAAAAGATTACTTTTATTTATCATTTAAAAATAATTATTTTAATTAATTTAAAGGGATTTTTGGCAAAGCAATTTTGTGTTTGAATCAATTTGTAATTAAGCAAATAAGGTGTAAAAATAATATGTATTAAAGAAAGAAAGTTTTAAATTAATTTTAAACATATACAACAAACAAAGTTTCTTAGCTGTTTTGAATTGAGTCTGAAGAAAATGAGATACGGTGGTTTGGTTGCCGCTCATAGTCCTAAAGGGCCTTAACTACGCAGTTGTTTCGATCACTTCACGGTAAGAAATTCCCAATTAAATTTAGAGAATAGTTTGAGTTATTTTCGCAAGTGATCATAAAAAAAGACTCATCATAAATTTATCGAATTTATCATTTAATAACATCTATAAATAATATATTTCCTTCAGACAAACGAAAAGAACGCCATGGAAAAGAAGGCCCCCGTCAAGAAGATGAAGAAGCCGCCACTGAAGACGATGAAGGCCGTCGGAAGCATTGGGAGCGAGAAGGGAAACGTCGCCGAGACGACTACGGTAGCACCGGAAGACAAGGAGAACGCGGCAGAGGCGAGTACAGGACCGCAGGAGAGCACAACGACCGAAGGCAAGAGCGGCGACGCTGAAGAGGGTGGGCGTCCGATTACATTGATCCTCTTTTTTTCTTCTCTTTTTAATTGCCCTGGGACGATTCGTAAAATTATTCTAGGACTATTCGTAAAATTGACCGGGGACGATTCGTATGATTGACCGGGGACTACTATTAGAAAAATACTACAAGTAAAATCGAAGGTGCTGAACCCGCTGCGGACGACGACTCGGCTCCGCGTCTCCGTCGCAAGTTCTCGCGCTCCTCGTCCATCGTCGAGGAGATGGAGAACCGCATTCTTCCCACTCCGGCAGTCGTCGCGAACTTCCAGGCAGAGTGGAAGAGACTGCCGCTCGCGCACAGGGAGTTCGCCATGGAATGCGCGAATAGGTTAGCGGGGGAGAGAGAGAGAAAGGGAGAGGAAGAGGGAGAGAGGAGAGAGAGGGAGAGAGAGAGAGGAGAGAGAGAGGGAGGAGAGGAGAGAGAGAATGCGAGAGGAGAGAGGGAAGGAGAGAGTGGAGAGAGAAGGGGAGAGAGGGGAGAGAGGGAGAGATATAGAGAGAAGGAGAGGAGAGGGGAATGAGAGAGAGAAAGGCAGAGAGAGTGAGAGAGTAGACTTTCTTTGTTATTGGTAACTTCTTTCCATCCTTCCGTCTTATCAATCAGTCGATTGCATTCTTTCAGTTATAGTCCCTGCACTTTTTAAAGCACCTTCTCAGCCGTTCGCCCAAGTTGATGCGAGGAAAGAACTTTAAAAAATTTGTGATGAACTTAAGTTTTGCAGTTTGTAAAAATCGAATAACTATTAAATTTTATTTTATAAGCTTAATTATGGATTAAAAAATATAATTAAAAAATATACATAGGTATACATATTTATATAATAAGTATTATTATACATATATGCAAGACTGTTCCAAATCGCAGCGTGACCCGCTTCCTGAACAACATCCACACCTCGGACGATCTCTACTTTGTCCTGATCGTCCAGCTCACGAAGCTTTCCTCCTCCAAGACGTGCGACGTCGTCGTCCTCGATCTGCTGGCGGCCAAGGACGACGCGACCGCGTCGCGTCTCCTCACGCGCGCGGCGGTCGTGCCTCAGGCACAGAGTGGAGGAAAGCCGAGTGGGAATGGATCGGGGAAAAGCAAATAATATTTCTCTCTCTCTCTTACTCTCTCTCTCTCCCTCTCGCCCTCTCTCTTCTCTTACTCTCTCTCTCTCTCTCTCTCTCTTTCTTTCTCTCTCTCTCTCTCGCTGTCTCGGATTATTGCATTATTATTTTTCATATTTCAATACTTTCACGGAAATAGAAAAAGAAAACATTTGAAAATAAGAATATTTTTTATCACAGAAATATCAAACCCAGTTTGTGAGGTTCCAGGATCTTTCCTCCAGGATCGACCAAAAGAGGCGTAAATGTGATGAATACAAATATGTTTCAAATCATTCACCTTTATTTAAACATTCTAATAATAAATGTCTGTCTGTCTGAATGCGAGATATTTCTCTGCTTGCATGGATAAATTTGTACAAAGGGCATGTTGCTCTTTCGGAAGGTCTTACAAAATCAACAGCGTGAGAATACTAAACATACAAATTGTAATGAAATAAGGATGTTCCCACTGGGTGAAAAAGTGTCGATATTTTATGGATTCCTCCGCCAGTTGCTTTTTTTGGGGGTCTTGTGGAGATGACAGAGAAGACATTTGGTTTTTTTTTAAATTATTTTCTTTATCTATATTCAAAGGGAGTTAAAAGAGGGATGAGGAGAAAAGGGAAGACTACGGGATCGACGGAGGCACATTCACATATCATACAGTCTGCGTGTCCTCTACTCGCTGAAACAAATTATAGGAAAATGTGTATCAATTACGTAAACATGTTCATAGTATTGCTTCTTATTTTATTTATACAAAATTCTTCTGTACTCCTTTTTCAGTCAAATTAGCAACAAAAAAAAATCTTCGAAAAAATTGGAAAATAATTTATCTCTCTCTCTCTCTCTCTCTCACTCTTCCTCCCATCTTTTTCTCTCTCTCACGCTCTCTCTCCCTCTTTCTGCCTCTCATCTCTCTCTCTCTCTTTCTCTTATCTCTATCTCTCTCTCTTCTCTCTCTCTCCTCTTGATAGCCTTCTCATCCTCCTCCGACGCTGTCCTCGGTGGATGAAGGACGCGATGTCGATGTCATAGTCACGCCGCATCAACGACTGACGAGGTGTTAAAAACATGTTTAAAACCTAATTAATTATTTTAATTATTAATTAATTAATTAATTAATTAATTAATTAATTAACCAGTGGCAAGGTTTAAAAAATATGGATATGTACTTTTAAAAAAGATGAATAATTTTATTAAATTGATACGTATTAAAGGAGGTCCAAGGCGAATAAAAAGTGTTTTGTTTTTTTCGCATTATTTGGTCAGGATGAGCTAGAAACTTCGATTGCACGTGTCCCGAAGTTACAAAAACAGCTCTGCCCTGAGGAAATGTGTAGTATTCCCTACTTTGAATTCTCGAATATTTTATGTTCCCGCCATTTCCAATAAATTTTTGGTAAAGCTACGCCGTGGCCGACGGGGCCATTCGTGTCGTTTGCACAAATTTTATATATATAGGGCGCCCAACCTACATTGGCCGGATTTTGCTTAACACGTGCGCACACCTGCCAGTTGTTCAAGCCACTAGTTTCTGTTGAGAGAGGCAAGGGGCAGTAGCATCATATCTGTGGATTCTTCATACCGTACGTTTTACCAATCTGTCAGGGACTTCGTGGTAGGAGTTTTTCCCTTATGGTCTCCTTTAAAGGCTAAACGTATAAATAATTTCATTACACTTTTGTTTTTGGCCTCTGATGAAAATGACACAGACGGTGGTTTAGCTTCTGCTAATAGTTTGAAAAGGACACACCGACATGCCAATCTGATTGTAATCGAAATTCGACTTGATATATTTGATCAATGAAATCGCATTAATATTAAACACAAATCTATGTGTATTATCATTAAAACTAAAGAAAAAATAATTTAATCTTACTATATAAATATAATTATAATAATTATTATATTATAATAATGATCGTTTAAAATCGCAGCGTGACCCGCTTCCTGAACAACATCCACACCTCGGACGATCTCTACTTTGTCCTGATCGTCCAGCTCACGAAGCTTTCCTCCTCCAAAACGTGCGACGTCGTCGTCCTCGATCTGCTGGCGGCCAAGGACGACGCGAACGCGTCGCGTCTCCTCACGCGCGCTGCGGTCGTGCCTCAGGCACAGAGTGGAGGAAAGCCGAGTGGGAATGGATCGGGGAAAAGCAAATAATGTGTCTGTCTGTCTGTCTCTCTCTTTCGCTCTCTCGGATTATTGCATTATTATTTTTCATATTTCAATACTTTCACGGAAACAGAAAAAGAAAACATTTGAAAATAAGAATATTTTTTATCACAGAAATATCAAACCCAGTTTGTGAGGCTCCAGGATCTTTCCTCCAATAGCGACCAAAAGAGTCCAAAATGTGATGCATACAAATATTTTTCAAATCATTCACCTTGCTAATAATAAATATCTGTCTGTTTGTGAATGCGAGATATTTCTATGAATAAATTTGTACAAAAATGCATATTGCTCTTTCGGCAGGTCTTACAAGGGCAACAGCGTGAGAATGGTAAACGCACAAAATGTAATGAAATGTTCCCATTGGGGGAAGAAGTGTCGATATCTTATGGATGCCTCCGCCAGTTGTTTTTTTTTGGTGGTCTTGTGGAGAAGACAGAGAAGACATTTGATTTGATTTTAAATATTCTTTATCTCTATTCAAAGGCAGTTAGAAGAATAATGAGGAGACGAGGGAAGACTAGGGGATCGACGGAGGTACATAATACATATATCATGCAGTCTGCGTGTATTCTAGTCGCTGAAACAAATGGTAAGAAATTGTGTAAGTTGTAATTGAAACAAATTATAAGAAAATGCTGAAACAAATTGTAACAAAATGTGTATAAATTACGACATCCTTGTTCATTATATTGGTGCATATTTTATTTCTATAAATATTCCTCTGTACCTCTTTTTCAGTCAAACTGCAAAAAAAATCTTCTAAAAAATCTCTCTCTCACACTCTCTCTCTCTCGCCCGCTCACTCTCTCTGCATCTCTTCTGTCTGTCCGTTTCTCCATCTCTTATCCCTTTCACTTTCTATCATCGTTCTCTCTCTCGCTCCAATATCTTTCTCCCTCTCTAAAATCAATAATTTTATTAAATTTTTACACATATTAAACATTAAACATATAAATAATTTCTACACATTTTTTTTTAGAATCTGAAGAAAATGACACACGGTGGTTTAGCTTCTGCTCATTGTTTGAAAAGGACACACCGACATGCCACTTTGGTTGTAGGTAAAAACCAATAATTATTCTTAAATAATTAAAACTATAAAAAAAATAAAGTTTTAAATTAGTGTTAAACGTATGCAACAAACAAAGTTTCTTTGCTGTTTTGAATTGCTCTCTGACGAAAATGACTAGGTAGTTTGGCTGCCGCTCACAGTCCTAAAGGGTTGTTGTCTATATATTCCTTGATCGTCTTCTAACGCCTCGTTCGTCTTGTGAGTTCTTGACTACTGCCGCGCGATTAATCTTACTTTGTGTCAATGACACGTCGTCGACACACAGTCATGACCAATTTGCATGTCATTGACACCGGTCAATGACAGAAAACAAATCCGCCTATCTTAATACACATGGGTCGCGACCTGTCCAGCATGTGTCATTGACACGGTCATGACCGCAGAGTAATAATTTGGTGGTCATGTCCACTCGGCCGCCACCCATGGTCATGACCAAAGCGAGATAGTACAGATTTGTGAGAGATGCAGAGCGACACGCTCATGGATATGACCGTGGGTCATGACCCTAATCATCATTTCAACTGAATGTGTGACCCAATGTTCACATTATACCGTAATTTTTAAAAGCGCTTTGCGCGGGATGAATTTCATTTGTCAGCCAGCTAGCAGTCTTAAATCTTCTTGAGTGTTGTTGTTTTGCAGCTTAATTTTTGTTATCACCAAGTTATTTGTACTTCATTTTAACAGGATGTCGTCGCCCGCACTCTCAGGCGACCAACAATAACCATTGCTCCGCGAAAGTCTGAATGGCGCCCGCTGCCGCCGCCAAAAAATTCAGGTTATCTGTGCTTACGCTTATAGGTTGTTGTGGCACCATGATTTTCTCAAATGTAAAGCTTGACTTGTTCGTATTCTACTCGATTCATTTCTGATCCACGGCATAAGCATACTTTTTTTATTCCTACTGCTTTCCTTCCTATATGAATGATGAAGTATTTCCAATGCATGATGAAATTAGCTTTCGTCTTAAGCAGGGCAAGCCGCTCGCTGTCCGTGCAGATCGTCCGCCAGTTCCTCTACGAATACGGTTATATTTAATTACACTTCTTTATTATCAATTTGTGCTCTAGATATGATTTAAAAATTAGTTTCCTCATTACCTTAGTAATGCTTCGACATCCATCAACGTTACGGTGCACAGTGTCCTCTCCCATTCTATACAGTAACCGAGATTCTCTGCTCAGGACTGTTCGACCGTGAAGCGTGCTCAAGAACAGGGCTATCTGCATGAGGTGTTGCTGGAAAGGCGGAAGAAGATGAAGAACCGATCACATCGATAATGTTTGTGTTAACTGACTAGAAATGGGTACTGTAGTTTTGATCGTAAAGCTTCTCTTGTTACCTAATGGTTGTTATTACTAGTTGGTTAATTCCTTGTTCCATAATGACTTGCTTCCAAAACGAGAACGCTTGGCCAAAGCCGATGCAGCACCGACGTAATTCCGGTGACTAGAAAGTGGGAAGCAGACGTGATCATCCCGGAGAGACTGCATTCCTTCTAGGTGTCCGGAATGTTTGCAACACAGTAGATTGGCAGCAGCCAAGCAAGCCAGCTATTAAGACTGCGGTGCATTCGTGAAGACTGTTTGGATGGAGCATGATTAGAAACGTGCAGGGTGTTAAGTCTTAATCATTCTCTCTCTTTCTCTCTCGCCCTCTCTATCTGTCTGTCTCTCTCTCTCTATCGCTGTATCTTCCTCTCTATCTCTCTGTCTCCGTCTCTCTCTCTCCCTCTCTCTCTCTCTCTCTGCCTCTCCTATCAATAAGTTGTTGTTCATGGATTACAAAACCGAAAAATTGTAGTCCAACAAATAGCACATGAAAAAAGCTGCTCCGAAGACTCCCTTGTTAAAAGAAAAAGAATGAAAAGTTGTATCATCTTTCACTTCAAAACCTAAAGCTACTTTTGCTGAAACGTTCATCAATATTTTTATGAAACTGGCACCACTTTAATCAAGATTAAAATCACGGCTGAATCCTTAATGGGAATGTGCGTGCAAGAAAGAAAAATTGATCCATTAGGCATTAATCCAGATGGCATTCGCGCCATTCTAACATTGGGAAATGCAAAGAATGGTCATGACCGTGTTCATGACCATGGTCATGACCTGGTCACGACCTGTCCTCGACGTGGTCATGACCAAAAACGGTTGTGACTGTCTGTCGACGACATGTCATTGACAGAACGTAAGATTAATCGCGCGGCTGATAATTTAGCGATGTTGCTTGCGCTATTATTGAAAGTGTCTTATCGTTCGAATCATAGACAACGACTCATCATAAATTTCTCGAATTATTTTTTACGTCTATAATTTATATATTTCCTTTAGGCAAGCGGAAAGACGACGGAGACGAACGCCCCGGAAAAGAAAATGACACTCGGTGGTTTAGCTGCCGCTCATTGTCTTCACCTATTTACTAGTTGATTGAAATCAGGGGAAACGTCTGTTAATACATATCTAGTAGATGTCTACGTGTAGTACAGTCAAAATGTTAGCTTTCTCTCTTCTTCTTCTTTTGTAGTTGTTAATATTGTTTTAATTTTTTTTAAATCTATAATTTACTATTTTTCCTTTATACTAGCAATAATCCGAAGGAGAAGGACGCTGCGGACAAGGATATCACAGAGAAGGCGAAGAAGCCGCTACTGAAGACGATGAAGGCCGCTTTCGAAGGTGTCTTACAAAGGCAACAGCGTTAGAATAGCACACCCACAAATTGTAATGAAATATGGATGTTCCCACTGGGTGAAAAAGTGTCGATATTTTATGGATTCCTCCGCCAGTTGCTTTTTTTGGTGGTCTTGTGGTGATGACAGTGAAGACATTTGATTTTTAAAAATATATTCTTTATCTATATTCAAAGGGGCATAAAAGAGGGATGAGAAGACAACGGAAGACTAGGGAATCGAAGGAGGAACATATATCATGAAGTCTGCGTATCCTCTAGTCGTTGAAATAAATTATTACAAAATGTTAATATCCTTGTTCATAGATCCATCAAATTTTCGGAGTTAGCGAAAAGTAGTAAACATTTACTTTCTTTTTCCAAAATAGTTTCTCCCTCTCTCTTTCTGTCTCTCTCTCTCTCTCTTGCTGTCTCTATGTATCTCTTTCTATACCTAATCCTATCTGTGTTTCCTCTCTTGCCCAAAAGCCTCCTCCTACGAAGCTGGCCTCGGTGGATTAAGGACGCGATGTTAATTAATTAACGAGTGGTAGATTTAAAAAAAAATGGACATGTAGTTTAAAAAAGCAATAATTTTAATTAATGTTAAATTTATTAAAGTTTAACAGATAGGTACATTATTTCTTCGCATATTTTTTTGGAATCTGAAGAAAATGACACGCGGTGGTTTAGCTTCTGCTGATAGCTTGAAAAGGACACACCGGCATGCCAATCTGATGGTAGCGAGGGCACACCCTTATTGTGAGGCAGAATCGACCAAAAGAGGCCAAAATGTGGCTCAATACAAATATGGTTCAAATCAGTCACCTTTTTTTTTACATGTGCTAATAATAAATGTCTGTCTGCCTGAATGCGAGATATTTCCCTACTTCTAGTTTTAATACAAGCAAAGTTTTGATTTAATTTTTAAATATATATACAACAGCTCTCGTTTGTTTCCCGTTCAAGAGGAAGAGACTGCCGCTCGCGCACAAGAAGTTCGCCATGGAATGCGCGAATAGGTTGGAGGGAGGGAGAGAGAGAAAGAGAGAGAGAGAGAGAGAGAGAGAGAGAAAGAGAGAAAGTAACGAAGATAAGGGAGTAGATCACACACGCGCTCTGCTCTCTTGAGGAGAGGTTGCTCGCTCCTCTGCTCTCTAAGTTATCACCTTCCGTGTGTGTATATTTTTGTTTGCTTTTGCAGTGCCTTTTCTAATTGCCACCATTATATGCTTGTGTGCCATGACACCTACTGAATATTGTTCCTGAGGCCTCCATTACCATCTGAGAGAGCTTTTGCTCTCAGGGAAGCTGCCCAAGAATAACTGATTGTGAATTCCTCAGGAAATAACGGTATAAGGACCTAAGGAGACGGAATAACTGAGTGTGAATTCCTCAGAAGATAAAGGCGGAAAGCCTTATTTTAATGAGAAATAATAACTGAGTGTGAATTCCTCAGAAGATAAATGCGGAAAGCCTTATTTTAATGAGAAATAATAACTGAGTGTGAATCCCTCAGAAGATAAAGGCGGAAGAGCCTAAGGACAGTTGCTCTCATTGCCCTCAGCTGCAAGAAATGACTCAGGAGTTTCTTCATGCCTTCTCGGCTCTGGCCGACGAGTTGAAAGCTTCCAACCAGGCTGTTTTGTCTTCTGTCCAGACACTGATCGATGCACATACCCAGTCCTCTGCTTCCTTGACCCAATCAATTGAGAAACTTGTGACGTGCGTCTCTCAGCTGTGCTCTGCATCTCTGTCTCACCCTACCTGTGCTGGGGATGACCCCTCCTCCTCTCCTCATATCGCATCTCGCACGTACGCATCGGTTGCAAGTGACGTGGCCGCTGCCGTTGCCAATGTTGTGTACTCCGAGCGTGACCTACATGAGGGAAAGAGCAGGAGGGCCGTTCTGAAGGGTCTCCCTAAGCTCGATGGGGATGAGGCAACTAACAATAATGATTTGGGCATCATTTCCGAGATCATTAACCGTTCTAATAATGCTTCTCTCATCTCTGCCCTCTCCTCCGGCAATGTCAGTACTCACCGACATGGTAAGATTGCCCCCCGAATTATCAAGATCCAGTTCCCCTCCAATGAGCTACGGGAGAGTTTCCTCTCTCTCGCTCGCCAGAAGAAGCATGAAGACGTGGCCGCCTTCCCCCACGCCTACTTCCGCCGTGATCTGACGCCTCTGCAGCTGGCGCAAGAAACGGCGGCAAAGAAGGAGGCCGGTCGTCGCAACTCCGAGGCCGGAATGCTCAGGTTTGTGGTGCGTGATGAACGTGTAGTCGAGCTGCGCAACCCGCGGCCACTCACTGAGCGCTCTAGGCTTAATCAGTCTAAAGATTAAAAAAACAACCTCCTGTCTCTTTTCAGCCATCTTCAAAGACGCCTCGGACGGAATGGTCGCCATTGACGAGCCCTAAAGATCAGACATTTTAGACGATTAGAAATATTCCATAAATTATCAAAAGTGATTTGAGTTAGCGAGCAAGTTGCTCGGTAGGCTCGTTTTTTTCTTCAATTGCTTGAAACGCTCGCACTGTCGCCAATTTATGAAGAAATGAATTCGGAGAAAGGCTGACGGCATTGTCCGTTGTTGTTTCCGTAGATGCAGCTGATGTCCTTGCCATCATCTGAAAACAAAGAAGAAATCTCATGAAGTGACTTATAACGGGAGTCACATCTGATTTTTATTAGTAAAGATTACCGGAAAATTAATCAGTATTTTTTTAAATATATATATATATATGTAAGTCATAATAATAATGCAAACAAAAAATAATAATTTAAATCGCGTACCACATAGGTATTGTTGTTGTTGTTGTTGTTGTTTGAGTTCGAGCCTAACAATAAGAGTATTGTTTTCATCCCTTAAAAAAATTAATAACTGAACAAAATTCTCATTTTCGAATAAAACTTTTTGTGAATAAAATAAATAAACGGTGAAGCCAGTCGATTGCCTTGCATGGACGGCTTCGCTCGCTTGGCCGGAGCCGGGGAAGCGAGGGCGGCCAGGCGGAGGTTCAGGCGGCGATTCTTCAGGTAGCACATCACTGAAGAGAAACGAGGAATTCATTTGAATTCATTTCGGCGGGAATCCTAAAAAGCTACAGTACCCAGGACGATAACTAAGATAACGGCGAGAATCGCAAAACCGACGATCGCAATGAACATTGTTTCCTAAAAACTTAGGGGTATTTATTTTGACAATGAGAATAGACAGGTGCTTAGAACCTGAGGCTTGTCAGGGCTAAGCGAGATCGTTGCCAGGCACGGAGATGTAGTCGTTGACTCTGGCGGAGATGAACTACAAGGCTTGAGTGATTGACGTGGTTTGAGTGCTTGGCGTGGTAGTCGGGACCATAGTCGTAGTTGCGGTCAACTCCTACAAAACAGACTACGATATACATACATATATTATAAGAACGCAATATTTAGCCAGAGCAGTCAATGCGAGTCAGCATTTTAAATGAAATTTTCTTTAATGAGTGGATATCTGGAACCTGATATCTCTGGCGCAGTCGCATCTTCAACTCTTTGTTATCTGATGCTGCTTGTATGGTATGAAAGTTGCACTCGTCACCATAACAAGGACAAAGGAGGCGTCCTTTGTCGTCTGGATCGAGTGCGCAGTTCAATGGCAGGCCATCTTGCCCCAAATACAGACAGGCTCCCGGACGATCCATGGACAACTCGGGCTTCGCTTCTGACGATTTGAAGTGAACAGGATAGTAGCATCCGTCGGCGCAAACTTCGTATTTTTTATAGTCTATATAGCATGTGACGCTGGCCTGAAAGCAAGAAACAATCGCATAGTCGAACGCCGACAGACTGTGGCAAATTTGTCATGGCATATTTAATAATATAAATGTAACAGAAAGCTTTTGAAAGGTTCCACTAACCGAACGAAGGGGATGGCAGAAGAAGAGGAAGAGGAGCGCAGTCTTGAGAAGCATGGGAAGGGGAGAGGTGAGCAAAGGAGAAGAGAGAGAGAGAGAGGAGAAAGTGAGGCGGAGAAGGAGAGCGAGGCGAAGACAACCTCAGACGAGCGAAAAGTAATGATGGAATGGTTTTCTTCCGAAATTCTTCACTTTTATACGGAATTTGAGTGAAGGTTAATGAAGGATAATATGTTTAAAGTACACGATGAATATGGAAAGTTGCACTTTTTATACCTCTTCAAAATTTGTACTTCCTGAATCGCACTTTCTTCTGCTGCTCATGTTCTTCGATGTACTCTTCTCTATACAGTAATTTTTAATTATTGCTACTTCGTGCACATTGCTCGATTTCTTTTGCAATGGGTGGGATGTCGAAATAGGGCATTGAGAGTGGAGAGACTAGGGAAGACGAGAGGGAGAGGAAAACACTGCCAAGGAAGACATGAAACAGCCTAATGTATTTGAAGTGAATCAGAAACCCTTGTTTCCCTGCGTTCGGAGAATTCATTATTTTTTATCGTTCAGTTGTGTCAAGAAATATCCCTTCTGATCACATGGAAAGCATTGACAACAAGGGTACAAAATTGATTCATCCTCCAGTGATTTTTTCTTTGTCTTTTGGAGCTGACAGAGAAGACATTTGATTTTTTTAAAATGATTTATCCATTTAAGAAGAGATAAGGGAAGAGGAGCGGAGAGAGCAGGCAGACATCGAGGGCAAGAGGATGTTCTGCCATAACGTTTGCCTGCAATCCAACGCTTATCTCGATGAAGTCACAGTCCTCGACTGCACAGGTACACGAACTCTGAAGTGACACAAGGATTTCATGTGAATTCATTTCGGAGGGAATCTCAGAGAAAGCTACAGTACCCACGACAATAAGGATGATAACAGCGATAATCGCAGCGATTATGATCGTATTGATCACGCACACCTGAAAAATACTTTTAAGTAATCGGAAGGTGAAACTAAAAATAAGGAATCATTATCAAGAAAATAAGAATAGATAGGTGATTAGTACCTCAGGCTCGCCAGGGCTGGAGGTAGACGTTGATAGGCACGGAGACGTAGTTGTTGATTCCGGCGACGATGAGCTAGACGGCGTGGTTTGAGTGCTTGGCGTGGTTCGAGTGCTTGGCGTGGTTTGAGTAATTGGCGTAGTTTGAGTGCTTGGCGTGGTTTGAGTTCTTGGCGTAGTTGTTGGCGCCGTTGTCGTTGTAGCGGTGAGCTCCTTCAAAACTGTCTATATGCCTAACCATGTTAAGTCGAAAAATCAGTTGAAAAACCATGTATCTCTCGGATAGCTGTGTCTTCCACTTCTTGTGAACTTTTTGTTCTTCAATAACGTTGCACCCATGAAGATAACAAGGACAAATGAGGAGGCTTCCGTTGCCAGGTTCGAGCCCGCAGTCCATTGGCAAGTCAGCCGTGAGACATCCACCAGGTTCAAGCGTCGGCATTCCTTCTGGTGAGTTGAAGAAGACAGCATAATAGCATCCGCCAGGGCAATTCGTTAGGCCTTGTTCTCCATAGCAGTGTACGATGGCCTTAAAGCAAGAAACGATCGGCTAATCAACGCCAAAAAAACTTAAGCAACTTCCCTATTTGGTCAGTGTTAACTTTATCATTTAAATATTTCAAGAAGCTTTTGAAAGTTTACACTATCCGCTCGGAGAGGCGGGCAGAAGAAGTGAAGGAGGAGCGCAGTCTTGAGAAGCATGGAAAGGGGAGAGGAGAAGAGGAAAGCGGAGGAAGGAGGGAGTGTGGTGGAGAAGGAGAATGATGCAGAAGTCGACCTCACACGAGCGAAAAGCGATGATGGAATGATTTCTTCCTGAAATTCTTCCCTTTTATACGGAATTTGAGTGAAGGAGGTTAATGTGATCAAATCATACGAAAAATATGCAATAGTGCACTCTTTATTCCTTTTCATCCAAAATTTGCGCACTTCCTTCTGTTTCTGACGTTCTTCGCCTTTTGTTGTGTATTCATTAGAATCAAAAAAAGTATTTCTTGCTGTACTTTCAGCTACAAATACCGAATGCTGCACTTAAAAATCGGTACTCACGTACATTATTTGCTGCAAATAATATATGAATAATTAATTAAATGAGGATAGCGTGAACTTTCACGAATCAAAGATATTAGCCGAATTTCTTTAGTTCGAGATCGGACTTGAGCATACCGAATTTTCTCGCACGTGAGGGATGATTCCCGCTGGGCATTGTGTCAATATCTCATGTTTTCCTCCGCCCACTTTTTTTGCCTTATGAAGATGACAGAGGACATGATTTTTACATGTTATTTTTATCAATGCTCGAAGTGAGTTAGAAGGGGAATCAGAAGACTAGGGAAGATGCGGGGAGAGGGAAGAAGGCGAGGTGTCGAGAAAGAAGGCAAACTTGTCGTTATCGATCACTTCTGCCCGTCCGCCATTCTCTAACACTGGCTCCGCCTTTTTTCCAGGCTCCGCCCACTCGTCCACTTATGACTAAGGCTCCAATCTCCCACCAAACTTGTCGCCGAGTTCGAGTTGTGGACGCTGAATATACGTGCCACTGCTGAAATATCGGATGAAAGAGTCGAATATGGAGACTACAATTGAATCAAAAAATTTCCAGAAAAATTTATTTATTTTTTGCTTTCTTCGCCAATGATTTTTTTTTTGTAATGTGTGAACTAAGAGAGAAGAAATTCATTGGGGATGCTCAAGGATAGTCAGAAAGAAGGATTAGGAGACCGGGTAATAGGAGGGAAAGAAGCGGCCGGCGAAGCAATAACGCCTGCGTGTTCTCTCGTCGCTGAAACTAATAATTACAAAACGTTATTTAATGACGTCATCTCTATTCAAAACATTTTCTTATATTTTAACACTTCTTTAAATTTTTATACGGTGAAAATAGTTAATTATAACTAATTGTAATTTCTTTGATTACCTAACAAGAATCTCCTGCCACGCCTTTAATCTTTTGGTATTTATGTCTGCCCTTCCAGTTTTTAACGCTATTTTTAATAATTTCAAATATCATGTGGTTTTTCGGGAGCGCTAGGCTCTCTTGAGCAAAATCGGTCTCGGTATTTTTAGGGGCGCAATTAAGAAAAACTCCGAGGTCCCATGCATATGTAAAAAGTTGGGAAAATTGCATTTTTTCGAGTTTCGGAATCCCTGACCGAACCTTCTTAAGAATGAGATCGCTGCTTAGTCGGCATGCCTTCCTCTTCCGTGGTGGATGCCATGAAATTGTCGAGTTGCACTGATTTCTCCTCTTTCTTCTTCTTCTCACTTCCCTTTTTCTCCTCGCTCTCCTTCACCGGCTTCTTGGGTGGTAGTGGCGATCGCTGGAAAAAAACAGTTTTTTTTTTAAATTGTTTCAATTCGATCTCCAAAATCTACTTTCACAGCGAGAACATTGTTGAGTTCTCAGTGAAAATAGATTTTCACTCAAATCCTAGAAATATAAAAATTACCTTCTTTTTAGCGGCCTTCGCAGACGCCTCAGACGATGGTGCGTTCGTCATCGTCCAGCCCTAAAAAAAGTTCCAGATTCAAAAAGGTATTTACGATATAAATAATCAAATGCAGAAATTGGCGTCACATCGTGAAAGTTATCGCGGTGATACTCGTACATACATATGTTGTTGAAGAAATAAGTCTCTCTTCGCTCGCAACTACGCCAATTTTCAAACAAATAAATTGGCAGAGGCACTCACGGCAGTGTCCGTTATTTCCGCAGACGCATTGGATGTCCTTGTCATGATCTTAAAACGAATTAAAACTGTCATGAAATGACCTATAAAAGGAGGCTTCAGTGAACACAAGCCCAACACAAGTGGCGCCACTCGTTGTCGCCTCGGTGGATGTCATCTGACTTGGTTTTGTGTCGATTATGACCTGAAATTTTATTCATGGAAATTATATGAATATTTATTTTAAAAAAAAATACAATTGAGTTTTTTTCATGCTTACATGGATTGGTCGCTGTGGCGGAGCCGAGGAGGAAGGGCGGGCGGCCAGGCGACGCTTCCGGCCGCCATTGCTCACGCACCAGCAGTACAGCACTGTAATTGAGAGACAACGAATTCATTCGAAGTCTCATTTCGGCGGGAATCTCCAAAAAGCTACCGTACCCAGGACAATTACCAAGACCAAAGCGATCATCGCAAAGGCGACAATCGCAATGACCAACGACATCTAAAACGACATAAGCACGAAGTGACATTTATGTATATTTATTGGAACAATGAACTATCTTTATATGTATGTACATACATATGTACATATGTATATCCCTATGATAATTTTCTGACACGAGGCAGGCCAGGGCTAAATGTAGTCTGGCGCGGAGAAGTTGTCGTTGGGACTTTCTGCGGTGAACTGGAGAGCGAGGTTTCAGTTATCGTCGTTGTTTGAGTGCTTGGCGTGGTTTTAGTGCTTGGCGTGGTTCGAGCGCTTGGCGTGGTTTGTCTCCTTGGCGAAGTCGTTGCTGGCGTTGTCGTCGTAGCGGTCAAGTCCTTCAAAAATTTCTACAATAACCGAACTCATTCAAGATGTTTATATAATGATATTTTACCTGCCCAGTCAATATTCTTCCTTATTTTAACTTTATAAAAAACTTTAAAATAAAAAAAACCCCGGTATTAATGTACTATTCCTGCCCCATATCTGAAAAAAAATTTTCCTACATTTTTTTGCACCTTGTATCTCACGAGAAGGCTCTGCTTCAACTTGACTTCGACGTCACGATTATAATCGTTACACCAATGTGAATAGCATGGACAAAGAAGGCGGCTTCTATTTCCCGGGTCGAGAACGCACTCCATTGGCAGCTCTGCCTTTAGACAGCCACTCGGATACAGTAAGGTCCCTTCTGGTGAGTTGAAGTGGACAGGATAATAGCATCCGAGTGGACAATCGATGATTGAACGGGCTCCGTTCTCTTGCACTTGGAAGCATTTGAAGTCGGCCTGAAAGCAAGAAATCAAACGTCAACAAAGTTTGAATTACAAATTTCGCAAATGTCTCAGGAAGCTTTATTGAAACTTTCAACCAACCGCACAAAAAGACAGGCAGAAGCAGAGGAAGAGTAGTGGAGTCTTAAGAAGCATGGGAAGGGTGAGAAGGAAAGAGGAAAGTGTTGAAAGGAGAGAGGAGGGAGAGGAAAGAGAGTGTTTCGGAGAAGAGGAGCGAGGGAGAAGCCGACCTCACACGAGCGGAAAGCGATGAAGGAATGACTTCTTTCCGAAAATCCTTTCCCTTTATACGGAATTTTAGTGACAATCGAAGTACACGAAGAATATGAAATATTGCACTTTTAATTCAGTTTCATCAAAACTTTGTGGTTCTTTACTCGCACTTCCTTCTGTTTCTCATTTCTGTGTTTGGGTGAAGCGCCTGATTTGACTTTCATTGATTCTCACATCTCGAGAATTTGAATGGTAGAACTTTTAGACGTGATTTTTCACATCTCGAGAATTTGAATGGTAGAACTTTTAGACGTGATTTTCAGAGAGTGCGAAGTTAATGATCTACAACTTTAAACACAGTTATATGAAACTTTGTGAAAAATCATTCATTGTTTGAATAATAAAGTAAAGCGATTCATAAGTAAAATAATGCAAATAGTGCAAACGAAATGGTATAAAAGCGCCTTCCGCTGCATTTTGGTTGTGTTCTTCGTTTCTTCTCTTCCGCTTGGTTCGCCATTTCAGTCTCATTTCCCCCACTTTCTCCTCTTTGACCCGGTTGCTTCGCCGAAATCCCTCCACCTTTGCTTATCTTTTATTACAAAATTCTCTACTAACTCTGATGATCTAAGTTTCATGATATCTTAAGTGGAATCATCCAACACCACTCTCCTTGCAGATGTCTGCCAAGTTCGGTCGTCGTCTCTTCCTGATTCTCTTGGCTTTCGGCGTATGCTCCGTTGACACGAAAAGGTGTTACACCGAGATAACTTCAACTTTTAACCTGCTTCCCTTTTCCGGAAAAGAAGAGTGTCCTGGTGAAAAACAGTGTTTCAAGGTGAAGAAATATCTATTTAATTTTTAACAAGATTAGAAAAGCAGGTATGCAAAGGCTTTAATAATTCATTTCCGCAGAGATTCGAAAATTTGAGAATCCTAAAGTGGTGCGATTTCCATTATATGCAATATCCTTTTTTCAGGCTACTGTCATTGGGGTCATTGATGGTAAGGAAGGCACAACGAACTGGAAAGGATGTGCAATCTACGGATGTAAAAAAAGAAGTTAGCTCAAGCAACGGAAAATGATTCCTCAGAAAATGATTTGAGCCAAAACATTAACAATATTTTATGATTATTGTTAATGTTTTTTCTTTCAACCAGGAGCAATAATTTTTTCCTTGTAGAGGGTGGCTGAGGTAATGAAGAAGTCGTATGATATGATTGACGATGACTTCCAATGCTGTACGGAGGACCTCTGCAACGGGGAAGTGTCAGGCGAAGACATTGACAAACCTGAGGAAGGCAAAGTCACTGTTACACAAGAGGAAGGCAAAGTCAATGATAAAACTGAGGGAGGCAATGTGACTGATAAAACTGAGAGTGCCGCAAACTCCTCTCCCGAAACTTCCTCCTCCCACCCTTGCGCTCTTCTTCGCTCTCCTCGCTGCTCGCCAGTGAGGCGCTTCTCCCTTCTGCTCCTACGTCTTCCAAGGAAATAAAAAAAATTTTTTGTGTTCAATGAATGTTGATGCTCATTTTCAGATGAAAATTGAACGACATTGACAAAAGCAACACAGAAAAACGAAAATAAGCCGTACATAAATACATTGTGTTGGTAATGCTCGAAAAATTCATTATAAAGTGAATATCTTTTAAGAAAATATGCATACATTTCTGGATTTTTATGACACAATATTCATCAATTTTCAGCTTGAAATGGCACAAGAAAGACAGATTGGTCTGTTACAAATAACACCATTCACCTTTATACTTTAATTGAGAATGGAAAGAATATTTTTGCTCTTTTGTCTTTTCTACATAGGGTATTAATCCCCATAAGGCAAGCTCTCATATACTTTCACAGCCAGGCTGAGACGCAAATAGCGTATTCAAATAGCGCCGCGCGCGCACTGATACGATACATCGTTTATTCTCGAAATTTCGTACAGCACGATACTTACTCATCAAATCTCATGAGAGGATGCACATTTCAATTATTTCCATTATTGATCCAAAATATCGTATTCGCTTACCTGTACATGTATTCCAAAGAAAATGTCTGCTTGTAAGCTTTTCCTTCTTCGCCGTTGTCGTGTGAATGTGGATGAACTTGGGAAGTTGAGTAACAACGCTTTTATCAATAGGGCGAGCAATGGGAAAATACATGATTGAGCGAAGTAAGGTAATGAAGCATGGATTATAAATCTTCCATTCTAATACGAACCCCGGCAGGAGCAATAGGATGTTCCTCGAGAGGGAGAAAAATACAAATTCTATCGATTTGCATTACTTCTTTTTAACTTTCCACTACGCCTTCCGTTATATATTATTGCCCACTTTCTTGAGTTTTTAAAGAAACGGGATACGCAGAAGAAGAAGGAGAGCAAAAAGCGTATTGGAAGACATTGTTGAGAAAGAAATCTAATAAAAAAAGGTAATGAAGCCTAGGTGAGAAATCTTCCATTCTGATAAGCACCACGGCTGGATTAACAGGTTGTCCCTAATTAGCTGCGGAGAAAAATAACAACTTTTACCCCCAATTTGCATGACTTCTTTTTTCCGTCTATTGATTAGTATCATGGAATTCTGTTATTTTATCATGTTCAAGCTTGAATAAACACGGTCACGCAGAAGAAGAAGGAGAGCAAAAAGCGTATTGGAAGATATTGTTGAGAAAGGCAGCTTGCTTGGCTCGCTCCGTCGTTTTCATTGGCCTCCGAAGAAGAGCCGCGCCAGATGGAAGCCGATCTCTACAAGGCAAATCACCGAACATCCGAGAAAAAGACCAGAGAAGCCGCCGAGTGCGCTGAGCGCGTTGCTTAACTAAAAGGAGTATGCCGGGGTTTTTCTTTTGCTGTTGTTGCTGATACAAATGCGAGGAAGCATGTGATTTAGAGAGAACCGACTACAATAGTAAGAAAAATTCAAATAGGTTACGGTTCAGTTTAGTGTTCTTGCTGAGAAAGGAAGCTACATGAAATAAAGATCCATCGTCTCAAATTTATAACTTCTCTCCGAGATCAAGAATACTCGAGAAAATAAAGAATATTCACATGCCGTAAGCGCGAGCTGCTCGACCTCAACGTGCGCGTCGGTGGTGTCAAAGAAAATCGTGACGTTACTCTTAAATTTTTCTATTTCTTATTCTTCTCGGTTTTTTTTTAGAATCTTTTAATGTCTATCTCAAATAAATCTCTACCAGGCTCGTCGCGCATTTGCTGAACGCAGAGGCACTGCTTAAATTGCACGCTCGCGAGCAAGAAGCTCTCGTTTTAATTTAATTGATAGTTATTTCGATATAGAAACAATATTTAATGTCAGGGAAAAAAATTTTTTTCCCTGACATCCTCACTTGTATCTCAAGAACCTTGATCTCATTGAAGACAATTGTTTCGATGGTTTCCGAGAGATGGGCAGTTGCACTCTGGCCATCCTGAGGGGTCGCCTCTCGAGGACAGGAGGGAAGACATGCAGTTCACTAGGAGAGACGTATGCATTAGAATGCAATCGTCGGGGTATTAGTAGTCCCTTATGCGATCCTTCTGGGTTTTAGTATGAATCCCATCTCTAATTATTTCATGATTATTGTTTATTTCATGAGCTTCCTTTCCTGCATGCCGCAGGCTGCAACGCCCTTCTTCCTCGCGTTCATTGCATCCATACAGCCGCAGCCCGTATGCACTACATCTTGGTAGCACGAACGGAAACAGCCCTCAAACGGAAACCATTCGTCGAGAATACGAATTCTCTTCGTCATCGTGCTTCTTGCGTTCACGACGGCGAGCCTTGCGAAACCAGTCGGTAATGATGAAGAAGATAAGGAAGAAGTTAGCGCGAAGCATTGCTCATTTACTCAACAGCAAACACATGATCACTTCAGAATCCTCACCTCGGGAGAAGGACAAATGACACTTTCTATGTAGCTAAAACGTAGAAATTAATCAAAGTAGTTACATATTGTTTCCTACATTTCTTTTCTTATTGTATTGGAATGATACGATGAAAAATTCGTAAAGTATTCCTAAGTGTGAATTTGTTTTGCACTTTTATTTTTCTTTATTGTTTCTTTCATTAGAAATTTTTTTTTTAATAATTTTTTTTTCATTTTTAACCAGAGATGCAAAGCGGTAGCTGCGAGATGCCAAGAGAAATACGGCGGATACGGCAAGTGCGCCGATGTAGAGATGCATTGCTGGGTACACACAGAGAAATGAGTTACGTGGAGCGAGAACGTTGCGAAGAGAATGGAGAGAGAGAGAGAGACAGAAAGAGGAAAGAGACAGAGTAAAAAGAGAGAGAGAGAGAGAGAGAACTCTACGAACTCGGTCTCACTTGAGCAGTGGAAACTACATGCTAACTATTAGAGCACGTTTTGGACACTGCGGTCAGCTTTCGTCCGCAGCCCAGACGTACTTAAAGTGATGCTATGTAGGGGTCTGTGTTTCAAACACGGTTTTGCCCATCTCAAATGATAGTTAATAGGCTTTTCCATATTGGGCAGCTTTCTTTTATCCCTGGCTTTATGTGGCTTCAAGAGACAGAAGAACGTTAAATTGTACCCCATGTATGGAATACTACGGAATTCAACAAGGTTGGAAAATCAAAATGGCTTTAATCAATGTAAAAGAGTGCTAAGCAATCGCCCATATACTAGAAAGATAATTTAATGCCGTGATTGATATAGTTACGCCACCTGTCAAAGATGACATTTTCTCGCCTTTTAGGTGTCTTCAATCGTGCATTGGTTTCTTAAAGCCACATAAAGCCAGGGATAAAAGAAAGCTGCCCAATATGGAAAAGCCTATTAACTATCATTTGAGATGGGCTAAACCGTGTTTGAAACACAGACCCCTACATAGCATCACTTTAAGTACGTCTGGGCTGCGGACGAAAGCTGACCGCAGTGTCCAAAACTGGCTGTTACTTTCAACAGGCTGCACATGTAGCTAAATAGTCGTATCTTTCAGCTTATTTGTGAATTATGAAGCTTACATATGATTGCCAGTGTGGCTTTAAGGGGGTTATGAAAATGTGCTTGATTGAATCATTGTGCTCTATGTGCAACGTTTCCCTTGTCTCGCACGGAATATTGAAATAAAATAATATTTTATTGCAAAATTATAAACCTCAAGGCCTGAAGAATTCAGGCATCTAATATCGACGAATGCAAAGCCGGTTTGTGTTCCCACGTATATGATGAATTCTGCCTGAAGAGAAATTCTTACAATTGCTCGTAAAAGTACAGGAGTACTTATAATTTGTATATATGTAGCATATATGAAGTAAGTATTATAAAAAATACGTACAATTGCGCAGGTTTCACATTCTTGCGGTGTGAGGACGGAGAGATTCTTGAAGATTGTACCGTCATCAGCAGCAACCTGGCCGACATCACATTCACGGGCAGCGACGAAGGTGAAGGCCGAGATGAGTTAGAAGACGACGTGGCCGCAGCGGGATCTCTTCGCTATTTCAATGTTTCCTTTCGAAAAAAAATACATCGTTTTGCGAGAGTAGCGAGCAACAAACGCTTTCTTTCGAGGTTGTTCTTGAGCATTCTTTGCCGAGTTTTAGGAGATTACTCTAAAAGTAAAATGGGGTACGAAACGTTTTGCTCCGTGGACCTCTAAGCTCATATGACACGATTTGCGATAGGATCGCAAGAAAGCAAAAGAGTCGGGAGTTAGATTTACGCTAAAAGGGTTTTTATTGGTGCGGAAAAACGAATGAAATGGGTCCGACATTCTTGTTTTAATATTCGAGAGCTTGGTGAGACTTTCAGGGATGGCGTACATTTTCGCGCACAATAAAGCAGTATTTATGAAGAAAAAATTTCATAAACAGACATGATATTCTTTTGGAATGATGAATTTGAAAATATTCACTTTTGGAATCTTAGAAGCCCTAATATTGGCCGATTGTCCCAAAATATAGGTTACGAAAAGGTAGAGTAAGGAGTCATCCTAGAGAAAGCGAATGCGAAGGAATCTTCTTGTACTTTTCCAATTACCCTTCCGCCCAAGACAATGATTCATCTTCGCCGAAGTCTGCCTTTCGCAATATGCTTATTCGTTCACATGATTCAGCTCTCCTTCTTTGAGAGTATAGAATGCGTTGTCATTCAAACTTCTTCCAAGCTCAATTGAGTCTCTTTGTTTCTAAAGTTTATAATTGCTTGTTTGACGAACGATTCTTTAGAAATGACTTTGGGCAAGCCTCTCTTTTCCTCAACCGGGAGAGAGGAGGGGAGCAACCTTCCTGCCTTGCTCTGGCAGCAAATGATGGATTAATTGACACGAAGCTAATACGAGTGTATGTAGAGACAGAATACGAGGAAGACAAGAGAATGGATAGAGAATGGCGGTTTTTATCTTTAACAACAGTGTGCATTTCCAAAACCGGAAACTAAGACAGGGTAAAATAATTATCAAGAAGATGACTGAGTTTAGTTATGGCACCGGCTTGCATACTCACCTCCTCCGAGAACACTTTAGATTTTTTTACTTTATCCACCTTACATGATATATCACATTTTGAAAGTCGCCATTGCTTCCTCATCCGCATAATTGGGAATGTTCTAACAGTAAGACAATCAAAATGGGGATGCGGAGAGAACGGAAGAGGAGGGGAGTGAGACGGCAGACACAGAAGGCGAAAGGGAATTCGATCCCAACGTCTGCGTCTCCTCTGTTTTCTGTAATAAATAAATTATAACATGATGCAAGAAATAATAAAATCCGTATTCACAACATTGTTTTAAATTTAATTTAATTTCTTTTAATAATAATTCAAAATTAAACTAACATCAATTGATTTACTAACAAGAAACTCCTGAATGGGCTCCTTTTCCTCTTTCTTGGCAGGTGGCTTCTCTTCTTTCTTCTTCTTCTCATTTCCCTTCTTCTCCTCGCTAACAATAAGTTCTTGTAAGGTTTCCCTCCAATTCCAGATATATTCTAGAAACTACCTCTTGCTTCTTCTCAGGCATCTTAAAAGACGCCTCAGTCGTTGTGGTCGTCATTGCTGGGCACTAAAAAGGGGCAGACTCAAAATGATAAAGCTGATACGAAATATTTAAGAAATTATCAAAAATCTTATTACGGGGGTAAACGTTGTGCCAGATATCTCGGTGATGCAAGTAGTCGGACCCTAAAAAGAGGCGAAAATAGAGCATATGAAAAAGCAAATGACGATATTTAAATGAACTAACAACCATGGCAAAAACAAGATCATGCCCAAATCTTAAGAAATAAATTCGAAGAAAAAAATTGAAGAAGGGCTCACGGCAGTGTTCGTTGCTTCCGCAAACTCGCCCACAGTGGACGTCCTTCTCGTATTCTGGGAAAAAAGTGGAAGTCTCATGAAGTTACCGATAAACGGAGTCTTCAATAAATTCATGTCAACCTCAGAGACGCAACTCGTAGTCACTTCTTCGGTGGATTCCATCTGACTTGGATTTGTGCCCAAGACTACCTGAAAATTCAATTTACGAAAATTATGTCGATATTTAAATTTTTTTTAAATATAAGAATACCAAATAAATAAATAAAATTGAAAATATTTTTTAATGGTCTCGCACTGTTAGTCGATTGCCTAGCAAGGGCGGCTTCGATTGCTTGGACGGAGCAGAGGAAGTGAGTGCGGCAAGGCGAAGCTTCAGACGGCGATTATAATGTGAATATTTTAAAAAAAAAATCGTATCTTTATTCATACAAACAAATCTTTCAAAAATGAGCTCTTACCGCAGAATTGTTGTTGTTGATTCTTGAACTCGTGCCTAACAATAAGAGCAACTTTTTTTTCTTTTTTTAAAGAGATAGTCCATTGCCTTGCATGGGCTGCTTCGCTTGCGTGGGCCGAGCCGGGGAAGACAGGGCGGCAAGGCGACGCTTCAGACGGCGATTGCTCAGGTAAAGCAGCACTGAACTGACATAAGGAATTCATTTGAATTCATTTGGACAGGAATCTCAAAAGCTACCGTACCCAGGACAACAACGAAGGCAATGGCAAGAATCGTTAAGACGACAATTGCATTGATCAGTATTACCTAAAGTGAAATTTTCAGATAATCGGGAATTGCAAACATATTTGACAAAGGGATATTTGACATTACATTATTGAGGCAATAAAAATTGACACATCGCAAGTACCTGCGGAAGGCCAGGGCTGGACGGAGACGCTGACGATGAACCGGAAGGAAGAGCCTGATTTGATGGCGTGGTTTTTGAGTTCGCAGTCGAAGTGGTTAGCTCCTTCAAAACTGTCAACGATAGCCGAGCGCATACAACATATTTGCGAAAGTGCTATTTAACAGGCAAATTCCTCACCATTTTAAATATAAAAAAATAAGAGCGAATTACAACTTTGTATCTCTCGAGTAGTTGTTCCTTAAACTGGTTGCGAGCAGAGTCTTCTTGCAGAGTATTGAAGTTGCACTGATCACTAAGGCAAGGACAAAGGAGGCGGCTTCCGTTGCTCGGGTCGAGTGCGCAGTTCAGTGGCAACTTCGTCTCCAGACAGCCACTCGGGTCGCTCTTCAGCAACTCCGGCATCTCTTCTCGTGAGTTGAAGTAGACAGGAAAATAGCAGCCGTGAGTGCACAGTTTATAGCGAAGACTGCCGTCCGATCGCATTTCATAGCATTCTATGGCCGCCTGCAAACGAGAAAATGGCCGCCCAATAAAATGGCAACTAACTTTGAAGAAAGTAGCTCCGGTCAGTGTTTTCTAGATTTAAAAAAATTGTCTAAGGAAGCTTATGACACGTTTCCACTAACCGCACGGAGAGATTGGCAGAAGAAGAGGAAGAGAAAGGCAGAATTGAGTAGCATGGGAAGGAGTGAACGGCAGAGGAGAAGAGAGACAGTAGGGAGGGGAGCTTGAAGAGGGTGTGCTGCAGAAGGAGAGCGATGCAGCAGTCCACCCCACACGAGCGAAAAGTGATGATTGAATGATTTCCTTCTAAAATTCTTTCCTTTTATACGAAATTTGAGTGAAGGTTAATGTGATCAAATGATACGAAAAATATGGAATAGTGCACTTTTTATTCCTTTTCATTTAAAACTTGCGCACTTCCTTCTGTTTCTCACGTTCTACGCATTTTGCTGTGTATCTATTAGAATAAAACAAATATTTCTTGCTGTAATTTCAGCATAAAATACCGTACACGTACATTCCGAATAATATGTGCAAAATTAATTAAATAAGGAATGCGTGAACTTTCACAAAATCAAATATATTAGCCGAATTTCTTTTGTTCGGGATCAGAATTGAGTATACCGAATTTTCTCATATAACGCACATGAGGAATTGTTCCCGCTATACAAAGTGTCAATATCTCATGGTTTCCCCATCCACTTTTTGCGATGTGGAGATGACAGATGACTTCATTTTTACTTCATTTTTTATCAAATCTCGAACTGAGTTATAAGTGAAATCAGAAGACGAGGGAAGATGCGGGGAGAGGGAAGAAGGCGAGGTGTCGAGAAAGAAAGCAAACTTGTCGTTGTTGATCAGTGCGTCATTCTCTTTCACTGGCTCTGCCTTCTTTCCAGGCTCCGCCTACTCGTCCACTTATGACAAAGGCTCCGCCCCCTCCCACCAAACTTGTCGCCGAGTTCGAGTTGTGGACGCTGAATATACATACGTGCCACTGCTGAAACCGATTAAAGAATCAAATATAGCCTATAATTGAATCAAAAAATGTGCAGAAAAATATCTTTTTGCTTTCTTTGCCAATGATTTTGTTTGTCTTGTGTGATCTAAGAAATAATAAATTCATTGGGGATGCTCAAGGATAGTCAGAAAGAGGGATGAGGAGACAGGGTAATAGGAGGGAGAGAAGCGGCAGACGAAGCTATAACGCCTGCATGTTCTCTTGTCGCTGAACTTTAATTATTTCATCCATATTAAAGAAATTATCTTATATTCTAACACTTCTTTAAACTTTTAAACGTTTAAAACAATTAATTACAACTAATTATAATTTCTTCAATTAACTAACAAGAATCTCCATCCACTCCTTCAATCTTTGGGTATTTATGTCTGCCCTTCCAGTTTTTAACGCTATTTTTAATCATTTCAAATCTCATGTGGTTTTTCGGGAGTGCTAGGCTCTCTTGAGCAAAATCGGTGTCGGTATTTTCCCCGGTGCATGTAAGAAAATCTCCGAGGTCCCAAGCATAAAAAGTTGGGAAAATTGCATTTTTTTTTTCGATTTTCGGAATCCCTGACCGAACCTTCTTAAGAATGAGGGCGCGGCTTAGTCGGCTTGCCTTCCTCTTCCGTGGTGGATGCCATGAAATCGTCGAGTTGCACTGACTACTCCTCTTTCTTCTTCTTCTCATTTCCCTTCTTCTCCTCTTTCTTCTTCTTCTCATTTCCCTTCTTCTCCTCGCTCTTCTTCACCGGCTTCTTGGGAGGTTGCGGCAAGCGCTGAAAAAAATAGTATGTTAAAAAAAAATAGTTTCCATTCGATCTCCAAAATCTACTTTTATTGAGAAAATTGCTAAGTTATTTTAATTTTTCCTTAAAATTTAAGAGATTTTCTAAAACCTTCTGGTGTTTTTCGGACGTCTCAAAAGACGCCTCGGATGGTAAGGTCGTCATTGATGTGCCCTAAAAAGTGTCAGGCTCAAAATAAGATAAAATATTTAATTAATAAATAATCAGAAATTTTAGACGATAAGAAATATTCTATAAATTATCAAAACTTGGAGTTAGCGTGCAAGTTGCCTGGTGCGGAGGCGTTGACACTGGCGGAGATGCACTGGAAGTGGCGTGGTTTTGGTGTTTGACGTGGATTCTGTATCTGGCGTGGTGTGCGTGCTTGGCGTAGTTGTTGACGCCGTTGTCGTAGTAGCGGTGAGCTCCTTCAAAATTATATACAATAACAGAGCGCTTAAAGATATTTAGGAGCGCGATATTTAACTACTTCAGTCAATGCACTTTAAAATTGTAAAAAAAA
Organism: Allodiplogaster sudhausi; assembly: GCA_945643635.1. Lineage (NCBI taxonomy): Eukaryota > Metazoa > Nematoda > Chromadorea > Rhabditida > Diplogasteridae > Allodiplogaster > Allodiplogaster sudhausi. The sequence goes on from CALZFC010000057.1 coordinate 208,970, forward strand.
ATTTTTAGACACCTTGTATCTTGCGAGCAGGAAGTTCATCAACAACTCGCGAGCACAGGACCGATCCCCATAACAAGGACAAAGCAGGCGGTTTCCGTTGTGCGGGTCGAGCACGCAGGTCTTGGGCATGTCTTTCATAAGACAGTAAGGCAGATCGAGCTCTGGCGTAGCTTCTGGTGAGTTGAAGTCGATAGTATAGTAGCAACCGTTAGGGCATTCAACAGAAGAGCGTCCTCGTCCATAGCAGATGCTGGCCTGAAAGGAAGAAAAAAATTGCTTAATTGAACGCCAACAAACTTTGAAGGAAATAAGGTTGAGAGTTTACTTGATTATTTAAATATCTCAGAAAGCTTTTGAATGTTTCCACTAACTTCGCAGAGAGGCAGGCAGAAGCAGAGGTAGAGCAGAGCAGTCTTGAGAAGCATGGGAAGGGAAGAGGAAAGTGGAGAGAGGAGAGAGTGTAGCGGAGAAGGAGAGCGAGGCGAAGTCGACCTCACACGAGACCTCAAGCGATGATGGAATGGTTTCCTTCTGAAATTCTTCCCTTTTATACGGATTGTGAGTGAGGTTAATGAGCTCGAAGTACACAAAGAATATATAATATAGCACTTTTCAGTCATTTTCATCAAAACTTTGTGGTTTAATCACAGTTTCTCCCGTTCTTCACATTTTTCTGTTTTATTCAGAATAAAACAGCATAACTTTTGTCAACTTCAATAGCGTGGAAATACTTCGGCGCTTCATGTACTTCATTAACTGTTACATAGATATATGTTAACTAACAAGGGAAACACCTAAGCATAAGTTGGCGGATTTTGATCGCACCTATCCAGATCGTAAGTCCAAGTCGAGAAATGATGATAACCATTTTCAATTTTAGCTAAATAGCCCCAGGCGATTTTATATTGATTTTTAAAGTTTGCATAAAATCGCGGAATTTATTGGTTTGGCCATTGTCAATGTTTGGTTTAAGAAACAAAACATGGCTTGCGTGGCTGAGTGGGTTGCGCGCTCGCTTTGAGTTTTGTGTATCACCGGTTCGAACCCCATTCGGTGCAAGTGTTTTGCTAATTTTTCAAATTCGGCAAAGTACATAAATGTAAATTTATTCCGATACGAGAAGTGGCTTGTGCTCTTAAAACTCTTTTAACCACATTTATATGGGCAATGGGTGTTTCAAATCGATCACTTCGCCATGTTTGCGAATCCACAAGCGGTTGTTCGTCTTCTGGTCGATAGATTTGGTGTCTCTGACACATCGACGGAATTCTCTCGAGAAGACCATAAACTTGCCCAGTCTTTTTCACTCATCCTCGAAGCCGCAGAAGAAAACGCCCTTCTGTTTGATGTGAATGAGACCCCTCTCTTGCAAGAGGAAGGAGAATAGATCGACTGGGATCCCGATGAGGAAATCGATCTACCACCCGAAAAACCACCGCCCACTGATGAAGAAGTATCATTTCTTGGGACACGAGTCTCCAAGATTCAAGTTTGTTTTATTCGTCTATCCGCTTTAAAATTAATTTAAATCTTGTGATTAATTAAAGGTAACTTAACTCTGTGTATTAAAACAGGCGTCGAGTTGCATCACGAAGACCTTCGAAGGCTAGCGCATGGCATTAACCGTGAGAAAAACACTTGCACCGAATGGGGTTCGAACCGGTGACACACAAAACTCAAAGCGAGCGCGCAACCCACTCAGCCACGCAGGCCATGTTTTGTTGCTAAAACCAAACATTGATAATGGCCAAACCAATAAATTCCGCGATTTTATGCAAACTTTAAAAATCAATATAAAATCGCCTGGGGCTATTTAGCTAAAATTGAAAATGGTTATCATCATTTCTCGACTTGGACTTACGATCTGGATAGGTGAGATCAAAATCCGCCAACTTATGCTTAGGTGTTTCCCTTGTAAGTATACATATACATATAAATAATTAAAATTACGGATAATTCTCACACCCTTGTAATGGCAAACTGCAGAGATTTTGCGAAGAAAGAAAACCTAGAATGTTCTGCCGTCAGTGAAAAAATATAGTTTCAGAAGAAAGATGTCTGCTTTTAATGGTGGGCATTTCACAGACAGAGTGAGGAGGATGATGACTAACAAAACAAGAAGGGAGAAAGCATGTGGAAAAGATGGTGAAGAAGGAGAGAGAGAGAGAGAGAGAGAGAGAGAGAGAGAGAGAAACAGAAGGAAGGGAGCATTTTTATACTCATTCTAACGCTTACTAAACGGAAGAACTGGGTTTTTCTTTAATTATGTAGGGTCTATTTCGCTAGAGACTCTTTTTCTACATTTATATTTTAATTTAATTTTTCCTTTTTTTGTTTGTACTCTTATCGTTTAATTAGTTGTTGTGTTTAAAAGCGACACAAAAAATGAATAAATGATCTTTGTGCAAAACCCCATATCCAATTCTCATAATAAAGATTTCATAAAGTGTATTGAAATGTCGCCGGTTCCAAAGTTCGATACAAATTCGCCAGATTGAAGGGAAGGACTTGAAAAAAGGAAAAAAAGTATGTACAATAAAATCGTACGGAATTCGTTGTACAACATTCGGGTGCCCTCTGCCTTCCTTTTAAACTAGAAAACCTATTATGAAAATAATGGTTTTCGGATTCGTCTTTTTTCAACCGATCACGTTGACAATTGAACAGACGCGCAAAATTGGGCGAAAATATGTATCTTAGTGCAAGGCAAGAGCCATGATTCGAAGAAGCCAAACCATGGCGTTTTGGAGCCCGTACGAATGATTTATGATTGAATGAATGAATTTATTAAGGTATTGAACATTAATACACATGGTAACGAATAATAGTAAGTAAACCAACATAAACACGATGGAAGATAAATATTTACGGTTGAACACTAACAAAATATATTTAAACAGAGTACAAATACTTGTGGCTAATGTCGATTAATTTGTAATCTCCACCGCCTCCCCGTCAACTGATATTTCAGACATCATCCGATTGGTCAGCGGGGCCACGGAAGCCTTCGCCTTCGGACACCACTGGCGCATCAGGCCGCGCCTGTGCGTCCAATCATTTTTTTCCTCGCCTTTTAAACCAAATTACTAATTAAAAGCTAAGAGCACAAAGAATAACAATAAAAATCAATGTTATAGAAATAAAATATACATAAATGTAGACAAAAAAGCCTAACCGATAAGCTGCATGCCTGTGGCCGCTAAGAGTAATAAAAGATGAAGTCACCTGCCAATTCTCTTGAAAAATTATGAACTTGTTCTTTCTTTCGGCGGTCATGAAACACTCGACGAGATCCTTTCTAGGAGGGACAAGTAGGTAATCTAGCGAAACTGTCCAACTCGAATCAACAATTTATGAGTAAGGGAGCACCTGTCTCCTGTGAATCCGGGCTTGCCGTCGGCGTCACTTGGTGTTGACATGGAGGACATGTCGCCATTGCCAACAGTAACGTCGGCAGAAGCTTCAATCGATGCCGACGAATCAGTCGGGGAACCCGTGAATGTGCTGGCCGCGAAGAAGCACCCCATCACAAGCAATGCCGCTGTGATGGCGATGGTTGGAATCTGCTGTGAAAATGTTTTGGTGATCGTACTCCTTTAAACAAATTATGCAGGCTAAAAAATATAACTTATGAATAATTGATTCAGAGTGAACTGCAGGAGATCTTTTTTTAATATTATGAGAATATATAGCGCGAAATCAAACGTATGTAGTTCAGTGAATAAATGTTGTTTTTTTTTTATTTCTTGATATCTGCCTCAACACCCTTTCTGTCATTTTCGTGATAGGTCTAATTGTTAGGTCATGGCCTATTATTCGCACAGTATATGGTACTCTTTCATCGGATACATTCTTTAAATGAACGATGAGTGTAGAAACACTTACCTAACATTATTAGACGAGAGCTTGTAGAGAAGTCACGTTTATGGTGACAGAATTTCAAAGTGACGTCATTGTGAAATTGTCACGTGTATGGAGATACGATCTGAAAGTTATTAATGAAAGAGATAGTCTAAATAGAGAAGGAGGAAGCATGGGGGGGAGGGGTGGCAAGGGAAACAAAAGTGAATGAAGCGGCTCCATCGTTGAAGAGTTGATCACTTTCTCTCTCTCTCTCTCTCTCTCTCTCTCTCTCTCTCTCTCTCTGTTTCTCTCTCTCACTCTCTCCTTCTGTTCTCTCTCCCTTCTTCTGTTTTCTCTCTTTCCCTCTCTTCCTTCTCGTTTTCTCTCATCTCCCCTTCTTGATGCTTTCTCCCTTCTTGTTTTGTTAGTCATCATCTTCCTCACTCAGCCTGTGAAATGTCCAAAACTCAAAGCAGAAATGTTTCTTTCTTTCCAGGCTGTAAATAATTTTTAAACAACTATCTATTTGAACCATCAAGTAATTTTAAACGCTTTCTTAATCTGCGATGATCGTTCTACTTTAACAAATAAAATTCTCCGGCTCCAAGAGGCTCTGAGATGTGAAAGTATGTTAGGATGTGCATGGAGCGATTTATGGAAGATTTTTATACAGACACTTTTGACACCATTGCCATGACGCAAACTGCAGACATGTTGTGAAGAAAGAGAAGCAAGAATGCTCATTCTACAGTTAGAGGGAGAAAATGTAGTTTAGAAAGAGAGAAAGATGTCTACTTTGAGTGGTGGACATTTCACAGACAGAGTGAGGAAGATGATGACTAACAAAACAAGAAGGAATATAAAATGGTGAAGAAGGAGAGAAGAGGTGAAAATAGAAGGGAGAGAGAAAGAGAGAAAGAGAGAGAGAGAGAAAGAAAGAAATCCTAGAAAGTGATCAACTCTTCTGCCTGTGACAACGATGGAGATGCCTCATTTTTCCTGTATCGCCCCCTGGCTGAATGCTTCCTCCTTCTCTATGAACGAGTATCCCTTTCACTTCGTACTTTCAGATCCTGTCGCCATACAAGCGACTTCACTTCGAAATTCTGTCACCATGGATGTGACTTCATTTCTAGCTCATGTCAATTTAGTAGTAAAATTAGGTACATATGTACTTCTACACTCATTATCTTTGATTAAAGGCAGGATCCTACGAAAGAGTGCGAATAATAAACTTTAAATGATCTTTTTACAAACACTACAGATTATCTTTCGCACGAGACATTCTATTACAGATAATAATAGAAGCAGAAAAGGAAAATCATTTGTTTGAGGACCATTGCAGTAGGAAAGTAATCGCCGCTATGTAGATCGAAAAGATGAAAATATTCTTTCTCGATTTTTCTTCTTTTCAGCGATACGCCGACAAAAAAAATTTTTTATTTCTTGTACTGAATAATTTTGGATGTTCGAGTCCATCTTCTTACAGAGTGGATCGAAGCAAGAAGTTCGCTCTCGGCCTTATTGAGGGATTCACACTCAGTTATTATTCCTCCTTAATTCGGCTTTCCACCTTTATCTTCTGAGGAATTCACACTCAGTTATTAGGACTCCTCAGGTCCTTCCACCTTAATTTTCTGAGGAATTAACACTCAGTTATTCTTGAGCCAACTTCCCCAAGAGCAAGTGATCTCTGGTAATGAGAACGGCCTCAGGCGCCAAATTCAATTGGCATCATAACACACAAAATATGTAAAGATGGCAAGGGAGAAATGGCACAGCAAAAGCAAGGAAAAGTAGGCACGTGAGAACTTATGTTAGAGAGAAGAGGAGCAAGCGACCTCTTCTCACGAGAGCAGAGCGCGTGAGAGCAGAGCGCTCCTTCCTTTCCGGTGACCTCTGTTACATACATTTCAACATTTTCATGCACACCTTCGCCTTCGTTCTATCGTATTCTATCATTGTATTTTATATATTTATCATTATTCAGGCGTGTGGAAGTAGACATTATAGTAGCATCCGTCGGTGTACTCGCCGCTTTTTCATAAGCTACCAGGCATCTGAAGCTGGCCTGAAGGTAGGAAACAACAATCGTGCATAGAACCTTTGGTGAAAAATGGTCTAAAAAATGTTTTCTCCAAAAATGATCAGAAAATGTATTAATAGGCTTTACATGGCCTACTTACACGTATAAATCAATATTAGAGTCGAGAAAGTTAGCAAATGTCGTGAAACTGTTAATTTTAGCAGGTTTTCCGAGAATATCAGGAAAACAGAATCCGTTAGGAGATTTTGACTATCATTTCCGTTATCTACTCGTCGAGAGCTTTCGAATGGCATATAGCTCATTTAAAAACCTCGGGGGAAGCCAAGACCATTCCCTCGTTAACGAAAGTTTTATCTTATCAATGCTACGAACAATCTTTACAAAAGAAAAGCATAAGGTCAATCACCCATTTACTTGGCCATTGTTCAAGTAATCAATCATACACCGGTCAACTATAAAAGGTCGATAACATGAAAATAATTGAGGACAGAGGGAAGAGGACAGGTTTTACTTCTTGAACTTGGTGTGGTAGAAGAAGTAGGCATTGCCGATCAGGAGGACTGCCAGGGCGCAGGTCACGATCAGAATCAAGATCTGTAGCATTTCCAGTTGCCCCACGACCTTTTCCATTGTGCGGTTCATATCGTCGAGAGTCTAGGAACATGCATGAACTTCTCTTAGATGAAGTTAAAAATAAATAAATAAAATTGATTCAAAATCTTGTGTGTATTATGCAAATGCGTAGAATTGAACGGGAGCATTGAATAAAATATGTTTAAGAAAAAGAAAATATAAACTTCCCTCATAAAGACCCTTTCCTGCGGCCATTCCTACGCTCTTCAACTGAAAAAGATCAACTTCTGAAAGTGATTAAAACACGTGATGTTCTTGGCTAGATTGTACAACAACTCGACGGCCGAAATAAAAGGCGAAATAAATCTGGAATGGGAATGAGTGCTGCCTCTCTCGCACTGCACAAAGGTGAATGAAGCGTCTCCATCGTTGAAGAGTTGATCACTTTCTACCACTTAAACACTTTCTCTCTCTCTCTCTCTCTCTCTCTCTTCCTCTCTTTCTCTTTCTCTCTCCTTCTGTTCTCTCTCTTTTCTCCCTCTCTCTTTCTCTTTCTCTCTTTCTTTCTCTCTCTCTCTCTTTCTCTCTCTCCTTCCGTTCTCTCTCCCTTCTCTTTCTCTCTCATCTCCGCTTCTTCACCATCCTTTCCACATGCTTTCTCCTTTCTTGTTTTCTTAGTCATCATCCTCAGCCTGTGAAATGTCCACCAGTCAAAGCAGAAATCTTTCTTTCTTTCTTTCCCGCCTATAAATTATTTTTAAACAATTATCTATTTATATTAAGTGTTCTCTGAAAATTCGATGAACGCTCTACGTTGACACTCGAATTATCCAGCTAAAGGGGGCTCTGACACTGAGATAAGTATGCATGTTAGATTGTGCCTGGAGAGATCTATGGAAGATATTTATACCGACACTCCTGACACCCTTAGCATGACACAAACTGCATAGATGTTGTGAAGAAAAACTAAGAAAACAAGAAGGGAGAGAGCATGTAGAGGTGGTGATGAAGGAGAGAAAGAGAGAAAAGAAGGAGAGATGAGAGAGAGAAAGAGAGAAAACAATATGTGGTAGAAAGTGATCAACTCTTCTGCCAATGACGACGACTGAGACGCCACATTCACTTTTCCTTTTCTTGCCCCCCCCCCTTGGATGAATGCTTTCCCCTTTTCAATGAACGACTCTCTCTTTCACTTCTTACTTCCAGATCGTGTCGCAACACTCGTAAGAATCCCTTATAATTTCTAATTCTGTCACCATAGACGTGACTTCTCGACATTCTCACGTCAATTAACATATAATATTACTTAAGTGTTTCTACACAAGACATATCCGCGCCTTTTGTTCTGTTTTTATCTCTTCTAATATGGAATTTGGCAAAATCGATTAGTTAATTGTTTAATTTGCAGGCCGGCGGCTACGTGGACATTGCGAAAGAAGACTACTTCCATTCTCTCATCAGAAGAGAGCATCTGCGGCCTCTTCTCAAGAAGAACGGCGACTTTCTCGTTCGGCTGGCGAGGGCCGAAGAGCAGAATGAGAGGAAGAATTAGGTGAGGAGGAAGGAGGAGAGAATGGAGAGGGAAGAGAGAGAGGAGAGAGAGAGATAGAGAGAGAGATATATGAAGAGAGAGAGGGAGAAATAGAAAGTGGGAGGATGGAAGAAGGGGAGAGAAACAGCGAGATGGGAATGATAGTGGGAGGGAGGGAACGAGGGAGGAAGAGAGAGAGAGAGAGAGAGAAGGAGAGAGGGAGGAAAGAAGGAGGAGAGATGGAGAAGATTCATGGATGAAGAAGGAGAGAGGATAGAGTCACACGTTTGGGAAACTTCAAAAGAATTGGAAGTACATGAAGAACATGAAAATTTTTTATTTCTTTGATAAAAGCAGCGAAAAGCGGATTCCTGAGTGAACTCTTGTCCGGACCGAGTTCAAATTTGCTTGAAATGTTAAATCTTTCAAAAACAATCGACTTTAAAGTTGATAAATTTTAAAATAAATTCACTTTTCCCGCCAGGAGTTCTAGGGCACGCAATTCAAACTTGCCTTAATTTACTGTTTTATTTCCCT